>CM064516.1:24119538-24561918 GCA_032716605.1 Paralithodes platypus | reverse complement strand
GTGTCGGTCAACAAAAGATTTCAAAGGTTTCTGGCCTTGAGGATCAGGCACCAAAATTTTGTTTTTCAAAGGATGCCGTTCGGTTTGAACCTAGCACCTCGATTATTCACGAAACTAGTCCGGCAAGCCCTGATGCCATTGTTAAAACAGGGAATCAGAGTGTTGTGGTATCTAGACGACTGGCTGGTGGTGGCAGAGACACAACAATTATGCATAAAACATGTCAATATCATTTTAAATCATGTCAAAACTCTAGGCTTCAAGGTAAATCTGGTAAAGTCAAACCTTGTTCCCTCAAGAGTAATTCAGTGGATAGGGCTGGTCTGGGACACCGCCGCTCTCACTCTGAGTCAGAGTGTGGACAATCGCAACAGGTTTCGCAGGAAACTGTTCAGGTTTCTTCACAGTCTGACTACGACACGAAGAGTCTGGGAGTCTCTGGTCGGCTCTCTCAACTGGATTCAGCTAACTGTCAAGTTGGGCCGGTTGAAAGTAAAACGATTAATATTGGAAGGCAACAAATATTTCCCACTCTTACCGGCGGGAAAATTATGGCCCATACCAAAATTAATCCACACCTTACTAGCGGTCTGGGCGAAGAGGGAAACATTGCACTCAATTATGTCATGGACCTCTCCTCCTCCAACGGTATGGGTAGACACGGATGCGTCAGGCACCATAGGGTGGGGATTTCAGTCAAATCAGGGGCACCAGGGTCAGGGACTTTGGTCCCACTTAGAAATCTCTCACATAAATGTCAAAGAGTTACTAGTCCCCTTGTATTTTCTTCAGGCTCACGGCCCGGCGTTACGGGGCAAGTCAGTGGCCTTCAGAATGGACAATCTGAATGCAGTTCACTGTATTCAGAAACAAGGGTCAACGAGGTCAAGGAAGTTGCTACTCGTGTCGGAAGAGATTTTTGTTCTAGCCACCAGTCTAGATATTTATCTTCACGCATCTTATCTCCCAGGCGTAGCGAACGTCTGGGCAGACGCTCTGTCCCGGAGACAGAGCACGACAGTAGAATGGGAGCTCAAGCAACCCATTTTCGACCTAATGATTGCGGAGCTCTCCCATCCACAAGTGGATCTTTTTGCGTCCGAGGAGACTCACAAGCTCCCTCTATACCTCACCCGCCGGGCGATAACGCCGGCAGGGGGGCCAGACGCCCTAGTGACAGACTGGAACAGATGGAGCTCCATCTATCTGTTTCCGCCGCCAGATGCGTCACTAATGTGCCACGTAGTGAACAAACTACGAGTTTATCGAGGCTTAGTCTCGCTAATCGCGCCCCTGTGGCCAGCGCAGGTGTGGTGCCAGCAGTTAATAATGTGGTGCCCGGACCCGGTATCGCTCCCGGTCGGGTACTTCCACTTAGACACGATTGGCAACCTAGAGACCTCGCTGACTTTTGCATTATGGACATTCAGGAGGCCAAGTGGCTAGCACCATACGGTAGGGATGTGACCAATAAATTGCTCAATCAATATACTCAGTCTACTAAGCGACAATATCAATCTCATTGGAAAGCTTTTACTTCTTGGATTGTTAGAACGGAACAAACTGTACCCTCAGTGGCATTGGTTTTTAATTACTTGAACTATCTGTTTGAGCAGAAACGTTTATCTGTGGTTACTTTGAAGAATCACTTAACTGCGATTAGAGTGCCCTTTTTCGACCTTACAGGTCTATCCATACCGGTGGCGGAGGAAACAGGATTTATGAGAGCGTGTTTTAAACTCCGCCCACCTCCCCGTCAGCTCATGCCTACTTGGTCTCTGGACAAAGCTTTGTCTTTACTTCATTCTCGTCTGTATCAAAATACTGCAGACTTTGCTTTAATCTTAAAGAAGGCAGTTTTCCTTTTGGCTTTGGCCACCGGAAACAGAGTGTCTGAGCTGGCGGCGATGAGCAACACACCTAATTGTCTTAGGTTTGGTAGACTTAATGATTCAATTTCCATTGCACCCTCCCCGGCGTTTGTAGCCAAGAATGAGCATAGTGCACACGTGTTTTCTGAATTCACGGTGCCGGCGTTAAAAAGGGGAAAGGTGCATCATAATTTATGTCCAGTGCAAGCTCTAACCAAATATTTAAGAATAGCTCCTCATAACCCCCAAGGTGCTTTATGGGTAGCGAGTACGGGTAAACGCTTACTTAAACGGCGATTAGCCTCTCTTCTGGTAGAAGTCATTAAAGAGAGTAATCCCGGCGTTGTGGGTAGGGCCCACGATTTACGCAAGTGGGCGGCCTCTTTACGTTTCCTGAAAAACTTTTCAGTTGAAGATATTGCGTCCACACAGTTGTGGGCGTCTAATCATACGTTTCTCTCTAGATACTTGTCAGTTGCTCTAGACAAACCTTCCTTACCATGTATAGCTTTAAGGCAGAAGGTCTAGGTGGCCCTGCAGTCACTTATGTTTATTTTCAAGGAAGGGGGGGGGGGGGGTGCAGTCAGTTGACATAGGACACCCTAGACCCCGCCGGAGTATGAGAGCTGTGATACAATTTAAGGTTGAAATGTGATATGAAAATTTCTCTGCGAGAATTTGTGCTAGTACAAAGTTTAGTACAAGACAACGGTGTTGTTATAGTAGTTTTAGCTGCGAAAGCAATGTAACATTAGTTCAATGGAGTTCATTAGCAATTGATCTCCACATGTATTTTGGGGTTTATGATGTGCACATATAAACTTATAACTTATTATTTTTGTCACCACTCGTTGAGTGGGGTGCCTTTTGTAACTACAGATCTGTGTTCAGAATCTTCAGGGTTACCTATTTTTGTCAGGCAGGCTTCTTTGAAGCACGCACCTGCCTGAACCCCCTTTTTCTTGTATATTTCCGGCCTACGCCGTATTAAATACATTTTTCAAAAGTAAGAATACTATGTGGTTGTTTTTATTATCTGCTTTTCTAGAGTTATGATATGATTACGAATGTCCCCCTCCAGTCTTAGATATCAGGCATGTTCGTCAATGATGGAGGGGCCACTAATAAATTATAGGTTTGACTCCTGTAAGGAGATAAAGAAAACCTAATATTTAGTAGTGGCCCCGTAATCATTGACGACTGGGGCCCTCCCGACCGTCCCCTTCCCATTCGTTGATGTATTAAGGATTTTGGTTTACTTGATATGTCAGTGAAGGAGGAATGACGCCTGATTCAGCGTCTGGTCAGAAATCCACACAAGTACATCCACGATATGATGGAAAGCTTATTGGATAGTTATTCTTATTTTCTTTTTGTTTTTATTTTTTACGAAGTTTTTTCGTAGTGAGAACCCAATTCATAATGACTGAAGCCATGAGTGAGGTCGCGTGCGCTCATGATGAAGGCTCCTCAGTTTTTAAATGCTCTGCGCGGTAGATTCAAACTACGGCGGATTAGTGTTTGAAGAGGATGCCTTATGTAATAGGCATGTTCGTCAATGATTACGGGGCCACTACTAAATATTAGGTTTTCTTTATCTCCTTACAGGAGTCAAACCTATAATTTTTACACCACTCTTCAACTGTGATTCGTGTTTTGTGGGGTCAATACGTGTTTTAGGGATTTTAAGTACCTGTTTTACCCCTCGGCGTGGAATGGAGTAATCGCGGACTGAGGATATGTGTATTAGGGGGACTGACTGTACCTGCACTGCTGCGGTCGTTCACGGTGTTGGCGGCGGCGGTAGCAGACGCAACATTTTTACTATTCTGTATTTTTGCTTTATAATCAAACTTCAAATCTTGTCTTCCTCATGCTTTTATCAAGATTACTTTCAAACTCCCTTATTGATTCGGAATCGACTACATACTGGGGCAGTGCGTTTCACTCATTTACCACTCTATCACAAAATGAGTTCTTTGCCTTCTCAAGCCTATTTCTTCTCTTTGTAAATTTTCTTTGAGTGTCCAATCGTTCTTGTTCCCTCCCGCATCAAGAAGATACCTTCACACACATCCTCATCATACTTTCCTGACACTATCTTAAAAGTCTCTATCATATCCCCTCTCTTCTCCTATATGCCAGTGTCGGAAGCCCCAGTGTCCTCAACCTCTGCTCATAGCCCGCGTTTTTCAACGTTGGTACTAGCTTGCTAGCTCTCCTCTGCACTTTCTCCACTGCTTCTATATCCTTTACCATATATGGAGCCCACACCTGGTTCGCATATTCCAGTTGCGGCCTAACCAGCGCTGTATAGAGATTCCTGAAGATTTCTTCGTCAAGTGACACAAATGTCCTCCTTATCAGCCCTACAATTCTATTGGCTTTGTTTATCTATTCCGCTAAATGTTCTGAGAAATTTAACTTATTGTCTATCACTACTCCTATATCCTTTTCTGCATTCACTTCCTCCATCGCTTCATACATACTGTATCCTACCTTGTCTATCTTGCTTGTCCCAATCCGCATGTACTTGCATTTTTTGGATGAAAAGGCATTAACCAATGCTCAGACCATCCCTTCATGCCCTCCACATCTCCTTGAAGCAAACCCACATCTTCCTTACTCTTCTATACAGCTTAGTGTCATCCGCATACAGGTATACCTCACTTCCATTAGTTATAACTTCAGGTAAGTCGTTGATAAATATAACGAACAGTAGTGGTCCCAACACAGATCCCTGAGGAACCCCACTTGTAATTTCCCTCCACCCCGAGCCTATTCCATTCACCAGCACCCTCTGTCTCCGATCTTTCAGGAAGGCTTCTATCCATTTCACACATTTCTCCCCTATATTATAGCTTCTAACGTTCTCTATTAACCTTTTATGTGGGACCTTATCGAAGGCCTTCATAAGATCACAATATACCACGTCTATTACATTACATCACCATCCTCTAATCTACCACCTTAATTAGCTGTAGTACCGTCGACCTCCCCGGCAAGAATCCGAACTGTCTCCCACTGAAAAGTTGGTTTGATTTCATATGCTCCATTATTCCTTCTCTAATTACCGTTTCCATTAGTTTACACACAACACTTGTCAAACTGACTGGTCTATAATTTCCTGGGTCATTTCTCTTTCCCTTCTTAAATATAGCTGTTATGTTCGCCTCTCTCCAGTCCATCGGGATTTGTCCTGTATACCTCAAATAACATTTTCAATGGCTCTACTAACATCTCACCTCCTTCCTTTATGATTCTTGGGTGTATCCCATCCGGTCCTGGGGACTTACTTCTGTTCATTTTTTCTATAGCCCTTCTTATTCTAGCATGGGAAAACTCTATTAGATCTAGTGCAGGTGCCTGTTTGATGGGAATATTTGGCACTGCATCATCCGACTCTACTGTTAGTACCCCCCCAAAGTATTTCCCCAGCACCTCTGCTTTCTCCTTATCCGTCTCCGCTCTACTCCCATCATCCAACCCCCCTACCAGCTCTGGGATCCCTACTCTTCTTGTTAACTTTTCCTGAATGTACTTCCAGAATATTTTTGGATTATCCTTCACGTTTCTTGCAATCTCTCTCCCTTTCCTTTACCCCCCTCCTTGTCTCCCACCTTATTTTATTGTTTATCTGTCTACGTTCCAAATCCACTGCTTTAGCTTCTATACTAGA
The DNA here is from genome assembly GCA_032716605.1 of Paralithodes platypus. NCBI lineage: Eukaryota > Metazoa > Arthropoda > Malacostraca > Decapoda > Lithodidae > Paralithodes > Paralithodes platypus. Next base: position 24,556,368 of record CM064516.1, on the reverse strand, counting down.
CCCCCTGTTCTTTTTTAACACTTTTAATCTATCCCACAATCGTTTCTTTCTTCTTATCAAAGACCACAGCTTTCTTTTCATTGGTAATTCTGGTTTCGTTCTTTTCCTCAATTTTGTTTTATCCTTATATTCCCTTACTGGTACACATTTGGATATAACATCTTCCAGTTTGACTCTAAACTTCCTCCACATTCCTTCAGCGTCTTCACCGTTCAAGTATTCCCCCCAGTCAATGTCCAGACACCTTCTCAGCAGCTCATAATCTGCTCTGTCATACATGTATATTTTTGTATTGCTTCTATCATCCCTCTCTGTTTTAATATTGCAACTAAATCTTATACAGATATGATAGAGACTTTTAAGATAGTGTCAGGAAAGTATGATAAGGATGTGTGTGAAGGTATCTTCTTGATGCGGGAGGGAACAAGAACGAGAGGACACTCTAAGAAAATTCACAAAGAAAGAAATAGGGTTGAAAAGGCAAAGAACTCATTTTGTGATACAGTGGTAAATGAGTGGAACGCACTGCCCCAGTATGTAGTCGATTCCGAATCAATAAGGAAGTTTGAAAGTAATCTTGATAAAGCATGGGGAAGACAAGATTTGAAGTTTGATTATAAAGCAAAAATACAGAATAGTAAAAATGTTGCGTCTGCTGCCGCTGCCGCCAACACCATGAACGACCGCAGTAGTGCAAGTACTGGCACTGAGCTGGATACACAGGCCTAGTTTGCCTTTTTCCAGAGGATCTACTGTAAGAAACTGTAAGAAACAAGGCTTTGTCAAGAGACCAGGTATGCAAGAGCTGGCGTGGTGGTGGGCGAAGCTTGAAGCATGCACGCATGAATGCCTTCTCCTCCGCCTGTGACACTGAGAGTCCTGTAAAATAAAAAAATGGAACTCTGATGGCGGTCATGTTATTCTTTAGTGTGACTACTGACAAGCCCTTACGTTCAAATAGGTAGTCTAAGTATTTGAAAATTAAAGACACCGAGGCCACGGTTTGGTCAGTTTCCACGATCCAAGTAGTAAAAGCTTTCCAGTGAGATTGGTACCGACGTCTAGTAGAGAGAGTATATTGATTTATTGGTAACACTTTCCCCATAGTGGGCTAACCATTTGGCCTTTTGAAATATCCACAAGGCAAAAGTCAGCGAGGTCTTTAGGTTGCCAATCGTCTTTAAGTGGAAATACGAGATCGGGAGCAACACAGGGTTCTCGCACCACAACTTCAATGGGGGGAAATAAAAAATTTGTCTGCTATTTTTCCCGCCTTTGGTTTGCACCAACCTAAATTTGTTGCCATCGAGTAAATTGAATTTTTAAAATCACAGTCATCAAAATATCACTGGATTTCTATAGTCATGAATGTTACAGACATATTACTCTAACATTCTATTCAGTACATTGTCCAATATACAAAGTATTTATGATTAATAAAACATATTTGATTAGGCCCACAAAAACACATGGCAGTCATTCGAAAAATAGTCCTGTTAATATTTTAATAGAAAGGTATCCATGTCCTAAAATTAAAATGATATGTATAAAATCTCGAGATGAACTTATAAAATAATCGTCATTAGCCACTTTACTGGATATTAGATTATACAATTATAAACTACAGTAGTTTCAGATCTGGCAAGCGCATAATAAATTGATGCCAGTGTTCGCTACCCATAATAGTCATTAAACGAAACTTCTCGGACAGTAAACATCTCTTCCCCACTTAACTTACTTTGTTAAATTTGACATTAGTTGTGCATCTATGTGCACATTAGCAGTAATGGTGGTAGATATTTGTTTCTCACAGATGGAAATCTTAATATAATGTGGATTATAGTCTTAATAAAGGTAAAATGTTCAGTTATAGATTGTGTCGTGCGTGCGTGTGTGTGTGTGTGTATTCCAAGGTTGCCAGCGCAGGATATAGGAGAACGAGAGGGGATATGATAGAGACTTTTAAGATAGTGTCAGGAAAGTACGATGAGGATGTGTGTGAAGGTATCTTCTTGATGCGGGAGGGAACAAGAACGAGAGGACACTCTAAGAAAATTTACAAAGAAAGAAATAGGCTTGAGAAGGCGAAGAACTCATTTTGTGATAGAGTGGTAAATGAGTGGAACGCACTGCCCCAGTATGTAGTCGATTCCGAATCAATAAGGGAGTTTGAAAGTAATCTTGATAAAGCATGGGGAAGACAAGATTTGAAGTTTGATTATAAAACAAAAATACAGAATAGTCAAAATGTTGCGTCTGCTACCGCCGCCGCCAACACCGTGAACGACCGCAGCAGTGCAAGTACTGGTACTGAGCTGGATACACAGGCATAGTTTGCCTTTTTCCAGAGGATCTACTGTAAGAAACTGTAAGAAACTGTAAGAATCACATCTCCAAACTCGCCCAATCACTTAATACCACACAACAGACAATTTCAGCTATTTTAATCCTATCACACACATTTTCTGATATGTTTATCTTTAACAGCCATGCATGCATGATACTATGAGTTCCCCAAATATAACTAGGCCTAGTCCCATATAGCCTACTGTATGAGTAGTGGCCTACGTGTCACATCATTTAAATATTAATGAAATACCACATACATTATTATCACAATCATGCCCTCATCAAATCTGCATCAATGTCCCAATCCCCCCTCACAAACAATCACTTAATTAGGCTATTCAGTCACCACCACATAGGCTACCATACATGTATAGTACAATCAACAGAAAGACATGATGAACGTTTGTATGAAATGTAGCCTAGCTATAGGCTACTCAACACTCGACACCTCTACAACTTTAATAGTATATAGAACCAGCCCAATTCCGCTTTCCTCAATGTTAGTTAGTTAGGATAATACTTCAGGAGCTATCCACCCCATCACACTGTAAATCAAGAATATAATATCGTTTGAAATGGAAACTCGCAAATCTATGCTTCTGAACGAATCCTAACTAGCCCAATGGTGCGAACAAAAGAAGACCTTGGCAACACTGTGTACGTATATCCCGCCGCGGTCAGCTGACGACCTAAACAGTCGCCCGTGGAAAAGGCAGTGTTGTAAAAAAAATTGTCATCATCTTTTTCGAATTTCCTGCATCTCCACGTATGTAATTTGCTGCCTCTGTGTTCTATGACATTCTGATTCACATTGATTGATTTCCTGTCACTGGTCTAAATAGAAATATAGCCGGTAACATATATGCCCGATTTGATAGTGGATTATAAATTGCTAACTTAAAAGCGCACGATAGCTTGTTTTGTAGGAAAGAAACTATAGTGCGCAGGTGCAGACATTCAACCTGCCAAATTCTACAGCTACAGAATATAATACTGTATGTTCAGCCAATTTCTACTGAAACACGTATTTGTTAGTAACTAAAAAGGAAGTAAATACAATACTTCAATGAGTATTAAAATTTCGCCCAGCCTATTACACCACATTAGATGAATCTAAATTTCTTGTACAGGAAGCTGATATTAATGTATCAAATTATGTTAATAATTATATATTCACTGCATTAACGAGTATTTTACCATCATATTATGAATCTAGTAAAAATATACTACACAACTATGTGTCATCGATAGTTGCGAACTGTATTAAACCTCTTAAATCACGAAAACCCTCAAAACACCTCGATGGTGCATCACACACGATAGTCATTTGAATAAGACCCCCAGCGCCACCTGGAGTTTTAGTACAGTTTTACCTCATTGGGAGTACAGTACCACACCTGAGCCGGCCACAGGGGCGCGATCATCGAGACTAAGCCCCGATAACCTCGTAGTTTGTGAACTAATTGACACATGAGTGAAGCGTCTGGTGGTGGAAAAAGATAAATGGAATTCCATTTGTTCCAGTCCGTCAGCAATGCGTCTGGTCCTCCCGCCGGGGTTTGCATCCGGCGAGTGCGGAAGAGAGGGAGTCTGTGGTCCACTTGTGGATGGCAAGGCTCTGCAATCATCCATTGAAAGATGGTTTGCTTGAGCGCCCATTCTACTAATGTGCTCTGTCTCCGTGACAGAGCATCTGCCCATACGTTGGCTACGCCTGGCAGATAGGATGCGTGAAGATAAATGTTTAGCTTTTCCGCTAATACAAAGATCTTTTCCGACAACTCTAGCAACACTCGAGACCTCGTTGACCCCTGCTTCTGATTACACGTGACTGCACGTGTCCATTCGATAGGCTATTGATTTTCCCACTAGATTCGAACCGTGGGCGTGAAGGAAAAATAGGGGGACTAGCAATTCTTTTGCATTGATATGAAACTCCTTGAACCGGGACCAAAGACCCTGACATTGGTGTCCGAAGTTTGACTGACACCCCCATCCCAGGGTACCTGAATCATCGGTGTCTACCCAAACCGTAGGCGGAGGAGATGTCCATGTCATAATTGAGTGCCATATTTCTGGCCTCGCCCAGAGCGCCAGTAAGTTGTGGATTAATTTTGGGATATACTAGGACTTGTTCGCCGGCAAAAGCGGAAAATGTTACCTCCAAGATTAACCTCTTTACTTTCAACCGGCCCAACTGTACCGTTAAATGTTGAGTCTAGTTGAGAGAGCCAACGAGGGACTCTCACACCTTCCTCGTGGTAGTCAGACTGTGGAGAAAGCGAAACAGCTTCCTGCGAAACCTGTTGCGATTGTCCACACTCTGACTGAGAGTCAAGTGTGCTGTGTCCCAAAGCAGACCCCACCCACTGAATTACCCTCGTTGGGACAAGATTCAACTTTGCGAAGTTGACCTTGAACCCAAGGGATTTTACATGACGTAGAATGATATTGATATGTTGGAGGCATTTTATCTCGGACTCCTCTACCACTAGCCAGTCGTCAAGTACCACATGATCGTGATCCCTTGCCATAATAGTGGTAACAGGGCCTATCGGACTAATTTGGTGAATACTCGAGGTGTCAGGTTCAGACCAAAAGGCATTCTTTGAAAAACATAAGTTTGATGCCTGATCCTCAGTGCGAGGAATTTTTGGAACATTTTGTTTACTGGGACATGCCAATAGGCTTCTGTCAGGTCTAACGAGCACATCCAGCCTTGAGGCAGAAGAGCTAGCCTGATCTAATTCACAGTGAGCATCCTGAACGATTGGTTGTGAATGTGGCGATTCAGTTGAGACAAGTCTACGACCGGCCTCATCTGAGCGCTGTCCCTCTTTGGCACGAGAAAAAGTCTGGACGTGTAAACAGGGCGAGTTGGATTGACCGGGACAATGATATGCTTGGTGATCATTTCTTGGACTAGTGACTCCACCTCTAATGAAACATGGTTGAACTATAAAGGTTGACGTAATCGAGGCTGCCGGAGCCACTGCCAAGTTGTTGTTGAAGACGTGTTTAATTTAAACTAGCCCTCTGGGCCGAGGCCCTCATAAGGCTAGTGGTCGGCGGGGGGATAGTAAGTCAAGACATATAGGTCACCGGTCAGATTTCATCGTAGAGATTAAGAGCAAGTCATATAGGTCACTGGTCAGATTTCATCGTAGAGATTAAGAGCTGCTAAGAAATGGCGGATGGCTATGAACGAGAATGAATCTGAGTCAGAAAGGATGTCTTTTAAAGAGGTGTGTCGCAAGAAGCGACGTCTTTCAGGGCCGTACATGGGACAAACGCATAAAATGTGAGGGATAGTAAGAACTGTGCGACAATGGTGACATTCTGGCGGAGGACTACGGGGAGTGGTCATTAGATATCCATGAGTGAGTCTCGTGTGTCCTATGCGTAATCGAGTTAAGAGGGTTTGGTCAGCGCGACAGGGGCTGAGTGAAGAGGGCCACATGTGAATGTCGTCTTTGATGGAACGAAGGTGACCTCCCAAAGGTTGATCCCTCCATTCTGAGCGCCACTTACCATGAATATGCCGTCGAACTACAGGAATTAGGTCATCCGATCTGAGGACAGTGGATGCCGGAGCACCTAGACAGGCCTGTTTAGCAAGGGCGTCAGCACGTTCATTTCCCGCAATGCCTACATGGGCGGGGATCCAACAGAGGGTGATGGATCGAGAGCTGCATTTTAATTCGTGGATTTTCAGGATAACATCGATGATCAATGGGTCACGTGGGGCGTACTCTCCTAATGCTTGCAACACACTTTTTGAGTCACTGCAGATAACTACGTGAGGAGGATTGTTTGGAAGGGCAGAGATGAGGGTCAGGGCACCATGAATAGCCCACAACTCTGCAGTGAAAACGGTGGAACAAGGATGTAGGGAGCTTTGATGGATACCATGGTCAGAAACCGCTGCACTACCTACGGCATCCGGAACCTTCGAACCATCAGTGTAGATGAAGGCAGCTGGAACATGACTATCAAGATGTTGTAATGCTAAGGTACGGCGTTGGACTGGAGTCACAGCCTCTACTTGGTCAGTCAAATGGAAACAAACTTCAGGGTGTTTAAGGATCCAGGGGGTAATTGAAATACAGGGGAGGGGCGAATGAGTTGTTGGAATATTGTAAGATGTGAGTAATTGGCAGGATAAGAGGGTAAAAGGCAAGGTAGTAGTAGGAGTAACACAAAAATATTGGGAACGGAAAAGGTCCTTCAATGTGGGATCCTGTTGGAGACGGATGGCAGTTCGCAGCTGAACCAGCTGACGATGATACGTTAATGGCAGGACCCCAGCCTCACTGAGCACACTGTACACACGTGAGGACCGGAAAGCTCCTGAGCTAATACGTATGCCAAGGTGATGAACGGAGTTAAGTGTCTGCAATGTGGATGCCGAGGCAGTGCCATATACCGGGCAACCATAATCCAGGGCAGATAGAATGGTGGATCTATAAAAGAGCGCCACTGCCAAGTGATGCCCTTGCATACCACCACTGTCCGGGCCCAAGTTTGCCGGGGCAAAGCCCGGTAACACGTCCGGAATTCTCCGGTCACGCAACTGGACTTGTCCGGCAGAGCAACACTCGTATCCAACTCGCCCTTCAGGGGCCCTGGGAGTGAGAGAGCTGTATGATCTCCTAGTTTTTTTACTGGGGTGTGGTGGGCTGTGAAGACTGGCTAGGGGGAGTGGGTCGCGATTCCTGACCTGACTTACCCTTAGATTGCCCTTTGTACCATTTCCCTTGTCCCTTTCCCTGGGTCTTACCTCGGTTGGAGCCACTGCTTCCAGGCTTGGAAGGAGTTTTGAAGGAAGGAAAAAACTTGGCACCACTAGTGTGGCTCTGAGGACTAAATTTTGGCTTATAAGATTTAGTTACTGACTCCTTCTTAGGCATGGGGGCAGTCGTTCTCGTAGAGTCTAGATACTGTTCTCCACGTATCTGGTGAAACTAGTGTGGTGGTGAGAACAGGTTATAGTACTAACCTACGCCCTATGTCTTCCAGCAGCTTCTTAACCAAAAAGACCCTTAAGTCTTGACGAGCCCGGACCGCTTCCAAGAAAGCGACCCGTATATCGCCAAGGATCTGAACGGAGTTCTGCAAAAGAAGGCGCCTAGGTTGCTTGTGTGTCAACTACTGCTTCAGTCATCCAAACATGGGACTCAGCCAACTGGCGACTGACCAGAAATTGAGGGACTCAGCCAACTGGCGACTGACCAGAAATTGAGACAGTAGACTCCAAGCCTTTTGCCTAAGTTTGTAGTCCTTGTCAATTAACCCTCCAGCCCCGGCTATGTATTATATATATATTCCTTGAAACCCGGGTGTTTTGGCCGAAAAACGTCTAGGCTAGGCTACCGTATATTCGTTAATCAGACTGCTTCCCGCATTCCCGCGCATCCCCAAGCGTAGCTGTGTTATTTACCTGTAGAATGGCATTAAGTAGAGCTCTCTAAGTCAACTGGTTGAGCTGTGATGATGATTTCATTGGAGATAACTTTATGGCCAAAACAGCCACTTTACACCACTTTTCGATACTTAACAACAACATACAGGCACACACGAACAAGCGACGCTCTCCTTCTTGTGGCCGGAGATGCGGGGCGACGGTCCAGCCGGCTGTTGTTTACATGCGTCGGACCGACGCCTCGCACACGAAGCTCACAGGCTTTCAACCACTGGGCGTTCAAGAGACCATCCGGGTACCTGTTATATGCTTTTTTATGGGCGTTCAAGAGCCCTTCCGTGGTGAGAGGGTTAATCTCACACAAAGATAACTTAGGGGCGCTTGAGAAATCCAAAACTGTTTTAGATACCCTCCCCCCCCGGAAATGGCTACAGACAAAGAGAACCAACTACAGTATGCTGTTCTTGAGGAATTTGATGAGTTGATTTACTGGTGATGGTACTGTACAGTACTTGCAAAATTTTGCGCTTCCGACTCCCAGTCTAGCCAAGGACCCGTGCCTACCGTTCCGATATGCAAGACTGGATTGCCGGACTGATCCCTAATTGGCTGGGTGTCTTAACTCTGGTGACAGACTAAAAAGGGCTTTAATATCATTAAAGCCATCCAGCTTAGACCAGTCCGCATACAGTCTTACAGATGAAGCCCTCGGCAACGCGGGTGAAGGTGCATATACAAAATAATCTGGACTGTAAACATTAGGTACCGGTATAGCCTTAGCCGTAACATCCAAAACCTCACCCGAAATGTTCTTAGCTCTCAGTTTCTTAAATTCGCTAACCTGTATACAGTACACCAATGTTCAGGGACCGGAGGTTCCCCCGACACTGTCGATTGCGCGACTTGAGGGTTAAAAGCAGTTATTTTCTTACAGTTTCTTACAGTAGATCCTCTGGAAAAAGGCAAACTAGGCCTGTGTATCCAGCTCAGTGCCAGTACTTGCACTGCTGCGGTCGTTCACGGTGTTGGCGGCGGCGGTAGCAGACGCAAAATTTTTACTATTCTGTATTTTTGCTTTATAATCAAACTTCAAATCTTGTCTTCCTCATGCTTTATCAAGATTACTTTCAAACTCCCTTATTGATTCGGAATCGACTACATACTGGGGCAGTGCGTTCCACTCATTTACCACTCTATCACAAAATGAGTTCTTTGCCTTCTCAAGCCTATTTCTTTCTTTGTAAATTTTCTTTGAGTGTCCTCTCGTTCTTGTTCCCTTCCGCATCAAGAAGATACCTTCACACACATCTTCATCATACTTTCCTGACACTATCTTAAAAGTCTCTATCATATCCCCTCTTTCTCCTATATGCCAGTGTCGGAAGCCCCAGTGTCCTCAACCTCTGCTCATAGCCCGCGTTCTTCAACGTTGGTACTAGCTTGCTAGCTCTCCTCTGCACTTTCTCCACTGCTTCTATATCCTTTACCATATATGGAGCCCAAACCTGGTTCACATATTCCAGGTAAGGCCTAACCAGCACTGTACTGTATAGAGATTCCTGAAGATTTCTTCATCAAGTGACACAAATGTCCTCCTTATCAGCCCTACAATTCTATTGGCTTTGTTTATCTTTTCCGCTAAATGTTCTGAGAAATTTAACTTATTGTCTATCACTACTCCTATATCCTTTTCTGCATTCACTTCCTCCATCGCTTCATACATACTGTATCCTACCTTGTCTATCTTGCTTGTCCCAATCCGCATGTACTTGCATTTTTTTTGGATGAAAAGGCATTAACCAATGCTCAGACCATCCCTTCATGCCCTCCACATCTCCTTGAAGCAAACCCACATCTTCCTTACTCCTCACTCTTCTATACAGCTTAGTGTCATCCGCATACAGGTATACTCACTTCCATTAGTTATAACTTCAGGTAAGTCGTTGATAAATATAACGAACAGTAGTGGTCCCAACACAGATCCCTGAGGAACCCCACTTGTAATTTCCCTCAACCCCGAGCCTATTCCATTCACCAGCACCCTCTGTCTCCGATCTTTCAGGAAGGCTTCTATCCATTTCACACATTTCTCCCCTATATTATAGCTTCTAACTTTCTCTATTAACCTTTTATGTGGGACCTTATCGAAGGCCTTCATAAAATCACAATATACCACATCTATTACATCACCATCCTCTAGAATTTGCATCCAATCATCTACCACCTTAATTAGCTGTACTACCGTCGACCTCCCCGGCAAAAATCCGAACTGTCTCCCACTGAAAGTTATGTCCGTCCAGGACCTGTCCGGTCTGTAGTCCAGGTCCATAGGGATGTACCGATATATCGGTATCGGCTGACTTTCTACCGATACTACCGATACCTAGAAGTAATTTGCTATGTCACATATCACTCACTGAAGGAGTGAAGGTTGCTTGGTTCAGCAGTGATTGGTTTATTTTATAATTATGAAAAATATATATTTGTTGGAATCTTGGTACATATCTGATAACAATTACATTAAGTACCGTACATAATATGTAGCCTAGTAGTGCAGTCCATTCTTTGGTACTTATAAGCCTTAAAGCCACGTCTGGTAGTTTGTGATCGTACGTGTACGGAACAGGTTGGTTACCCAACTTACCCGTGACGGTACCGTACAGGCTCCGCCGTGCCAAGCAAGTTTTTACCCATATATACATAATACAAGTGTTGATTTTAGTAACATGTTACCTAAGTTTAATAACAAAGCTGATAAAGGAGAAAATTACATGATGATGGACAAACAGTCTTACAGACTTTCCTGGTGCACAGGTATCGGTATCGGTATCGGTATAATTTTGTGGTATCGGTATCGGTCAAAATTTTGGTATCGGTACATCCCTAGTACTCCAGGACCTGTCCGGTCTGTATAATAGAGGCATCGGACCTTTGTTTACCGGAGTTTTATCTAAGGGGGGTGGAATAACATCTGTTACAACACGAATATTAGAAGTCATCAAGGTTGAAGTTGCATTAGACAAACTAGATGTGACATGGGAGGGAGTAATGTTTTGTTTTGCTGTAACCTGCATGGAACCCAAAGGTCGAGTGGTGGTGTGGGAGAAACTGGCACAGATCTATCCCCACCAAACTTACTCCAAAATGTGTCCATAAAATGTTGTAGATCCTCCTTTATTACCCTTAGTTACATACTCTTTGGAGTTATCCGTGGACATAGTTGATTCGACAGCTGAGTGTCCTGTTGACACCACTTGCTGTCCCGACTCAATGGATTGACACTCCATAGACTCTACCGACTGAGCTTCCAGTGACCGGGCTGAGAGGGATCGAACCTCTTCAGACCGGACGGTGGGTTCTAACACCACTTACTCAAAGTCTTCCCATTCGAGATTCAGGATGGACGACTGAAGGGGAACCTCACTAGTTTCTTGAGGATATCTTCGATACTGTTCGGCGAGCACTTGAGTTGACACACGGCACTGAGGAGTGTGACTACAGGGAATAACATATGGCCATGGCCTCACTGATGGGGAAACATGGCCTATAGGGTGGCTAAAAAGTTCACTGGGCAAGCTGTCCCTGGGCGGTGTCGCCGCACCCCAATGGACTGTCCCTGACTGGCCGGATTTGACTTTCGGCTCAGCCAGGGACAGTCTAGCAGGTACGGGCGAAGGCGATGGCCTAGGCCTGACACACGAGACTGCCATACAGGATTGTGACTTCTTCGATACACAAGAAGCAGACACTGCCTCTTCCGGCGTTCCTTTGCATTGTTTCTTCGCCGCCTGTTGAACCGGCGGAGGAGAGATTGCCCTACGAAGCGGAGACCTCGATCGTGACTGACACCTCGACTACTGTTGCTTTGACGAATCCGGCGCAGGCCGCTTTGCCGACCGGAGGGGAGGAATAGCTTTCTTGGGTGTGTCATCATCGGTGGTATCCTCAGAACTGATGGTGGGTTTTGAAACTACTGTACCTTAGAAACAAGTTTTCTCACAGTTCCTGAACGAGTGTTCGTTTTCAGAGGGTTAACATTGGGCGATTTGATAATGAGAAGCTCCCAAAGAGGTTGATCATCACATTGGAGCGCCTTATGCACAATGTCTTTACTGTAATTATTATAGCAAGATTTAATAGCAGTAAGAGCAACTCGACACTCTTCCTCCTTATGGTTTATGAATCCATTACGGAGTTTGACGCACACACTACACTTTTTGGTCACCCACTGACCGCGTGACCGATCTAGGCACGCAACACATCGAACAAAAAGTTTATCTCCTGTGACCGGAAGGTTGTTAGATGAAGCAGAAGCACAGAAAGCTATTACAGTAGTTCCATGGTTAAGTCCTCCCCCGCCAGGATCAAAGAAGTACAAAGGAAATCAAGCAACAACAGATCTAGTGACCCTTCTAGGCTGCTTGTCCTCCAAAACACTGAGGATCAAGTGTCCAAACAGTGGTTTAGAGTGGGTAAGGGAACATTGGAAAGGGAACTACTGCCCTGCCACTAACGTGGCAGGACTAGGAAGTTAATAGGGGACATATGGGTTAGTAACTGAGGGGAGGATAAAGTTATTCATTTACAAACGCAGTCAGTCGCGAGTTTGATGCGAGATATTTGTCTAGGCGGAATTTAAATGAATCAACGGTGCTGCAGTCTATAACGTCTCGGGGAAGCCCATTCCACAAGTTGACAACTCGATTGAAGAAGAAATTCTTAGATTCGTGCGAGTTAAAAGATTTACCAATAATTTTGCAACCGTTTCCCCGCGTGTAATTAGATTGGTCGATAGTGAAGTACTTACTACAGTTCATATTGTCGATGCCTTTGATGATTTTGAACACTTGAATTAAGTCGCCTCTTGATCTGCGCTGGGTTAAAGGAAATAGATTTAATTCTCTAAGACGCTCTTCGTATGGTTTGTTCTTTAGGCTAGGTATCATTTTGGTAACTCTACGTTGAACTCGTTCTAGCTTGTTTATATCTTTTTGGTAATAAGGGCACCAGGATTGAACGCAGTATTCCAGAAGAGGGCGGACTAAGGAATTGTAAAGGGTTAGGATAACTTCTTTGGATTTATGCTCAAATGACCTGCCTATAAAGCCAATTATTTTGTTTGCCTTCTTAACAAATCGGGATCGGTTACGGTCCGGAGCTCCTCGCTGAGGAAACATGTACCTGGAAAAGAAATTTCCAAGAATCAATGCTAATAACGACAACCCGAGATATTTAACCCTCCAGCCCCGGGCACTATAGCTCGCGACTGTGCTGCGGTACCGGGTGTTTTGACGATCTTTGGGCTATGTTAACTCCTCTGTAATTCAATGAATATGGCATGTAATGTTGAATAAAAAAGAAATTTTTTCCACAAACCTTCCTCTGTAGAATGGCGTTGAGTAGAGGTCTCTAGCCCCTCTGGTTGCATAATGGTGAGCGCGGGAAGACGAGTGCTTTTCGGCGGCAAATTCTTCCCGCGTTCGGATGCGTCGCCCCGGCCACGGCTACGACGCACCTAGCCGCTCGTCGCGCCAAAGTGTTTATCTCCCTTAGACGATTTTAGTGTTTGATATTGAGAATGTGATGTTTATTTGATATTTTTATAGTTATTTTGAGGCCAATTATATAAAGTATGTTTATTAGGGTATCACTGTCACTAATATTGCTCATTTTCACTCGATACCGTATATTTTATTAGTAATTGAGGTAGGTTATTGTTATATTAGGCACTGATTATTAGTTATTACAGGTGTTTATTATACTTTGGCCATCAAGTATTGTGTCTTGTGTCACTTTCAGTTTGATAAATATGCTTTGGAGTGTCACTGTCACTGATAATGCTCATTTTCATTTGATACCGTACATTTTATTAGTAATTGAGGTAGGTTATTGTTATATTAGGCACTGATTATTCGTTATCACAGGTGTTTATTATACTTTGGCCATCAAGTATTGTGTCTTGTGTCACTTTCACTTTGATAAATATGCTTTAGAGAGTGTCACTGTCACTGATAATGCTCATTTTCACTCGATACCGTACATTTTATTAGTAATTGAGGTAGGTTATTGTTATATTAGGCACTGATTATTCGTTATCACAGGTGTTTATTATACTTTGGCCATCAAATATTGTGTCTTGTGTCACTTTCACTTTGATAAATATGCTTTAGAGAGTGTCACTGTCACTGATAATGCTCATTTTCACTCGATACCGTACATTTTATTAGTAATTGAGGTAGGTTATTGTTATATTAGGCACTGATTATTCGTTATCACAGGTGTTTATTATACTTTGGCCATCAAATATTAGGTCTTGTCACTTTCACTTAGTTATATGCTTTGTAAAAGTTTTATATACAATTTATTGTGTCTTTTTTCACTGATTTATATATTTCTATAGGTTCTAATCATATGAATGTCACTTATTATATACATATGTGTCACTTTCACATATTATTATGGTGTAATTGTATTTGTATCAATTTTCTCATAATACATGACTTTTGTATAACAATAAATTGGTTTACTTCCACTTTTTTCCTATATATATATACTGTACATATTGTCCTTTTCTTTGTCACTTTCACTATGATTATTAGAACTCCTGCTTGGAGTGGTAATCAAAGAAGCACCCTATAGCACAGAGTGCCACCTTGCACTCCACACACTCCATGGTGGACTTTTTACCTGACCTCGCCCTCAGCCTGCTGTTGTAGCAGACATGGCACCGCTTCTGCTGCGTTCTTCCTGATTCATTCTGAGGCAGGGAACCAAGCCTGTGCCTATTCATGTAATATGCACACTGCAAGCGGTCAGTAACGGCGGGCCCAGGATGTGCCACTGCCTTCTGTGGCGTACCATACTTCTCCAGGAGCTCCGTCATCACCTGCTTTTGGAACCTCCGCAGGCTATTGAACTTCATGGGTGTGTTCACATTCCGAAGCTTGTATATATTGTAGGCATTCAGAACTGACATGTCCACCATATGCAGAAAGAACTTTTTGTACCATCTGCACGAGGTACGCAGGCAGTCAATGAAGCCTATCTGCATGTCGGACTTGTCCACCAGCCTCATGTTGATGTTGTAGTCCAGGACAGCATCGGGCTTGGTCACCCTGGCCTGGGTGCGGCGATCCACCTTGCCAGTCTCCACCATTTCCCCCTTGTGGATGGTGCTCAGGAGGTTGACCTTCCGCTGGTCGTGCCAGTGGATAGCCAGAATGGGCCCCGACTTCTTCCTGAACATATCACCTTTTTTGGTCTTTGGAGGGAAAGGTGGCATGCCCTTCCTTTTCCCTCGTACTGTGCCTACAGTCCCCGTCTTGCGCTCATGCAGGTACTTTGAGAGAGTGGGGAACGTGTAGTAATTGTCCGTGTAGAGGACGTGATTCTTGTGAAAGTAGCGGTCCATCATGGCTTGCACCACTGCTCCGCCAAAGCCAATGAGGGGCTCCACAAGCACGTCCCCTTCCTTCCCGCTGTAGACCAGGAAGTCCAGGACATAGCCAGTTTGGCAGTCGCACAGCACAAAGAATTTTATGCCAAAGCGATGTCTTTTTGAGGGGATGTACTGCCGGAAGCTGAGTTTTCCCCGGAACAGCACAAGAGACTCATCAATGACGACCTTGCGGAAGGGCTTGAAGTAGGAGGTGAAGCGTTCTCGCATCATCTCGTACAACGTCCTAATCTTCCACAGCTTGTCTGGGAGGTGGACGTCAAGGTTGGTGACAAGATGGAGCGCTGCGAGGATATCAAGGTACCGGTCGCGAGACATATATTTCCCGAAGGCAGGGGTGGATATGAGATCATTGGTGATCCAATAGTCAGGCAACCTATGCTTATTGACATGAGGCATTAGCATGGTGAGTGCCAGGAACACCATGAACTCTTTATGAGTCACTGGGGTCCACTGCCTCATGTGGCCCTTGGTCACCTTGCCCAAAAAGTGGACCTGGAATTGGTGCTGCTTATTTGTCTCTTTGACAACATAGCCTACCACCTCCTCATCAAAGAAGGCCTCAAATAGTTCGTGTGGTGGAGCATTGGGGCCTGCAGGAAAATTGGGGGTAATGCCTGAACCCTCCAGTACCTCATCAAAAGCTGGCACATCAGGGTTGTATCCATCCCCATCAACTACGTCTTGCCACTGAAAAACGTAGAATGGGTCTTGTCTACGCTGACGAGGAGCTCCAGCTGGTGGCCCAGCACGCCCACGGCCAACTCGGGAGGCGCGCGTCCTAGGGCGGCGAGGGCGTCGGCCAGGGCGGCGGCCAGCACGACGGGCAGCACGACGCCGGGCCAAGCGGATGGGTCGAGGGTCGTCGATGTCCATATAGTCATCGTCAGAGTGGTCATCTTGCCCTGACGGTGGACCTATGTAATCATGGCCAGAATCTTCAGAGAGGTGCCCTTCATCATCAGTGGCCCCCACATAATCTGGCGGGGAACGAGTGATGCGTGGGCGGCGTGCGGGTGGGCGAGGTGGGGAAGGAGTGGCAGGTGAGGCTGTGTCCCCCCGAGGTCCTGGGCTCCTTGGCCTGCGACGAGTGACAGAAAGCAATGCTTCACTGTCACTAGGCCCAGGTATTGGTGATGCGAGCTCAAAGACTTCGTCAGGAAAATATGTTGACGGCTGGAGAGGTGGGGAGGACCGTGGGGAAAGTTGCGGGGGCGTATGACTGGGGCGGCCAGGGGTGGACGCCGCGGGAGCCTCGAACAAAACTCGCTTACTTGTCTTTCCTTTTTTGGCATATTTGCTGCCTTTCCCCTTTTCGGCAGCAGTATGTCTCCTGTCGGGGGACCTAGGAGGCAAATAGGCCGAAAGTGGGGGGTCCTCAACCCTTGGCAGTGGTGGGGGTGGTGGGGAAGAATGCGGGGCACCCGGGTCATCCGGGTCATCTTGGGTGGCGTGGGTAGATAAGGGAGACAATGGCGGGCGAGAAGAGTCACCACGCTCACCCTCACTCACAGCCTCATCCTCACCAAGTATTTTTGCTTGTTCCCTAGCTTCCGCGGCTGCCTTTTCAAGTATTTTCTTCTTATATAAGTGTAGCTTGAAAGGCGATTTAGCTGGCGAAGGGCTTGGGGTCGTGTCACTCATGCGAAACTTGGAGAGTGATCTTGAACTCTCCCACTCACTCACTCTCTCAAGTTCACCGTCTTGAGGTAAAACAGCTTCCTCAAAAGCTGGTACATCACCTTCATCACTCTCATGTTCTCTCGCAAATCCCAGGAATTGCTCTTCTTTGGCTCTCTCATCGCCATAATCACTCGACTTATAGTTACTGGAGTGATCACTGCCTTCATCATCAACATTATACTTGGCATCAGCACTCTCATAAAGTCTCAATGTCGTCTCAATACCTCCGGGAGATAACACATTTAGGCGATGGCGTCGGGGTAAGGCGCGACGAACTAGCACGGGCGTCGTAGGAAGCACGGTATCGGACACAGCGGAATCACTATTTGGCGTACTATCCATGATGGCGTCGGGGTAATTACTGATGCTGTGGCGTAGTTTACGTCTGGTGGCGCCACCTACCCTCCCACGATACCAAAAATTTACGCGCGGCATTCGAATGCACTCACGCAAGCAATGGGCGTTCAAGAGCCCTTCCGGGTTGCGCGGGCCGAGGTTTTTATGGGCGTTAAAGAGCCCTTCCGGGGTGTAAGGGTTAAACACAACCGTTATCTCTAAATACCCAAGAAAAAATAGATCTAGCGATCACCACTACTCTAAGTTTCCTGTGTATCCTTATGGAAAAACCCTGATGCATTTTTTTCATGAAGGAATTAATAGACTGCTTACCTATGATAGTGATTATCAATGACCTATACTAATGCTGCCTAGAAAGCGCTTTCTAGCAAGCGACCATCTCACCGTAAACGGAAAGTGGTTAGCAATGACTCTTCCGACGCGATGACAGATTAGTAGTCTTCCCGCTGATCTAGGAATATTTAATAATAGTACTGTACTGTATACAGTAGGTGAGTCATTCCCCAGAACATCCCTTGGAAGCCTTCCTCTTACTCCAGGGAGTTCGTTTTAGTTCAAGACAACGAATTGGTTACTTGGATCTTGGGCAACACTAAAACGCCACTAGTGGGGCGTCCGGCGAGATAGAAACGCAGTTGCGAGACAATCCGTCCGCCGGAAAAAAGATCCTAACCCATATTCTACTAACAAGTCTGTAACTAGTTAGCAAATACACAATTATCGTCAGGAAACATCCCAACACCCTCAACTACTGAGACTATCTTATCGTCCAGGAGAAGAGGGAAGAGAGAGAAAAAGAGAAAAGAGAGTTTGAGAAGAATGTAGTGCAGGTTTTGAAGAGCAAGGAGAAGGTAGTGAGGGAAACAGTAGATAGAGGTAAAAGCATAATAATTTTTGGAGACATTGAAGAACATTTAGCAGATATGAGGGAAAGAAGGGGAAGGGATGAGGACAAAGTAAAGAAAATATTGGAGTGTCTAGACGAAGGCTGTGATTGGGTGAAAGAACTGGACGAAGTAAGACGGCTAGGAAGATATAAAAAGGGTGAGATGAGACCGATAAAAGCAGAGTTTAAATCTAGGTCAGTGGTTGAAGCATTAACCATTGTAAGCTGGAGGATAATAGTTGTACTGGAATGAAACATATTAGGGTGAAAAAGGACTTAAGCATAGAGGAAAGGGAAAAGTTGAGAGAAGTTCAAGCAAGGGCTGACGATGAAAATCGAAAATTGTCAGATGAGGAGAAAAGGATTTTTTTTTGGAGAGTAAAGGAAGGGAAACTAAAGAAGTGGTACACTCAGAGTCAGAAAGAACGGAAAATACGAGGAGAAATGAACAAGGAGACAGTGAGTCAGGTAGTGAATCAAATCGGGGACAAGGAGATAGTGAGGGAGGAGCAGGAGATAGAGACAGTGAGTCAGGTAGTGGATCAAACCGAAGACAGAGAGATGGTGAGGGAGGAGCAGGGGATGGAGACGGTGAGTCAGGTAGTGGATCAGCCCGAGGACGGAGAGATGGTGAGGGAGGGGCGGGAGATTGTGGAGGGGGGGGGGGGGGAGGAGAATAGAACTAGCAGGGAATGTGGAGGTAGGTCAGGGAAGGGATGGAGGAGGAGGTGAACCTAATAGGAGGCAGGGAGGGAAGAGAAACAAGGAGGAGGATTCCAATATACTGTGCTACTACACTAATATAGATGGAATAAACAGTAAAAAGGTAGAATTGAATGATATATTAAGAAAGGATCAACCACAGATAGTCTGTTTGACGGAGACAAAGCTGAACCAGGACTTTGACAGCAATATAGTGTTTAGTGAAGGATATAATATATGGAGATATGATAGAAAGGGAAAAAGGGGAGGTGGAGTGGCAGTATTAGTTAAGAATCCTATGACAGCAAAGCAAGTGGAGTTAAATAATGACAAGTCAGAAATAATGGCAGTTGAACTCAATGATATAGAAGGAAAAAAGCTAGACATAGCAGTAGCTTACATGCCACCAAAGACCAGAGCATGGAGGGAGTTGGAGTTTGAGGAGATGGTCGAGGATATGATTCAGTCGTTGAGAAGATTGCTTTTAAGGAAGAATCGATTGATCTTGGTAGGAGATTTTAACTGTAGTGAGGTTGATTGGGAATCGGGAGATGCAGGGCCAAATCAGAGATCTTGGGGAAGTCGGCTAGTGGAGTTGGTTACGGAAAATGTACTTGCACAACATGTGAGGGAAAATACAAGAATGAGGGGTAATAACGAACCTTCTAAACTCGATCTGATTTTTACAAAAGATCCTCACGAAATTAGTGATATAAACTATCTATGTCCTGTAGGTAAAAGTGATCACCTATTACTAAAATGGAAGTTGACCTCGAGTAATGCCAATAGATTAGACAATAGCTACATAAATGACAGATTAAATTATAGTAAAGCTGATTATGTATCCTTGAAAAGATATTTAGAGGGAGTAGATTGGGATCTTATTTTGAAGGAACAGGACGTACAAGGTAAATATAGTAGATTCCTCGAAATTTATAGAGTAGGAACCAATCTGTTTGTCCTAAGATATAAAACTGGAAATTTTACTAAGCAGAAAGATTGGTTTAATTTGAAATGCAAAAGAGCTTTGGGTAGGCGTGATGCAGCTTGGGCTAGATTAAGAAGAAGGAACACTGAGAGTAATCGGAATAAATATAAACAGGAGAGGAATAGATATGTTAACATAATTAGGCAAGTTAAAATGAACTATGAGAAGAACATAGTAAATAAATGTGAAAGTGACCCTAGATTATTTTATAAATATATAAACAGTAAGTTGAAGGTAAAGAAACAAATTACTAAATTAAGAGTTGATGCTAGGACGTATGAAAATGTATCGGACATGTGCGAGGTAATGAATAACAAATTGGGGTCAGTTTTTACTAGAGAGGAAGGTTTTGACGAACCACAGGCGGGAGTACTGGAGAGTGGTCTTAGTAAGATTGAAATAACTAGAGATGAGCTGTTATCTGCGATGAGAGGACTTGAAGTAAGGAAAGCTATGGGACCGGATGAAGTGTCTTCCTGGGTTTTAAAGGAGTGTGCAGAGCAATTAGTGGAGCCAGTGAGGGACATAATTCAAGCTTCCTTAGATAAAGGACAGGTTCCTGTTGAATGGAAAAGAGCTAATATCATTCCGATATACAAGAATGGAAACCCTGAGGACCCTCTAAACTATAGACCAGTTTCACTTACTAGTATTGTATGCAAGATTTGTGAAAAGCTAATTAGGAAGAGATGGATGAAAATGTTGGAGAGAAAGAAGATAATAACCCCAAAGCAATTTGGATTCAGAGAAGGGACATCTTGTGTTACCAGTTTGCTATGTTATTACAGTAGGGTGATAGATGTACTCCAAGAAAGAGGCGGATGGGTGGACTGCGTCTACTTAGACCTTTCCAAAGCATTCGATAAGGTACCACATAAGAGATTGTTATCTAAGCTTGAGACGCTAGGATGTGTCAGGGGGAGTTTGCTGAAATGGATGGAGAGCTATTTAACAGATAGGGAAATGAGGACCAACATTAGAGGAACTTACTCATCGTGGCGGAAAGTTGAAAGTGGTGTGCCGCAGGGATCTGTGTTGGCACCTCTCATGTTCCTTATGTACGTGAATGACCTGCCGATAGGCATAAACTCCTACATGTCAATGTTTGCAGATGACGTAAAAATTATGAGACAAATAACAAATAAAAGTTGTTGTTGTTGTTCCCCAAGTTGCCTGGCCGAACAGCCCCAAGGCCCCGAGCAAGGCCAAGGCCATAACCGAGCGCCCCCACAGAACCCTCCCTGCCTACCACAATAAAGCCTGGGTGACCGAAGCCACTCCATGGCGGGGAGCGGAGGAGGGTGCGGAAACGCCCGGGAAACAAAAGCCCCACCCAGGGCCCTGTGCCCCTCAGCAATTATGAAGAGAAAGTTGAGGGGCAAAGGAAAAATGTGACGCTTTGGCTTATCCACGGAAAAGACGCCGTCACCTGAGATCTAGGAAAGACATAAGCAAAAGGAACAGTCGGAGTAAGCTATGGGTATGGCAGAGATCGCTCAGTTCTCACTCTGATAGACCAGCCCATCACCATATGACTAGAACCCAATCCTCTCAGCATCAGCTAGGAAATGCCCTAGAAAGCCGCCTTTGGCGGGGGGATAGCTCCCCTATTTCAACCCCTTTCGGGGTTGGGCACCCGCCCACAAATAAAAGTAGTTGTGAGGAGCTGCAAGGGGATTTAGATAAAATATACGAATGGAGCACCAAGTGGAAAATGAAATTTAATATAAGTAAATGCCATGTGTTAAATATGGGAAGAAGTGTGAATAGACCAAATTGGGAGTACAGGATGGGAGATAATATAATTAGTAAGGCCGAAAAAGAAAAGGATTTAGGGTTGATTATACAAGATAATTTGTCGCCAGAGAAACATATTAACAAGCTCTTTAGCGGAATGTATGCAATGGCCGGGAATATGAAAGTTGCTCTGAACTACTTGGATGAGACCATGGTAGCGAAAATTATGAAGAGTATGATTAGACCAAGATTGGAGTATGCAGCAGTGGTGTGGTCCCCGCATCTAAAGAAGCATATTCACAAGTTAGAAAGAATCCAGAGAGCAATTACTAGATTGGTTCCAAGTCTCAGAGAACTGCCATATGAAGGGAGGCTAGACAAATTAAATCTACCGAGTCTAAAAGAGAGGAGAGAGAGGGGAGACATGATAATGATGTACAAATGCACCCGGGGGCTGGAGAGGCTGGATAGGGAGGATATATTAATTATGGATACAGGAATAACTAGAGGCCACAGCTACAAAGTAAAAAGACCTACCTGCAAGAACGATATCAGGAAGTTTAGCTTCCCCTATAGATGTATTGACAAATGGAATGGGCTGGAGGAGGAGGTGGTAGGGGCAAGGAATATCCATATTTTCAAGAAAAAATTGGATAAAAAGTAGACTGAGAGACGGGACAACACGAGCTTAGCTCAACTCCTGTAAACTACAATTAGGTAAATACAATTAGGTAAATACATATTATGCCACAACAGTAATGTAATATACTTAAAGATACATCCTAGCCATAAACAAAGCCTATGCAGAGGCTGGCCACGAGGCCTAGGGTAAAAAGTACGACGAATCGTCGAACACTCTTACCTCCAGGAAGAACCAGCACCCTCCTCCATCTCGACGACAGGAACGTAGGAGAGATGACGCAGATACCAAAAGCAAGATTCTTTACTAAGTAAAGCAACCCTAAACTAAAGGTTCTGCCAACGAAATACACAAAAAACGCTTAACCCACCAGAAAGGTGGCCGAAAAGCGCTGCCCTTGTGGTAAAATAATGCCTCTAATCCTACTCGCTAGGCTAAAATTAGAGGAAAATGAAAAAACAACAATGGCGGCCTCGTTCATGCGGACCAGAGGTAATGGCATCACCTAAGCACCCTTAAAAAACAGAACGCCTGGGGGCACGCCAATCAGCACGCCCGACCTATCTAATATAAACCTACTCTAAAACACCTCAGATTAGTACAAATGAGCAAAAGACTCACTATCCGGACAGAAGAGTGACGAATGAAGAGAGGTCGGGACACGTCTACTCGGCGCTGACCCCCGGAGCGTGAAGGAAGATGACGTAGCAGCGTCTTTATGCGAAACCCACGCTAGCAAACATCTGCACTACGGAAAGCGTAGAACAGATAAGAGTGCTTATCTTCTTTCTTTCATTATTTTTTATTTAGTTTTTTCGTAGTGGCATCCGCATCATAAGAACGAGTCCGTAAGTAATTATGAGCGTACGATTACGATGAATTGATCTCTACGCTCCGGGGCGGGTGATATGAACAGCTGATTCTGGGATTCAAAGAGAGCCATTATTGTATAAGGCATATCGTCAACGATGAAGGGGTCACTAATAAATATATATTCAATCAGTGCCTTTCGTTCCACTGTCTCACTTTCCCTCCTCAACTCCACTTTCCATGCGTACAGTACAGTGAACATAATACAAGAAACAAGATGTTTAATTTTAAGGTCCCGAGAATCCAAGGACAGGGTAAGCAAATATTCTTCTTCACTGCCATCAAAGACTGGAACGACCTACCCCAGTCAGTCCGTGAAAAGAGAACACTGTATTCCTTCAGACGTAGCCTGAAGGAACACCTGAACCGGACAGCTGCGAGAAGGGAGCACCAAGCTTATGTCTACTACTAAATACGACATAAGAGATAGGCAAACCAAACTGAAATGATTACTGATTACGGATTACTAATATTTACCATAGGATGTAAGGTATCTTAAAATAACCCCCTAGAAATACTTTCTCTAAAGTATCTATTTCTTTTATCCTCCCCTTTTCCCCAGCTAACCTAATCCCACAAGGACCCCAATGGAAATACGCCTAACGGCCTTATTGGGCTATCCTTAGTTGGAATTATGCAAAGCTGGTACATGTCATAATTGTAACATACTATGTGGTACCAACTCTGTAAATTGCTAACTGAATAAATATTATTATTATTATTATTATTACCTGTGTATCATTCTGTGTCGGAAAAAGGTGTTGGTTATCCACAGCCTCCTCCCCACACATACGTCCACAAGTCCACTGCCATTCCCATTTACCTCGGACGGTATACCCCACCCTCCCACCACTATCAACTTTACTCTCGCCCACCTTCCCATTCATATCCCCGATCAGAAATATTCTTTCGCTCTTACCAAACTTATCCAGGCATGCCTTAACATTCACCCAGAACTCCTATTTCTCTCTTACAGGTTTATCCTCTGTTGGAGTATACACACACACAACCACCCACGTTTGTATTCATTCTTATCCACATAATCCTTGCACCCACAGAACCATAGCCCCTTACACGCTCCTTCCATTTGTTAATTACAAACAAACACGCACTTTCTTTCGCTCTCTCATTCTCATTCACTCCAGCACACACACCTATTCCACAATCCCATTCTTTCACACATGTACCCTTCCATTTGGTCTCAAACATTCTGCATACATCCAGCTTGGCATTCACTAATACTTCCAGAACCTCTCTCACTTTTGTGCCATCATTCACTCCTCTTACATTCCAAGTACAGTACTGTAGAAATCCTTAGGCAGTCCATGTCTGGTCGAAGTTCGTCAACAGTAGGTCCGTCCGTGTCCGAGGCCATTTGTTCGTTTTTTGTTGCTGCAGATTTTTTCCAGGTAGAGGGTCACAAACCCAATCGACCTAACCTCTTTAGTCGCCTTTTACGACAGGCAGGAGACACTTGAGGCATATTCTAACCCCTTACCCCCAGAGGGGGTAAATAGATTTTATGCAGTTTAACCCTTCCTGCCCGGGTGTCATTTTAAAATGACACCCCTTGCGAAGGGTAGGAGCCCGGGTGTCCTTTTAAAATCCGTAAGCTTGAAAGCCTATTAAGCGTGGTTTGAAAGCCATGCACCGAAACGTTTGTAAACAAAGCCGGTCGGAGCGACGCGCAGCTTCAAAAACAAGAAGAAGTCGGAGGTTTGTTGTTATTGTCTGCTAGAACTAGAATTAGTGTCTGTAAGTGTCCGATATTGCTAAAACCGCATCAAAACTCTCTCCACGGAAATCGTCATCACAACTGAACCAGTTAATCTAGAGAGCTCTACTCAACGCCACTCTACAGATACGAAACAGGGCTACATTTTGATTTGTGTGTGAATTCTCTAGCAGTTAAAATAACAAAGATAGGGCTAGGCCTATTACAACATTTTTCGGCCAGATCGCCCGGATCTGAGTGCTGTCCTTTGGAAGGCGAGCCAGAGCAAGAAGGGTTAGGAAGGAGCTATGTTACCAAGAGGGTTACTTGCGATCGTATTTACCCAACTGAGTAGGAAGGTTAAATATTTAAGAATATCGTCTAATGGTAACCAAAATATGATGAAAATTATATATTGGTGGTAAAGGGGTTAAGACCCACGGTAGCCTCTCGGGTAATCTATCTATCTATCTATCTATTGCCAGACGCCTTACTCCCCTTACGAGGGTGGCCATACACAGAATGCCCCCAAGCGGACCTATTACCTGTGAGAGGGACAACCCGAGCCAGTTTAGTGAAGGACTTACAGGATTGACCACTCAATTTAGGATCCGTCCGACTCAGAGGCCCTGTATTTACCTAATTGTATTTACCTAATTGTAGTTTACAGGAGTTGAGCTAAGCTCGTGTTGTCCCGTCTCTCAGTCTACTTTTTATCCAATTTTTTCTTGAAAATATGGATATTCCTTGCCCCTACCACCTCCTCCTCCAGCCCATTCCATTTGTCAATACATCTATAGGGGAAGCTAAACTTCCTGATATCGTTCTTGCAGGTAGGTCTTTTTACTTTGTAGCTGTGGCCTCTAGTTATTCCTGTATCCATAATTAATATATCCTCCCTATCCAGCCTCTCCAGCCCCCGGGTGCATTTGTACATCATTATCATGTCTCCCCTCTCTCTCCTCTCTTTTAGACTCGGTAGATTTAATTTGTCTAGCCTCCCTTCATATGGCAGTTCTCTGAGACTTGGAACCAATCTAGTAACTGCTCTCTGGATTCTTTCTAACTTGTAAATATGCTTCTTTAGATGCGGGGACCACACCACTGCTGCATACTCCAATCTTGGTCTAATCATACTCTTCATAATTTTCGCTACCATGGTCTCATCCAAGTAGTTCAGAGCAACTTTCATATTCCCGGCCATTGCATACATTCCGCTAAAGAGCTTGTTAATATGTTTCTCTGGCGACAAATTATCTTGTATAATCAACCCTAAATCCTTTTCTTTTTCGGCCTTGCTAATTATATTATCTCCCATCCTGTACTCCCAATTTGGTCTATTCACACTTCTTCCCATATTTAACACATGGCATTTACTTATATTAAATTTCATTTTCCACTTGGTGCTCCATTCGTATATTTTATCTAAATCCCCTTGCAGCTCCTCACAACTACTTTTATTTGTTATTTGTCTCATAATTTTTACGTCATCTGCAAACATTGACATGTAGGAGTTTATGCCTATCGGCAGGTCATTCACGTACATAAGGAACATGAGAGGTGCCAACACAGATCCCTGCGGCACACCACTCTCAACTTTCCGCCACGATGAGTAAGTTCCTCTAATGTTGGTCCTCATTTCCCTATCTGTTAAATAGCTCTCCATCCATTTCAGCAAACTCCCCCTGACACATCCTAGCGTCTCAAGCTTAGATAACAATCTCTTATGTGGTACCTTATCGAATGCTTTGGAAAGGTCTAAGTAGACGCAGTCCACCCATCCGCCTCTTTCTTGGAGTACATCTATCACCCTACTGTAATAACATAGCAAACTGGTAACACAAGATGTCCCTTCTCTGAATCCAAATTGCTTTGGGGTTATTATCTTCTTTCTCTCCAACATTTTCATCCATCTCTTCCTAATTAGCTTTTCACAAATCTTGCATACAATACTAGTAAGTGAAACTGGTCTATAGTTTAGAGGGTCCTCAGGGTTTCCATTCTTGTATATCGGAATGATATTAGCTCTTTTCCATTCAACAGGAACCTGTCCTTTATCTAAGGAAGCTTGAATTATGTCCCTCACTGGCTCCACTAATTGCTCTGCACACTCCTTTAAAACCCAGGCAGACACTTCATCCGGTCCCATAGCTTTCCTTACTTCAAGTCCTCTCATCGCAGATAACAGCTCATCTCTAGTTATTTCAATCTTACTAAGACCACTCTCCAGTACTACCGCCTGTGGTTCGTCAAAACCTTCCTCTCTAGTAAAAACTGACCCCAATTTGTTATTCATTACCTCGCACATGTCCGATACATTTTCATACGTCCTAGCATCAACTCTTAATTTAGTAATTTGTTTCTTTACCTTCAACTTACTGTTTATATATTTATAAAATAATCTAGGGTCACTTTCACATTTATTTACTATGTTCTTCTCATAGTTCATTTTAACTTGCCTAATTATGTTAACATATCTATTCCTCTCCTGTTTATATTTATTTAGATTACTCTCAGTGTTCCTTCTTCTTAATCTAGCCCAAGCTGCATCACGCCTACCCAAAGCTCTTTTGCATTTCAAATTAAACCAATCTTTCTGCTTAGTAAAATTTCCAGTTTTATATCTTGGGACAAACAGATTGGTTCCTACTCTATAAATTTCGAGGAATCTACTATATTTACCTTGTACGTCCTGTTCCTTCAAAATAAGATCCCAATCTACTCCCTTTAAATATCTTTTCAAGGATACATAATCAGCTTTACTATAATTTAATCTGTCATTTATGTAGCTATTGTCTAATCTATTGGCATTACTCGAGGTCAACTTCCATTTTAGTAATAGGTGATCACTTTTACCTACAGGACATAGATACTTTATATCACTAATTTCGTGAGGATCCTTTGTAAAAATCAGATCGAGTTTAGAAGGTTCGTTATTACCCCTCATTCTTGTATTTTCCTTCACATGTTGTGCAAGTACATTTTCCGTAACCAACTCCACTAGCCGACTTCCCCAAGATCTCTGATTTGGCCCTGCATCTCCCGATTCCCAATCAACCTCACTACAGTTGAAATCTCCTACCAAGATCAATCGATTCTTCCTTAAAAGCAATCTTCTCAACGACTGAATCATATCCTCGACCATCTCCTCAAACTCCAACTCCCTCCATGCTCTGGTCTTTGGTGGCATGTAAGCTACTGCTATGTCTAGCTTTTTTCCTTCTATATCATTGAGTTCAACTGCCATTATTTCTGCCTTGTCATTATTTAACTCCACTTGCTTTGCTGTCATAGGGTTCTTAACTAATACTGCCACTCCACCTCCCCTTTTTCCCTTTCTATCATATCTCCATATATTATATCCTTCACTAAACACTATATTGCTGTCAAAGTCCTGGTTTAGCTTTGTCTCCGTCAAACAGACTATCTGTGGTTGATCCTTTCTTAATATATCATCCAATTCTACCTTTTTACTGGTTATTCCATCTATATTAGTGTAGTAGCACAGTATATTGGAATCCTCCTCCTTGTTTCTCTTCCCTCCCTGCCTCCTATCAGGTTCACCTCCTCCTCCATCCCTTCCCTGACCTACCTCCACATTCCCTGCTAGTTCTATTCTCCTCCCCCCCCCCCTCCACAATCTCCCGCCCCTCCCTCACCATCTCTCCGTCCTCGGGCTGATCCACTACCTGACTCACCGTCTCCATCCCCTGCTCCTCCCTCACCATCTCTCTGTCTTCGGTTTGATCCACTACCTGACTCACTGTCTCTATCTCCTGCTCCTCCCTCACTATCTCCTTGTCCCCGATTTGATCCACTACCTGACTCACTGTCTCCTTGTTCATTTCTCCTCGTATTTTCCGTTCTTTCTGACTCTGAGTGTACCACTTCTTTAGTTTCCCATCCTTTACTCTCCAAAAAAAAATCCTTTTCTCCTCATCTGACAATTTTCGATTTTCATCATCAGCCCTTGCTTGAACTTCTCTCAACTTTTTCTTTTCCTCTATGCTTAAGTCCTTTTTTACCCTAATATGTTTCATTCCAGTACAACTATTTAGCCTCCAGCTTACAATGGTTAATGCTTCAACCACTGACCTAGATTTAAACTCTGCTTTTATCGGTCTCATCTCACCCTTTTTATATCTTCCTAGCCGTCTTACTTCGTCCAGTTCTTTCCCCCAATCATAGCCTTCATCTAGACACTCCAATATTTTCTTTACTTTGTCCTCATCCCTTCCCCTTCTTTCCCTCATATCTGCTAGATGTTCTTCAATGTCTCCAAAAATTATTATGCTTTTACCTCTATCTACTGTTTCCCTCACTACCTTCTCCTTGCTCTTCAAAACCTGCACTACATTCTTCTCAAACTCTCTTTTCTCTTTCTCTTCCACCTGCTCCTTCATGATTTCTTCCAATGCATCCACCTTAGCATTCCCCACCCTTGTCCACTCATTTTTCTCCTCACTTATTACTCCCTTTACTTTCTCACTTAAATGGCCCTCATACTCCTTTAGCTGCTCCTTGAGTGCCATGTTCTCTGCTTCCAGCTCATCTACTTTCCTTATCACAGCATCTAGGTTAGCAATTAATGGCCCATCTGCAGTTGCTACTGAACTGGCTCCACATATTTCTGTCAGTGACTCCACCTTCACACCTATATCTCTCCTCCAATTCTCCATAACTCCCTTCCATCTTAACAGACCCATCATCTGTCTCTTCACCACAGTCAATTGATCCTCCACTTCATTACCCTCTGCCAGAAATCCCTCAAATTCATAGCTCTCTTCATCTCCCAATAAACTCTGCCTCCGTTTGCCCTGGCCGGCCATTGTTTATATTTATGTAGCCTACAGTTAAAAATATACAAAACACTTAATAAAATTACAGTAAAATTAAACTACTACCTGGGATAAACCCAGGTAGCACCGCCCCCGTTTGTGTCACCCTATCTTGAAAAAATAATAAATGGAAAAAATAAATAGAAATGGGTGTTTGCGAGGTCACCACGAGCAGGTGGGGTACGACTTGATTACCTTCCTAAGAAGGTAACCCAACCGAGGTGTCGCAAGTACTAGGTAAAGATGAAATTGAAAACTTTAACCGTGTTTTGGGCCTTCAGCAGTAGCAGATACGTCACTCAGAAAACTAAACCTCATTGGTTACGATACTGCCACTGCGCAAAACTGTATCTTGTTAGCACTATTTTTTTTACAGTGGTGTTCGGCTAATCCATCTGTTACGACTGGGGTTCAAATATATCAGGGCTCTTATTCATTGGACTAGTAATGGCATAAATGTTACAACGGAAAGCGCTAGCTCCAACCTCTGATGTATATTCCCAGTGAACAAAGAACACAAATACTCTACAGAGTTCTATATGCAATAATAGGCTATCAAACTCTCAATAAATGTGCGTCTACTCTAGGCTTAATGTTATGTGAAAACAGCCTATTACTACCTATAACCGAAGGTGCTTGGTTATGGTATGCAAAGTAAGGTGGTAAGAGAAGTTACAGCTTACGTTACTTTAATCAATAAATGTCAGGCACTCCTGCATGAAAGAAAGTGCACTAAAGTCCTTCAACACTAACAAGGAATCTTCTTTAAATGTTAGATTGTATAAAGATGCTCGTATCGGAAATGGAACCCAAAAAGGCAGGCAGCGGAACAATGTTCGTGCAGGCTATGCACACAAAAAGGCAGAATATATAATGCCGTCGGAGCCAAGAATATCCTAAACACAACAACAATAATAATAATCGCCACGACACTGCAGTATTCCTATCAACAAAAAGAGCCTAAGTCGTTTGTGTCTCAATACATCAAACTAGGCTGCGAAATGCTTGTGTAATCATAAACGGGTATACATAAAAAGAGTAATTGGTTTAATATACTTAATGTCTACTGTGACTGATAAAGTCTAGCTAGAGTCAATGATACGAGATACTGGTGCGCATGGCATGCCGCATAGCCAAGTGCAAATCTCAAGTCTGTGCGTCAAATATTACGTTATAGGGAAGGGTAGCTCTCTTGAGAAACCTTAATACCGAAGTATTAAGCGTTCTCCTGGCGTACCTCAAAGACAAGCAACGAGCTTAGAACAGTGCAGAATGGTATAGGCAAAAAGCCCTCATTCGTGCATGCTCTACTCTCAATGGCACACAGACTAGAATTTACTCAATCAATCAACTCCAGTTCTCAGGTATGTCGTGCAGCTTTTAACTAAAGCCAGCACTCATAGGAAACAATACCTTATAATATCAGACTCCTAGTCTAGCATTATCTAATCCAGCAGAACACTAATAATTAAAGGAAGCGGTACTATGAAATATGGATGCTAACCAATGCTTCGTGATCAACTTATCTTAACAACTAACATACATGGGTTATATCAGACCTTAACGCACAATACAACTGGCCAGCATGAAGCTGATTTTGCAGAGTTAACCAGAGGGGGTATAATAGTAATAAAAGGTGGTGAAAGATATGGAAAATGAGAGAGGTAGGCAGAGGAAAAGATTCTCAGGTGCGGAGCAGGGAACAGATAGCAAGGGAAAAAGATGGGTGCGTTCTAGAAACCAGATCTGAGGGAGAGAGTGGCGAGGAACTGTATATATACTCGCACCAGCTCGAGGCGCGTGGGAAAAAAGCGGTTACAAGTCCTCTAACCACTAGCAAGAGAGCTTGCAGCATGGTAAGGACCTCTCTCCACCAACCCCCGCGAGGCAGCCAGACGTGACGTCATCGAGCGGGACAAAAACACTACACGCCCCCTCTCACTCTGTTCTACTCTCTCTCTCTCTCTCCCAGATCCCATCATTACTAGTTAATGATAAAACATATACTTTACAATTAAATATATAAAGCCTTGACATGGGTGAAAACAGAGCCTTTCTGGACTGCCCATGACACAAGCTTTCATATGAAATAAAGCACACTCTAATACACAAACTGTAGCCCCATCCACTGCCCTGGCGATCCTAGCGAGTCACTGTAGGACAAGCCATGCGGTTCTAACGGAGTGGTTAACGTCACACATCCACTAACCTACCTTACCCTTAGGTAAGCAGTACGGATTTGTATCAGGTTTACTCCCCTAGACAGGTTGCCAACCAAGGCTGACGAGTCCCATCCACCCGGATTTGTATAAGGTTGTCTCCCCTAGATGAGATGCCGACCAAGGCTAACGAGTCCCATCCACCCGGTAATGCTACTCAAAGAACCACTGTACTGTATATTCATGATAACATGGATCAGCCTGGATTTAACCCATGACATTTTTCCAGGAGGGCAGAATAACCATTACTGTATAGAGTCTGAGTCGGGAGTCAGAGTCGTACAATACTGTACTTCAAAAATTTCCAGAAACGTAGTTGTATTTTTTTTTATTTTTTTTTTTGCATTGACTCTATAACCTCGATTGAAAGTAAATGCACTGAAATACAATGTCAGTGCCCTGAGAGCCTAGATTTACCATACCTAAGGTAACACATACAGTCCCGGCCATAAGTCCCTTTCCACCCTTTTGCCCGTCTCTCTGAGAAATATGTAGATCTGTCACCGCCGCCTCGGACTATCGCATTAACCCTCCAGCCCCGGCTATGTATTATATATATATTCCTCGAAACCCGGGTGTTTTGGCCGAAAAACGTCTAGGCTAGGCTACCGTATATTCGTTAATCAGACTGCTTCCCGCATTCCCGCGCATCCCCAAGCGTAGCTGTGTTATTTACCTGTAGAATGGCATTAAGTAGAGCTCTCTAAGTCAACTGGTTGAGCTGTGATGATGATTTCATTGGAGATAACTTTATGGCCAAAACAGCCACTTTACACCACTTTTCGATACTTAACAACAACATACAGGCACACACGAACAAGCGACGCTCTCCTTCTTGTGGCCGGAGATGCGGGGCGTCGGTCCAGCCGGCTGTTGTTTACATGCGTCGGACCGACGCCTCGCACACGAAGCTCACAGGCTTTCAACCACTGGGCGTTCAAGAGGCCTTCCGGGTACCTGTTATATGCCTTTTTATGGGCGTTCAAGAGCCCTTCCGTGGTGAGAGGGTTAATGAGGTGTGAAGACTGATACGACTATAGATAAACCTTTACCCTACCTCCTTCCATATTCTATCCTTACCTTCATTCTTTCTTCGTTTCCCTTTTCCCTTTCTCATTGTGCTCCATCTAAACTAATATTATTTTGATGAGTGTGTTTGATATCGGTGTAGTATAACACCGTTATGCTAGCTAACTCCGCCCCCTACCTTAACTATTTGCATATTTATATATGAGAGAGAGAGAGAGTGAGAGTGAGAGTGAGAGTGAGAGAGAGAGAGAGTGAGAGAGAGAGAGTGAGAGAGTGAGAGAGAGAGAGAGAGAGAGAGAGAGAGAGAGAGAGAGAGTGAGAGAGAGAGAGAGAGTGAGAGTGAGAGTGAGAGTGAGAGAGAGAGAGAGAGAGAATAAACAAATACTGTATTTATTAGTGGCCCCTCCATCATTGACAATTATGCCTATTACATAAGGCTACCTCTTCAAACGCTCATAAGCGTAGTTTGAATCTACCGCCGCAGAGCTCAGAGGAACCTTCATCATAAGCACACGCAAAATCACTCGTGGTTCGTCTTTATGATTGGGTTCTCACTACGAAAAAACTTCGTAACAAATAAAAACTAAAAATAAAATAAGAATAACTATTCATAAGCTTTCCATATTCCGTGGATGTACTTCTGTGGATTCTTGGACCAGACGCTGACTAGCG
The DNA here is from genome assembly GCA_032716605.1 of Paralithodes platypus. Lineage (NCBI taxonomy): Eukaryota > Metazoa > Arthropoda > Malacostraca > Decapoda > Lithodidae > Paralithodes > Paralithodes platypus. The sequence continues at coordinate 24,522,806 of CM064516.1, read as the reverse complement.
CATTGTTCCGCCTTCCTTGCTCTGCGTTCACCCCACCCGGACGTGTTCCCCACAGTGCTCCGCTTTGATTCCGCATTCTTGCGTCCCTAGTGAGTTTTTTCTCATTTGTTTACTCAGGGATGTCTTGAGTAAGGTTAGGATTAGCTTAGCAGGGGTGTCATGGGTGGTTTTCTCGCAGAACAAGTGTATTTTGGGTTGTTTTTGTTGGGGCGTCTATTTCAGACGGACCCTCGTGGCCGAGTTGAGGACGCTCTGAAACTGTTTTTCGTGTTTAGCCATCTTTAGTCCTAGCTTGTTAGGAGGCTTTAACTACGCGATGTCGGGCTTCTAGCTATCTTTCAGATGGAGTAGCCTATTTTGTTTTATACTGACGTTCCTGGTGTTTTTTCTTCACGTAGTGGAGTTCTTTCAGGGTCCCGAGTCAGTGTTACCCTTACCCGGGTTTTTTCTACGATGTTGATGTGGCGGCTGTTCCAGTTTTGGTGGGATGGAGTGCTTTTCGATTGTGTTTCGACGTCATTAAGTGTTTTTTCCGTTTTCACCAGGCCTAGCCAGCCACTCGTAGTTTTTCACATATGCAAGTGTTTTCATTGTGTACAGTATTATTATAAAAATTTATTCATGTGTCATGTGTGTCCTGGATTAGTTGTGATTGGCTGATCCAGGAGCTTCGGACTGTGTCTGATTATGTTTATCAGATTGCGTTCTGATTGGTGTGGGTTGCCTTTCCGGCGGTTTTTCTCGATTGCTCCGAGAAAGCCGTTTTGTTTACCGGGTTTTAGTCAAGTTGGTTAAAATCGGTAGTTACCCCGGCGAGTTTGGTAGCTTGAGGGCTCATCAGAAACTGCGTTCTCTGTGGTCGAGCCTGTGATCAGGCTTCCTGTGTTTTTTTCCCGGCGAGGTGGGCCCCACACATTTATCTAGGTGATCATGCTGACACCTGTTGGATATGGTTTTCTCGGCTTTTCAAAGCCAGTGAAACAATGATGTTTGTTTGTTTGGTCTTTCCCTCCCGGCGACCTTTTTACAAAGAGGTCTGGGGCAGGTACAATTGGTTTGACATTTAATATGAAACCCGGCGGTTGTACCTTCGGGTGGTTATATTAACGGATTTGCAATTCGCTATGGTTTGCCAAACAATTGATTGATACAATAGGGTATCACGGCCTTCAAGACGGCGATCTATGAGGGCTTCTGGGAGAAGTCGGATTAGAGATTAAGATAGGCTTAGACTTTTTATGGTATAAAAAGATGCCTGAATCTTACTAGTGTTTCAAGTGTAAAGGGATACTTGAAAGACTTCATAATTAATAAAGATATGCTTCATCTTTATGAAGATTCAGAGGAAACAATGCTGTTTGTTTGATTGGTCTTTCCCTCCCGGCGACCTTTTTACAAAGAGGTCTGGGGCAGGTACAATTGGTTTGACATTTAATATAAAACCCGGCGGTTGTACCTTCGGGTGGTTATATTAACGGATTTGCAATTCGCTATGGTTTGCCAAACAATTGATTGATACAATAGGGTATCACGGCCTTCAAGACGGCGATCTATGAGGGCTTCTGGGAGAAGTCGGATTAGAGATTAAGATAGGCTTAGACTTTTTATGGGATAAAAAGATGCCTGAATCTTACTAGTGTTTCAAGTGTAAAGGGATACTTGAAAGACTTCATCATTAATAAAGATATGCTTCATCTTTATGAAGATTCAGAGATCTGACTGATGGAAAGATAACTGAAACAATATGAAACAATAGGGTATCACGGTGGCGATCTATGACCAGCGGTTTTGACATGGTTTTGAATCTTACATTTTGGGGTAACCTTGAGCATTAATTCTGGAAAGATTTCCTGGGCGGAGGGCTACGGCGTTGACCCAGGTAGATCCCGGGGGTGGGATAGATTTCCACCAGTCTCTGTCATGTCGGCACTAGAACCTCTCATTGCTTTATGTTCAACGCCGTTATGCTCAGGTATCCCTATTTTTGCACACAAGCTTTGCATTAAATGTGTTAAATGCCTCGATCGGTCACGGGGGATATGGGTGACAAAGAATTGCACTATTTGTAACCTCTTAAGTGTTAAAGTTTTAATTCAAAAGGATAATACTGCGGCGGTGGTTTTGCAAGAAGTGAAACAACTTCTCGCTACTTATTCAACGAATGTAGCACATAAAGCATTGCAATGTGATAACCTTGAGCTTTGGGAGCTTTTAATTATCAAACATGCCCCCCCTAAGTGTAAGATACGTGCACGTAAGACCTCAGAGACTGGGCGGGGACAGGTTACCACACCCTCCCCCGGCAAATCTAAGAGGCCTCGCTCACCGTCACCCTCGGCAACGGCGACGAGGCCCAAATCAAGGTCAGCCTCTACCCTCACCAAGTCTAACGTCCAATCTGACAGGTCGGGGGTGGAGTCAGAGAATGTGGTGGAGGATGCCCCGGCGGAAATTTCATCACCTGATAGTCATGCTTTTTCTACCAAGTCATGTGTGTCAGCCTCAGATTTAGAAGTACTGTACTGTATCTTACAGAAACTATAAACCTCTAGGGTGCTCGGGTGAGGGCTCCCAATTGGAGAGTATACCAAGCTCGCAAGCGAGTAACAGCCACAGCCAAGGTGTATGGCGATACTCACAGCCCTGGCAGGACAGAACACATCCTTTTGTGACTCAAGTAGTGGCTGACGTCCACCGGGATGCCGATGTACCATCTTCTATCCCAGATTTAACATGGCGGCATGTGGAGGTCCCGGCTTCGGCGGGATCTTCCCATGATAGGCTAGACTTAAGGGATGAAGAACAGCGTTCTCTGGTCTCAGAGATGGAAGTTGAAGAGTCAGGTCACCATCTAGACGACTCTCAGGGTACTGTCGAATCTCCACGGAGTTCGTCATCTGCTAGGTATGTAACTACAGAAGGGATTGATGGATTACTATTAAATGCACTTAATAAGTCTTTGGCCCTATGCCGGAAACTCCGGTATGGGAGCTCCCGCGACGTCGACGAATGTGCGACCTCTGGCTACATCCATTGCTTTAGCTAAAATACCTAACCCTCCTCTTGTGTCAGATCCAATTTCCAATGTGCCAGGCACAGCAGCTCTCACTACTTCCAATGTGCGAGTCATATCAGACATAACTCCCCCCCCCCCCCTTTAGACAAGGCACCAGTCAAAAAAAGGAGCTATGCCTCTTTTATATGGGCCTGATGAGTCATGGGTAGCAATGTTACCAACTAAGCCAGAGGCAGCACAAGCTACTATTTCGGGGGAGCTCCCTGTACCACGAGTGGGTAATCCAAGGCAATAAGTCTAGAAAACTCAGAGCATTGGATAGTCAAGGAAATGTTTTAGATGTTCATATTAAGGCCATTCCAAGTTATTATAACCATGACTTTTTTGTGTATGCATCAACACCAGCCCTACCCCCTGCCTCAGCTTCAAAGCTATTTTCTGACTGGACTAAGAATGATGGTTTTAACGACATCAAGGCACTTTCTGCTTTGACGCCGGAGTTGGATATGTTTCCGATCACAGACTTAGCCTCTAATCCAGTCTTGCAGGTGGGGAAGTTGGGTACGGGACCTTGGGTGGAATGGGAAACAGAGGCTCAAAATTTTGCCACTACTTTCACTTCAACATCTTCTCACCAAATCCCTCAAGAAAACCATACTTGGTTCTCTCTTACGGTTTTTAGTGCCGGAGGAGTCCCCTCTGCTTTGTTTGATTTCTTGGCTGCCCCTAAAATCAATTTGTGCGAATTAAAAGATCCTTTTAGCACGCCTTCCCCAGCTCACCTAGACCGCGAGTTTAGGTTAAGAGGAAAAGCGTTTAAGACTGTTTTCGCAATATATTGTTACCCAGCAAGTAACAAAGTCTATGTTACGCTCTTCTCAGGCGATCGAAGCTGCGGAAGTCAGGAAGGCCATTGAACTTTCCCGGCGCTTGCTTCTCCAAACTTCCATTCAGTCTTTAGGAGATATTCGGACGGCCTTATTAGAGGCAGTTCGAGCAAGGCAGGATCTGAGGATGATTCTTAGTGAAGAAACTTCCTGACCGTATTGCAAGCCAAGTAGTTCTGTCTCCAGTTCTAACTCCTTCTTTGATTTCCCCAGCAGTTTGGAAGACTGTTTTCAATATGGCACAAGCATTCAAACAAAGTCCCTCTCAACCTAAGAAGCCTACGTTCACTTTCTCTAAGCCCAAACCAGTTTCGAAAGCTCAAGCTAGTTTTCATCAGCCAAAGTCCCCTTCCACCCAGGGTCAGGCTCAGTTGAGGTATCAACAGGGTAAATTCTCAGGTAAAGGCCACAGGTTTCACCAACGACCAGGTCAGGGCCCACCTCCAGCCAAACCCGGCCAGTCGTCCAAGGGTACACCACCACCAGCAATAAACTAAGGTCTCTCTCACTCCCGGGGCCAGTCAAAGGCGTGTTGGAACAGAGGGTGGTCCAGCCGGCGAACCCCAGTCTGCTAACTGGGTCATTCCGGGCGTGTCATCAAGCATGGCCATTAAGAACATGGGCGAGGACTGTGGTACGCAAAGGCATCACTTGGCAGTGGCTCCGGCGACCTCGCTTACGTCAGCCGACAAAGGCCAATCATGTTTCTTTAGAGGTGGAGTCACTAGTTCAGGAGATGATTACCAAGAGTGTCATTATCCCAGTCCCCCCGACTTACCCGGTGTTTACATCCAAACTATTTCTAGTACCAAAAAGGGGCTGTATTCAGATGAGACCGGTCGTAGACCTGTCTTATTTGAATCTCCACATTCACAACGTGTCCTTCAGGATGCTAACAGTGAATCAAATCAGGTTAACACTTCCGCCGGGAGGGTGGATGTGTTCATTAGACCTGACAGACGCGTATTGGCACGTCCCGGTAAACGAGAGATTTCAAAAAAATTCTGGCGTTAATAATAATGCATCAGACATGTCTTTCAAAGGATGCCGTTTGGATTGAACCTAGCGCCACGCATATTCACAAAATTAGTCCGGCAAGCCCTGATGCCCATTTTAGAACAGGGGATCAGGATCTTGTGGTATCTGGACGACTGGCTGGTGGTGGCAGAGACAGAAAAGTTATGCAACACTCATGCCAACATTACGTTAAACCATGTCAAATCTCTAGGATTCAAGGTCAACTTAGTAAAGTCAAAACCTTGTTCCCTCACGAGTAATTCAGTGGATAGGGCTGGTCTGGGACACAGCATCTCTCACTCTGAGTCAGAGTGTGGACAATCGAAACAGATTTCGCAAAAAACTGTTTATGTTTCTCCACAGTCTGACTACGACACGGAGACTCTGGGAATCTCTAGTCGGTTCTCTCAACTGGGTTCAACTAACTGTGAAGTTGGGCCGGTCGAAAGTCAAACGTTTAATCTTGGAGGGCAACAAATATTTCCCACTATTACCGGCGGGAACATTATGGCCTATCCCAACATTAATACACAGCTTACTAGCGGTCTGGGCGAAGAGGGAAATGTTGCACTCAGTCATGTCATGGACCTCTCCTCCGCCGACGGTATGGGTGGACACGGATGCGTCAGGGACGATAGGTTGGGGCTTTCAGTCAAACCTCGGGCATCAGGGTCAAGGGCTTTGGTCCCATTCAGAAACCTAGAGACCTCGCTGACTTTTGCATTGTGGACATTCAGGAGGCCAAGTGGCTAATGCCGTATGGTAGAAACGTGACAGATAAATTTATGAATCAGTACACACAATCTACCAAGAGGCAATATTAATCTCATTGGCAGTCCTTTACTTCTTGGATAGTTAGAACAGAACAGACAGTACCTTCGGTGGCATTAGTTTTTAATTATTTAAACTATTTGTTTGAACGGAAACGTCTATCTGTAGTGACTCTAAAAAATCACTTAACAGCTATCAGGGTGCCATTCTTTGACCTTACAGGTCTAACCATACCACAAGCGGAAGAAACAGGTTTAATGAGAGCATGCTTCAAACTCCGCCCACCTCCCCGTCAGCTCATGCCTACCTGGTCTCTTGACAAAGCGTTATCTTTGCTTCATTCCCGACTATATCAGAATACGGCAGATTTTGAATTGCTATTAAAAAAAGGCTGTGTTCCTTATGGCTTTGGTAACTGGTAACAGGGTGTCTGAGCTGGCGGTGATGAGCAACACCCCTAATTGCATAAGGTTTGGTAGACTCAATGATTGCATTCATATTGCACCTTCCCCAGGGTTCATCACCAAGAATGAACATAGTGAACATGTTTTCTCAGAGTTCACGGTACCGGCGTTGAAACGGGGTAAAGTGCACCATAATTTGTGTCCTGTACAAGCTTTAACCAAATATATGACAGTGGCACCTCTTAACCAACAAGGTGCTTTATGGGTATCGAGTACAGGTAAAAGATTAATGAAACGTAAAATAGCTTCTCTGCTAGTAGAAGTCATTAAAGAGAGTAATCCCGGCGTAGTGGGTAGGGCCCACGATTTACGCAAATGGGCAGTATCTTTACGTTTTCTCAAAACAAATTCTGTTGAAGACATAGCTACTACTCAACTATGGGCTTCAAATCATACGTTTTTGACTCGATACCTGTCGGTAGCACTAGACAAACCATCAATGCCATGTGTAGCTTTACGGCAAAGGGTCTAGATGGGTCGCTAAGTCACTAATTGTTTAGGTTAAGAAAGAGGGGGGGGGGGGGGGGGTGCAGTCAGTGAAACATAAGACACCCTAGACCCCGCCGGAGGATATGTACAGAGTATACGAGCTGTGATACAATGTATAAGTGTTGTGATTAAAATTTCTCTGTAGTAATGACTACGGGAAATGTTGTTGAGGTACAATGGATGTAGTACAACGATTGTTTCTTTAAGAGGGATACACTGTTGAAGCAATTTAATTTTAAGAGTTCTCGGTAGTTGCAAGTACAAGTAGTATTTTAGTAAGTACATCTGCGATAGTACAAGAATTTATTATATTTTTTGTGTCTAATTTTTGGGAATATACACATTAGAATAATGGGGTTTATATGTGCACATGTAAACATAAAGTTTTATTTTTCACCACTTAATTTAAGTGGGGTGCCTTTAATTCAGATCTGTGAACAGATTCTCATAGTTACCCTTTTTCCTCAAGCAGGCTTCTTTAAGCACGCCCCTGCTTGTACCCCTTTTTATATGTTGTACTGTATAAAGTTTATACATAAATATATTATTTTTACAAAGAAAGAATACTATGTGGTTGTTTGATTATCTGCCTATTCTATTTGCAATGGTTATGATATGATTCCGAATGTCCCCCTCCAGTCTTAGATATCAGGCATAATCGTCAATGATGGAGGGGCCACTAATAAATTATAGGTTTGACTCCTACAAGGAGATAAAGAAAACCTAATATTTAGTAGTGGCCCCGTAATCATTGACGACTGGGGTCCTCCCGACCATCCCCTTCCCATTCGTTGATGTATTAAGGATTTTGGTATACTTGATATGTCAGTGAAGGCGGAACAATGCGCTAGTCAGCGTCTGGTCCAAGAATCCACAGAAGTACATCCACGGAATATGGAAAGCTTATGAATAGTTATTCTTATTTTATTTTTATTTTTTATTTGTTAAGAAGTTTTTTCGTAGTGAGAACCCAATCATAAAGACGAACCATGAGTGATTTTGCGTGTGCTTATGATGAAGGTTCCTCTGAGCTCTGCGGCGGTAGATTCAAACTACGCTTATGAGCGTTTGAAGAGGTAGCCTTATGTAATAGGCATAATCGTCAATGATTACGGGGCCACTACTAAATATTAGGTTTTCTTTATCTCCTTGCAGGAGTCAAACCTATAATATATATATATATATATAAGCAAACTGTTTACTTGATACGATACTTAAACAGGTCACAAATCAGTTAGTTTGAGTGTTGCAAGGAACATATATTTCAGTACTAACGTTAATATTCAAGAGCTGAATCTACATTTTTTATTCATAGACATGAACATTGTTTTCTATCTAAACTAATATTATTTTGATGGGTGTGTTTGATATCGGTGTAGTATAACACCGTTATGCTAGCTAACTCCGCCCCCTACCTTAACTATTTGCATCGGGCGGGAGCCCAACCCCGAAAGGGGTTGAAATAGGGGAGCTATCCCCCCGCCAAAGGCGGCTTTCTAGGGCCTTTCCTAGCTGATGCCGAGAGGATTAGGTTCTAATCATATGGTGATGGGCTGGTCTATCAGAGTGAGAACTGAGCGATCTATGCCATACCCATAGCTTACTCCGACTGTTCCTTTTACTTATGTATTTCCTAGATCTCAAGTGACGGCGTCTTTTCCGTGGATTGACCTCCCAATCTACCAAGATTGAAAGCCAAAGCGTCACATTTTTCCTTTGCCCCTCAACTTTCTCTTCATAATTGCTGAGGGGCACAGGGCCCTGGGTGGGGCTTTGGTTTCCCGGGAGTTTCCGCACCCTCCTCAGCTCCCCGCCATGGAGTGGCTTCGGTCACCCAGGCTTTATTGTGGTGGCAGGGAGGGTTCTGTGAGGGCACTCGGTTATGGCCTTGCTCGGGGCCTTGGGGCTGTTCGGCCCGGCAGCTTGGGGAACAACAACAACAACAACAACAACAACAACAACTATTTGCATATTTATATATCAGAGAGAGAGAGAGAGAGAGAGAGTGAGAGTGAAAGTGAGAGGGAGAGAGAGAGAGACGTGAAATAATATCGATTATTTTATAGCACTCGCATAGAAGAGTTGTTCGTGGTCAATGTCTCATCACCTAGTATTAAGGTGTTCTTGATCCTGCTATATCAGAAGACTACCTTCAATATTATTCTACATAGAGTACACACAGTTGATTTAATTGAAATTGAGGAACAGCGTGGATTAAATACTTTACAATCAAACTACAGTACCGTCAATTACCGTGTGATTATGTAAGACCATTCCTAAGCTAAATACAATGTTCACGGAGCAGTTAGAACGATATACTCTAATATATATTCCAAGTTGGTATAGGACTGCATGTCTATTTATATTTCACAGAGAGAGAGAGAGAGAGTAAGCAAATACTTTATATATATATACATATATATATATATATATATATATATATATATATATATATATATATATATATATATACAGTATATATATATATACTGTATATATATATATATTATATATAATATATATATATATATATATATATATATATATATATATATATATATATATATAAGCAAACTGTATACTTGATACAATACTGAAACAGGTCACAAATCAGTTAGTTTGAGTGTTGCAAGGAACATATATTTCAGTACTAACGTTAATATTCTAGAGCAGAATCTACATTTTTTATTCATAGACATGAACATTGTTTTTCATATAAGCTAATATTATTTTGATGAGTGTGTTTGATATCGGTGTAGTATAACACCGTTATGCTAGCTAACTCCGCCCCCTACCTTAACTATTTGCATATTTATATATGAGAGAGAGAGAGAGAGTGAGAGAAAGCATACAATGTTGATTACACAAAATACCGCATACATCAATGTAATCTGATTACTTGACGATATGAGTATTGAGAGTTTACAAATCAGTTACTTAGTGTTTCAAAGGTAATTATGGCAGTACTGACACATTTGTATTTCTAAGGCTGTATCTACATTTTTTTTTGATAGATATAATGTTTCAATTTCATATAAACTGGTTGTATTTTTGGTGTGCTTGTTTCCGTGTAGTATGACACCTTTATGCTAACTAACTCCTCTCCTTGCCTTGACTATTTGCATGTTTATATTTCCAAGATAGAGAGAGAGAGAGAGAGAGAGACGTAAAATAATATATATATATATATATATATATATATATATATATATATATATACAGTACTTGGTTACTTGATACGATACGGACACAGGTCACAAAATTAATCAGTTAGTCTGATATATAAATATGCAAATAGTTAAGGTAGGGGGCGGAGTTGTTGTTGTTGTTGTTTTCCCCAAGCTGCCTGGCCGAACAGCCCCAAGGCCCCGAGCAAGGCCAAGGCTATAACCGAGCACCCCCACAGAACCCTGCCTGCCGACCACAATAAAGCCTGGGTGACCGAAGCCACTCCATGGCGGGGAGCTGAGGAGGGCGCGGAAACGCCCGGGAAACCAAAGCCCCACCCAGGGCCCTGTGCCCCTCAGCAATTATGAAGAGAAAGTTGAAGGGCAAAGGAAAGATGTGACGCTTTGGCTTCCAATCTTGGTAGATTAGGAGGTCAATCCACGCAAGAGATGCCGTCACTTGAGATCTAGAAAATATATAAGTAAAAGGAACAGTCAGAGTAAGCTATGGGTATGGCAGAGATCGCTCAGTTCTCACTCTGATAGACCAGCCCATCACCACGGGGCGGAGTTAGCTAGCATAACGGTGTTATACTACACCGATATCAAACACACCCATCAAAATAATATTAGTTTAGATAGAAAACAATGTTCATGTCTATGAATCAAAAATGTAGATTCAGCTCTAGAATATTAACGTTAGTACTGAAATATATGTTCCTTGCAACACTCAAACTAACTGATTTGTGACCTGTTTCAGTATCGTATCAAGTATACAGTTTGCTTATATATATACAGTAAACTTCCGTTAATCCGAAGGGCAGCGGACCGGCCCTCGTTCGGATTAGTGGATTTTTCGGATTATCGGACTTTACCCCTATGAACCTGTGTATGACGAAAACATTGAGGCATTAGGCCACCCAAATGACACAATGGTGCACACACACATCTCATATGTTCATGAAATCACTTCAAAAGTTTACCATTGTCATTGTAGCCTATTACCTACTTCAAAACATTCAGATTAATGGTCAAAGGAATCTGCTGATATAAACGTCTTCTTCTTCTTCCGTCTACTAGCGAGTTTGTCTTGCTCTTGAAGATCAGATGTGGTTCGGGAAGTAATGCCTTAACAACGGCACTTCCCTGAGAGGTTCTTGTAATTTTAATTTTGTGATTTTCCTTTTGTGACGTGCTCTGTTATATTACTGTATATTGTATTGAAAGCACCCTTGTCTTGTTGTCTTGAAAGCACCCTTGGGACGCTCCGATCACTGAACTATAAATAGTAGCGTATCGGAACGTCCAAAGGTGCGTTTTCAAGCTCAAGACTAATACGTCCAAAGGTGCGTTTTCAAACTCAAGACTGAATGCGCTTGCAGAAAATGCGGTGCAAGCCAGTAGCGCATCGGAGCGTCCCAAGGATGCGTTCAAGAGCAAAACAAACTCTCTAGCAGACGATGTGGAAGAAGAAGACGAAGGTGTTTACGTTTATATCAGTAGCTTCCTTTGACCATTAATCTGAATGTTTTGAAGTAGGTAATAGGCTACAATGACAATGGTAAACTTTTAAAGTGAATTCATGAACATATGATATGTGTGTGCTCCATTATGTGTCATTTGAGTGGCCTAATGCCTCAAAAAGGGGACTTTGGGACTTCTTGAAATTCGGACCATCAGGTGAATTCGGATTTGGCCTCAAATTGAAAAATTCGGACTATTGGGAGATTCGAATCATCGGTCGTCGGATTAACGGACTTTTACTGTGTGTGTATATATATATATATATATATATATATATATATACTGTATATATATTTCTTACAGTTTCTTACAGTAGATCCTCTGGAAAAAGGCAAACTATGCCTGTGTATCCAGCTCAGTACCAGTACTTGCACTGCTGCGGTCGTTCACGGTGTTGGCGGCGGCGGTAGCAGACGCAACATTTTGACTATTCTGTATTTTTGTTTTATAATCAAACTTCAAATCTTGTCTTCCCCATGCTTTATCAAGATTACTTTCAAACTCCCTTATTGATTGGGAATCGACTACATACTGGGGCAGTGAGTTCCACTCATTTACCACTCTATCACAAAATGAGTTCTTTGCCTTCTCAAGCCTATTTCTTTCTTTGTAAATTTTCTTAGAGTGTCCTCTCGTTCTTGTTCCCTCCCGCATCAAGAAGATACCTTCACACACATCCTCATCGTACTTTCCTGACACTATCTTAAAAGTCTCTATCATATCCCCTCTCTTTCTCCTATATGCCAGTGTCGGAAGCCCCAGTGTCCTCAACCTCTGCTCATAGCCCGCGTTCTTCAACGTTGGTACCAGCTTGCTAGCTCTCCTCTGCACTTTCTCCACTGCTTCTATATCCTTTACCATATATGGAGCCCACACCTGGTTTGCATATTCCAGGTGCGGCCTAACCAGCGCTGTATATAGATTCCTGAAGATTTCTTCGTCAAGTGACACAAATGTCCTCCTTATCAGCCCTACAATTCTATTGGCTTTGTTTATCTTTTCCGCTAAATGTTCTGAGAAATTTAACTTATTGTCTATCACTACTCCTATATCCTTTTCTGCACTCACTTCCTCCATCGCTTCATACATACTGTATCCTACCTTGTCTATCTTGCTGGTCCCAATCCGCATGTACTTGCATTTTTTTGGATGAAAAGGCATTAACCAATGCTCAGACCATCCCTTCATGCCCTCCACATCTCCTTGAAGCAAACCCATATCTTCCTTACTCCTCACTCTTCTATACAGTTTAGTGTCATCCGCATACAGGTATACCTCACTTCCATTAGTTATAACTTCAGGCAAGTCGTTGATAAATATAACGAACAGCAGTGGTCCCAACACAGATCCCTGAGGTACCCCACTTGTAATTTCCCTCCACCCCGAGCCTATTCCTTTCACCTGTACCCTCTGTCTCCGATCTTTCAGGAAGGCTTCTATCCATTTCACACATTTCTCCCCTATATTATAGCTTCTAACTTTCTCTATTAACCTTTTATGTGGGACCTTATCGAAGGCCTTCATAAAATCGCAATATACCACGTCTATTACATCACCATCTTCTAGAATTTGCATCCAATCATCTACCACCTTAATTAGCTGTAGTACCGTCGACCTACCCGGCAAGAATCCGAACTGTCTCCCACTGAAAAGTTGGTTTGACTTCATATGATCCATTATTCCTTCTCTAATTACCGTTTCCATTAGTTTACACACAACACTTGTCAAACTGACTGGTCTATAATTCCCTGGGTCATTTCTCTTTCCCTTCTTAAATATAGCTGTTATGTTCGCCTCTCTCCAGTCCATCGGGATTTGTCCTGTATTAAACGATACCTCAAATAACATTTTCAATGGCTCTACTAACATCTCCCCTCCTTCCTTTATGATTCTTGGGTGTATCCCATCCGGTCCTGGTGACTTACTTCTGTTCATTTTTTCTATAGCCCTTCTTATTCTAGCATGGGAAAACTCTATTAGTTCTAGTGCCGGTGCCTGTTTGATGGGAATAGTAGGCACTGCATCCTCCGACTCCACTGTTAGTACCCCCCCAAAGTATTTCCCCCGCACCTCTGTTATCCTTATCAGTCTCCGCTCTACTCCCATCATTCAACCCCCCCACCAGCTCTGGGATCCCTACTCTTCTTGTTAACTTTTCCTGAATGTACTTCCAGAATATTTTTGGATTATCCTTCACATTTCTAGCTATCTCTCTCTCCCCCCCTCCTTGTTTCCCACCTTATTTTATTGTTTATTTGTCTGCGTTCCAGATCCACTTCCTTAGCCTCTATACTAGACCCCCTGTTCTTTTTTAACAATTTTAATCTTTCCCACAATCGTTTCTTTCTTCTAATCAATATCCAAAGCTTTCTTTTCATTGGCATTTCTGGGTTAGTTCTTTTCCTCAATTTTGTTTTATCCTTATATTCCCTTACTGGTACACTTTTGGATACAGCATTCTCCAGTTTGACTCTAATTTTCCTCCACATTCCTTCAGCGTCTTCACCGTTCAAATATTCCCCCCAGTCAATGTCCAAACACCGTCTCAGCAGCTCATAATCTGCTCTATCATACATGTATATTTTTCTATTGCTTCTATTATCCCTCTCCGATTTAATGTTACAACTAAAGCTTATACAGGCATGGTCACTACGACCTATAGGGCTATCCACATTAACATGTTCCACTATATCCTCTTCATTGCTAAAAATCAAATCAAGTACACTCCCCTGCGTCCCATCTCTATATCTTGTCATCTCTACAATATGTTGCGTTAAAAAACAATCTCTCACTTTCTCTATAAACTTATTTTCCAGGCTACCCTGTCCCGCTGGAGTAGTACAATTTGCCCAGTTGATCCTTGGCAAATTGAAATCTCCAATCAAAATTTTATATTTGTTCTCTCTATTATCTATCTCCTCCATTGCTTTCAGTAGGTTATCATCCTCTCCCCTGCTATTATTTGGGCTTCTCAAAATCTCAAAAAAATAGAGGCAATTAGAATTGATCCTCTTACACATTTTACTTCAATACACAAATACTCACAATACTGCTGTCTCATATCCACCTCATTAACCTTGAGCTCTTTTCTTACATAAATAAACAGTCCTCTTCCAACCTCTGCTCTAATAGCATTTCTCTCATATAACTCAAAACCCTCCAAACTATATTCCACCAGTTCCCTTTCAATTCTAACATTTTTTGGTCTTACTTCCTGTAGGGCTATGACATCAGGTTTTTCCTCTTCATCCTGCAACCTACATATCAGTTCTCTTTTCTTGTCCTGGGTAAACACATCCACATTACTAAACATAATCCTTAATCCATCTACCATTCCTTCAGCAATTACACCATCCCGCTCCTCCAGTCCGTACCCTACTCCCCTGTTAGCACTACTGGGTCTGCCTCGTTGTCTCCTGTCTCTCCCTGTGACACCTCCACCCCGTTCTCCTCCTCCGTCACAACTCTCATCACATTCTCTCCCCTCCCTGATCTCCCCCTCCTTTCTACTCTTATAAACCACTTCCTCACTTTTCCGTCCCTCACTCTCCAGTAAAAATTTCTCTTATCCTCCTCATCCAACTTTCCATTATTTTCATCAGCCTTTTCTTGTAATTCCTTAATTTTTTTCCTTTGTTCTATACTCAAATCCTTCTTTAGTCTTATGTGTTTCAGTTTATCATTTGTATTTAGCCTCCAACTAAAATTTGTCACAGTCTCCGCCACTACCCTAGTTTTAAACTGTACCCTTATAGGTCTCATCTCTCCCCTTTTATATCTACCTATCCTACTGATCTCCTCAGTATTTGTATTTGTTTATTCTCTCTCTCTCTCTCTCTCTGAAATATAAATAGACATGCAGTCCTATGCCAACTTGGAATATATTATTTTTATTAATCTCACCACCACACCCCCAATGAAATTAATTAAAGTATATATGATCCACCGGGATTCAAACCCGGGTTATCACACACATATTTTTGCTTATATTAGAGTATATCGTTCTAACTGCTCCGTGAACATTGTATTTAGCTTAGGAAGGGTCCTACATAATCACACGGTAATTGACGGTAGTTTGATTGTAAAATATTTAATCCACAGTGTTCCTCAATTTCAATGAAAACAACTGTGTGTAGTCTATGTAGAATAATATTAAAGGTAGTCTTCTGATATAGCAGGATCAAGAACACCTTCTTAATACTAGGTGATGAGACATTGACCAAGAACAACTCTTCTATGCGAGTGCTATAAAAATAATCGATATTATTTCACGTCTCTCTCTCTCTCTCTGATATATAAATATGCAAATAGTTAAGGTAGGGGGCGGAGTTAGCTAGCATAACGGTGTTATACAGTACTACACCGATATCAAATACACTCATCAAAATAATATTAGTTTAGATGGAGCACAATGAGAAAGGGAAAAGGGAAACAAAGAAAGAAGGAAGGTAAGGAGAGAATATGGAAGGAGGTAGGGTAAAGGTTAATCTATAGCCATATCAGTCTTCACACCTCATTAATGCGATAGTCCGAGGCGGCGGTGACAGATCTACATATTTCTCAGAGAGACGGGCAAAAGGGTGGAAAGGGACTTATGGCCGGGACTGTACATATTTACTACAGAATACACACTATGAAATATTAGTGCAGTTAGAAAATTTGTGTAATAATTCCAAGGGGTAATTGGAAAACAGATAGTACTTACCGGTATTGCTTCATATGCTGATCCTGGGCACCTGCTGTGCCATAGGTACCACTGCTGGCTTCAATGATAATCTTGCTAAACCGTTCCATTATCTCATCATACACCTTGGCCTGCGACAAAAACAACAATTACAATGTTGAAATAACTTAGAAAAGTTGACAGAATGAATATAAACACCATATGAGGAGGAGCACTTTATTGACAACGTTTCGCAGATACTGTAGCTTCTTCAGTTCACGTTAGTGACCTGAAGAAGCTATCTGCGAAACGTCAATAAAGTGCTCCTCCTCATATGGTACAGTACTGTAAAACTATCAAACTTGGTGATGGGCTGGTCTATCAGAGTGAGAACTGAGCGATCTCTGCCATACCCATAGCTTACTCTGACTGTTCCTTTTACTTAAATATTTTCTAGATCTCAAGGGACGGCGTCTCTTCCGTGGATTGACCTCCCAATCTACCAAGATTGGAAGCCAAAGTGTCACATTTTACCTTTGCCCCTCAACTTTCTCTTCATAATTGCTGAGGGGCATAGGGCCCTGGGTGGGGCTTTGGTTTCCCGGGCGTTTCCGCACCCTCCTCAGCTCCCCGCCATGGAGTGGCTTCGGTCACCCAGGCTTTATTGTGGTCGGCAGGGAGGGTTCTGTGGGGGCGCTCGGTTATGGCCTTGGCCTTGCTTGGGGCCTTGGGGTTGTTCGGCCAGGCAGCTTGGGGAACAACAATAACAATGTTAAACTATAGTGGACGGGAGTTAATGATAAAAAAGGCTTTCCTTTCTACTTTGTCTGGGAGTGCGGTGTAAGAGGATCCTCCCCACACATGTGAACAATACTCAATACAAGGACGCAATATGCCCTTGTACAGACCAAGAAGCTGTGCAAGGGTAAACAGTTTCTTACAGTTTCTTACAGTTTCTTACAGTAGATCCTCTGGAAAAAGGCAAACTAGGCCTGTGTATCCAGCTCAGTACCAGTACTTGCACTGCTGCGGTCGTTCACGGTGTTGGCGGCGGCGGTAGCAGACGCAACATTTTGACTACTCTGTATTTTTGTTTTATAATCAAACTTCAAATATTGTCTTCCCCATGCTTTATCAAGATTACTTTCAAACTCCCTTATTGATTCGGAATCGACTACATACTGGGGCAGTGCGTTCCACTCATTTACCACTCTATCACAAAATGAGTTCTTCGCCTTCTCAAGCCTATTTCTTTCTTTGTAAATTTTCTTAGAGTGTCCTCTCGTTCTTGTTCCCTCCCGCATCAAGAAGATACCTTCACACACATCCTCATCGTACTTTCCTGACACTATCTTAAAAGTCTCTATCATATCCCCTCTCTTTCTCCTATATGCCAGTGTCGGAAGTCCCAGTGTCCTCAACCTCTGCTCATAGCCCGCGTTCTTCAACGTTGGTACCAGCTTGCTAGCTCTTCTCTGCACTTTCTCCACTGCTTCTATATCCTTTACCATATATGGAGCCCACACCTGGTTTGCATATTCCAGGTGTGGCCTAACCAGCGCTGTATATAGATTCCTGAAGATTTCTTCGTCAAGTGACACAAATGTCCTCCTTATCAGCCCTACAATTCTATTGGCTTTGTTTATCTTTTCCGCTAAATGTTCTGAGAAATTTAACTTATTATCTATCACCACTCCTATATCCTTTTCTGCACTCACTTCCTCCATCGCTTCATACATACTGTATCCTACCTTGTCTATCTTGCTGGTCCCAATCCGCATGTACTTGCATTTTTTTGGATGAAAAGGCATTAACCAATGCTCAGACCATCCCTTCATGCCCTCCACATCTCCTTGAAGCAAACCCATATCTTCCTTACTCCTCACTCTTCTATACAGTTTAGTGTCATCCGCATACAGGTATACCTCACTTCCATTAGTTATAACTTCAGGCAAGTCGTTGATAAATATAACGAACAGCAGTGGTCCCAACACAGATCCCTGAGGTACCCCACTTGTAATTTCCCTCCACCCCGAGCCTATTCCATTCACCAGTACCCTCTGTCTCCGATCTTTCAGGAAGGCTTCTATCCATTTCACACATTTCTCCCCTATATTATAGCTTCTAACTTTCTCTATTAACCTTTTATGTGGGACCTTATCGAAGGCCTTCATAAAATCGCAATATACCACGTCTATTACATCACCATCTTCTAGAATTTGCATCCAATCATCTACCACCTTAATTAGCTGTAGTACCGTCGACCTCCCCGGCAAGAATCCGAACTGTCTCCCACTGAAAAGTTGGTTTGACTTCATATGATCCATTATTCCTTCTCTAATTACCGTTTCCATTAGTTTACACACAACACTTGTCAAACTGACTGGTCTATAATTCCCTGGGTCATTTCTCTTTCCCTTCTTAAATATAGCTGTTATGTTCGCCTCTCTCCAGTCCATCGGGATTTGTCCTGTATTAAACGATACCTCAAATAACATTTTCAATGGCTCTACTAACATCTCCCCTCCTTCCTTTATGATTCTTGGGTGTATCCCATCCGGTCCCGGTGACTTTACTTCTGTTCATTTTTTCTATAGCCCTTCTTATTCTAGCATGGGAAAACTCTACTAGTTCTAGTGCCGGTGCCTGTTTGATGGGAATAGTAGGCACTGCATCCTCCGACTCCACTGTTAGTACCCCCCCAAAGTATTTCCCCAGCACCTCTGCTTTATCCTTATCAGTCTCCGCTCTACTCCCATCATTCAACCCCCCCACCAGCTCTGGGATCCCTACTCTTCTTGTTAATTTTTCCTGAATGTACTTCCAGAATATTTTTGGATTATCCTTCACATTTCTAGCTATCTCTCTCTCCCTCTCCTTCACCCCCCTCCTTGTTTCCCACCTTATTTTATTGTTTATTTGTCTACGTTCCAGATCCACTTCCTTAGCCTCTATACTAGACCCCTGTTCTTTTTTAACAATTTTAATCTTTCCCACAATCGTTTCTTTCTTCTAATCAATATCCAAAGCTTTCTTTTCATTGGCAATTCTGGGTTAGTTCTTTTCCTCAATTTTGTTTTATCCTTATATTCCCTTACTGGTACACTTTTGGATACAGCATTCTCCAGTTTGACTCTAATTTTCCTCCACATTCCTTCAGCGTCTTCACCGTTCAAATATTCCCCCCAGTCAATGTCCAAACACCGTCTCAGCAGCTCATAATCTGCTCTATCATACATGTATATTTTTCTATTGCTTTTATTATCCCTCTCCGATTTAATGTTACAACTAAAGCTTATACAGGCATGGTCACTACGACCTATAGGGCTATCCACATTAACATGTTCCACTATATCCTCTTCATTGCTAAAAATCAAATCAAGTACACTCCCCTGCGTCCCATCTCTATATCTTGTCATCTCTACAATATGTTGCGTTAAAAAACAATCTCTCACTTTCTCTATAAACTTATTTTCCATGCTACCCTGTCCCGTAAAGAACCCCTTGAGGCGGTTGAAAACACCCAGCTTCTGGGAGGCTTCCTTAGCAAGACTGGTAATATGGTCCTTCCAAGTGAGAGCAGAAGAAAAAGAGACACCGAGATATTGAGAGAAGATGAAGAATTGAATTTTGTATTGTTGAAGAATAAGGGATAGTCCTCTGGGAGTTTCTGACGGGTAGTAAGATGGAGAAATTGGGTTTTGGAAGCATTAAAGGTAAAAAGTTTTTCTCTGCCCCAATTGGAAATGGTAGTTAGATCAGAAGATGTGTGTTGTATGGCTTCATTACGTTTGTTTTTGAGGGATTGCTGGCTGGGGCATTCTGGAAAACTAATTGAGTAGTATAAGGTAGAGTCGTCTGCGAATGAATGGATGGGACTGGAGGTACAGTTGAGATAATTTATGAAAATTAAAAAGAGAATGGGAAATAAGACAGAGCCCTGAGGAACACCGGAGTTGATAGGATGAGGAAGTGAGCGATGGCTGTCCACAACCGCAGCTATGGAACGGCCGGAAAGGAAATTGGAGACAAAGGAACAGATGGAGGGATAGAAACCAAAGGAGGATAGTTTAGAAACTGAAGATTTGTGCCAAACTCTATCGAAGGCCTTCGATATATCTAGCGCAACAGAAAAAATCTCACCCGAAAGGAGGATGACCAGTAGAGCGACCCTTATGGAAGCCATATTGGCAAACTAAGAGTAGGTTATGGGAAGATAAATGCTTAAGAAATGTTGAGGTAAGAATAGTTTCAAAAGCTTTAGAGATGCAAGAAATTAGAGAAATTGGACAATAGTTGGAGGGTTGAGAGTGGTCACCCTTCTTCGGGACACATTGAATGAGAGCACACTTCCAGCAAGAAGGGAAGATGTTAGAGGAGAGACAGAGACAGAAGAGTTTGCCTAGGCAGGGAGTCAGCACGGAAGCACAGTTTTTGAGTACAACAGGAGGAACACCGTCCGGTCCGTACGCCTTCTTAGTATTTAGCCCAGAGAGGGTGGAAAGTACGTCCTTGGAAGAGATTATGCTATTAGGCATAAGTAGGAGAGATGGGGGTGGAGAGGGAGGAATAGCACCGGAATCATCCTAAGTGGAATTTTTAGCGAAAGTGTTCAGCTTTGCTAGAGGAAGAAGTGACGGTAGTGCCGTCAGAGTGGAAAAGAGGAGGGAAAGACGAAGAAGAAAAATTGTTTGAGAGGATTTTGGCTAGATTATAATGCAAAACTTGCAAAATAAACAAACCAAAACTGGGACGACACAAGATAAACGCAAAGAAACTAATCAAAATCGCTAAGTGGAAATAACGCTTAATAAAATAAAATTTGAAATAAAAGAACACAATCCACCACATAGGGTGTACATCACTACATACCTTTGGATACCTTTGGATACCTTTGGATGTGTTTGCCGCTCCTCTAGCGGCACCAAGGAGCGCGACGCCCCTCGTTATGGGTGGTGATTTGGTGCAGTAAACTGTTTGAAGCGACAGCTCGCTCCCTTGCGAGGATGGGCTCGTCTGGCACTTTTTGCAGTTCGACATCTAGGGCTCTCTTGAAGTTGTCTAACGAGATGTCCCTCATGTCTCTTACTCGCCGTGGGAGTTTGTTGAAGAGACGTGGGCCTCTGTGTGATAACCAGCCCTCTCGCAGAGAGCCCATAGCACCCCTGTTATTCATCCGGGGGATTTCGCATTCCCAGCCTCTCCTATCACTGAATTTCATGACTATCGGAGTATGTAGGTTTGGTACTAAACCCTCTGCGATTTTCCATGTGTATATTATTAGGTAATGTTCTCTTCTACGTTCCAGTGAGTACAGATTCAGTGCTCTTAAACGCTCCCAATAGTGTAGATGTTTTATCGAACTTATATGCGAAGTGAAATTTCTTTGTACACTCTCTACGTCATTTATTTCACCTGCTTTGTATGGGGATGTTAATACGCTACAGTATTCAAGCCGCGGTAGCACTAGAGATTTGAAGAGCGTTATCATAGGCAATTCACCGCGTGTTTTAAAAGTACGCAGAATCCAACCCGTTCGACGTTTCGCAGCCGCCACTTTGACCTGGTTATGTACTTTGAAACCCATACATGCGCAAGTTAATCTGGTTCCCAAGCAAACTAATCGCACATATAACAATGCACTATCAGAGGGTGGCAGAGTGGTCTTGCCACTGGACTGGTAATCCAATGGACCCGGGTTCGAATCCCAATATGTCAATGGGAAGATATTATTGGATGGAATTTGTGCTGTACCTAGTATCAGTGCATTACCACAGCACACCGAAATGCCAAAAAAATACCCTCATTGTTCCCTGATTAAATAGCATTGTATGAATATTCCCATATTCAAAAATATGCTACAAGGGGGCAATGCCTAGTGAGTTAATTGCTCAATAGGTGGCGTTCTTAGAGTGAGGGTCCGAGTCTGTGGGAATGAGACTGTGAAGCACAGAGGCGAGGCGGCTTCAGAGATGGAATTGCTTCGAGCCGTGAAGCTTCGCATGTCTCACTCCCTAGACTGTAGCAAGACCTCACGGGCCTCACCGTGTTCAGCGGTTGAGTGTAAAGGCTATTAGCCTATGCCCGAGAGGAAGTAGTTGGAATATAGAAAAAAAAAAAAAAAAAAAAAAAATCAAGGAATTAGCCAGTTTGAAAAGTACGGGACGTTCTGGAAAATTTTACTAAATTCTGTGTGAATAAAGAAACTACAATTTGTATCAAATTTTATAATAAGGTAATTTGCAATTTGACAAGATATCTATATTAGTACAAAAAACATACAGCACTCACTAACGATAGTGCTATCGGGTAGGTACCTGTAAGCATAGCATGCCTCAAGTGACCCCTACCAATTACTACCCTACAAATTGGCGGGTGCCCAACCCCGAAAGGAGTTGAAATAGGGGAGCTATCCCCCCGCCAAAGGTGGCTTTCTAGGGCCTTTCCTAGCTGATGCTGAGAGGATTGGGTTCTAGTCATGTGGTGATGGGCTGGTTTATCAGAGTGAGAGTTGAGCGTTCTCTGCCATACCCATAGCTTACTCTGACTGTTCCTTTTACTTATATATTTTCTAGATCTCAAGTGACGGCGTCTTTTCCGTGGATTTACCTCCCTACTGTCAACCTCTAGGTTGGCAGATTGGGAGCCAAAGCGTCACATTTTTCCTTTGCTCCTCAACTTTCCCTTCATAATTGCTGAGGGGCACAGGGCCTTGGGTGGGGCTTGGGTTTCCCGGGCGTTTCCGCACCCTCCTCACCTCCCCGCCTTGGAGTGGCTTCGGTCACCCGGGCTTTATTAGTGGTAAGCAGGGAGGGTTTTGTGGGGGCGCTCGTTTATGGCCTTGGCCTTGCTCGGGACCTTGGGGCTGTTCGGCAAGACAGCCTGGGGAACAGCAACAACAACAACTACCCTACAAATACCTACATTTATTGTACAAATAAACTAAGGAAATCGCAAAAGCAAGCAATTGATACTATCGACAATGAATAGATACAATATAAAAGAAAAATAATAAAATAATTGCAAAATATGATAGAGCAACAACAGATTTAAACAAAGAGTACTCTTTTAACAAGAACAATTAATATAAAAAATCAATAATAACAATAGAAAGATATAAACGAATAATACATACAGACAAAAATTAAGCAGAGGTTATACAAGAAAAATCAAGTTAAAAATGCTTGATTAAAATTATTGATGTCAAATTTAGAATACAGTCACAATAATTGAGTTTAAAAAAGATTAAATTTATGCAACAATTTACTTGCCTCAAGCCAGAAGGCTTGGGAAGAGCTAGAGTTGGATAGTTCAGTGCAGTTATTATTGATGAAAGCATGTTTGGTGAGACGAAGAACAGATTTGGCTTGATTTCGGGGAGAAACATGGGAAGTATGAGATTCTTGAGTTTTAAGGCGACAGTACTGTTTGAATGCTTCCTCTTTATTGCGGACAGCAGTAGAGCAAGCGTGAGTAAACCAAGATTTTTTTGCATTAGACTGCGAAAAAGAAAATGGAATGTATGCTTCCATGTCCGAGAGGATTACCTCGGTAATGCGTTCAGCACTCTCCGGCCACAAAAGCTAAAGTCATTCCATGGGAAATCAAAGAAGTACTGCCGAAGAGCCACCCAGTCGGCTCTTCCGAGCTATTAGAAGAGACTGGATGACTCCGTCGGTGATGCCTGCCCAGGATGTAACACAGCACCCCATACTATTAAACATATCATAGAAGACTGCATTCCACACAATCACTTACACCAACAACATAATCTACACGCTTTGAGAGCCCTGTGGGAAAGCCCGATCGTGGCCATGGCCTTCCTTAGGGACTCAGGGCTGTTTGGCCAGGCAGCCTAGGGAACAACAAGTGGGGTTCCTCAGGGATCTGTATTGGGACCGCTACTGTTCGTTATATTTATCAATGACTTACCTGAAGTTATAACTAATGGAAGTGAGGTATACCTGTATGCGGATGACACTAAGCTGTATAGAAGAGTGAGGAGTAAGGAAGATGTGGGTTTGCTTCAAGGAGATGTGGATGGCATGAAGGGATGGTCTGAGCATTGGTTAATGCCTTTTCATACAAAAAAATGCAAGTACATGCGGATTGGGACAAGCAAGATAGACAAGGTAGGATACAGTATATATGAAGCGATGGAGGAAGTGAATGCAGAAAAGGATATAGGAGTAGTGATAGACAATAAGTTGAATTTCTCAGAACATTTAGCGGAAAAGATAAACAAAGCCAATAGAATTGTAGGGCTGATAAGGAGGACATTTGTGTCACTTGATGAAGAAATCTTCAGGAATCTCTATACAGCGCTGGTTAGGCCGCACCTGGAATATGCAAACCAGGTGTGGGCTCCATATATGGTAAAGGATATAGAAGCAGTGGAGAAAGTGCAGAGGAGAGCTAGCAAGCTAGTACCAACGTTGAAGAACGCGGGCTATGAGCAGAGGTTGAGGACACTGGGGCTTGCTTCCGACACTGGCATATAGGAGAAAGAGAGGGGATATGATAGAGACTTTTAAGATAGTGTCAGGAAAGTATGATGAGGATGTGTGTGAAGATATCTTCTTGATACGGGAGGGAACAAGAACGAGAGGACACTCAAAGAAAATTTACAAAGAAAGAAATAGGCTTGAGAAGGCAAAGAACTCATTTTGTGATAGAGTGGTAAATGAGTGGAACGCACTGCCCCAGTATGTAGTCGATTCCGAATCAATAAGGGAGTTTGAAAGTAATCTTGATAAAGCATGGGGAAGACAAGATTTGAAGTTTGATTATAAAGCAAAAATACAGAATTATTGCATCTGCTACCGCCGCCGCCAACACCGTGAACGACCGCAGCAGTGCAAGTACTGGTACTGAGCTGGATACACAGGCCTAGTTTGCCTTTTTCCAGAGGATCTACTGTAAGAAACTGTAAGAAACAACAGCAACAACAACAACTCCTAGGCAGCAGGTCAGTACAAGTAATCATAATAGTGCCCAGAAACCCAGAGATATAAAGCTTCCTGCATTGAAGCTGTCCACCTTTGATGGTGAGCCTACACAATGGGTAGGTTTCTGTGAACTGTTTGATTGTTGCATAGGAGAACAGGGTGACCTCACAAAAATGTACTTATTTGAAAGGGCGGTTGAGTGAGGAGAAACTACAGCCCATTGGTGGTTTCAGTGTGACCGGGACCAGTTATGAACAGTGTTACGGCTTACGAGAAACATATGGCCAACAAGATCGTATTAAGGCTGCACACATCTCGAGTATGTGCAAGCTTAGGCATCCACAGTATGAAGCCAATTATTTGAAGGCGTTCTTTGCCGAGTTGGAGTTAGAATCTATGAGCTCAATGGACGTTACAGTGAACAAAATCTGTGCAGTAATATTGCACAATAAACTCCCTAGCGCTTTGTCCAAAATCATCAAAAGGGAACTCAAAGAGGGTTGGATGAATGTTGATGCCTATGTTCGAACAGTTAAAATTGTGCGTAGGATGTTTGTCGTCTGAACATGGTGCCGGTATTCAAAGGTGCTGTTATACGATCCTCTCACTCATATTTAGACAACTCATAACTCAATTCATACTTGTGCACGACTTTTGTATATGCCTGTACAAGGAGCTGTTAGCTGTGGTCCAGAGGCAAGACCACAGGTGTCCTTATCAATAGCTAAGGTAAACATGCTGATTAATCATTTAATTCCTATATTAACGACTTGCTAACCTAAACACCAGCATGACGGCGATCACACAAGAGAACTGGACAGACACGAGTCGAGGGCGGAGGTCCACTCACCACGCTCTCACACACCCCCTTTCACCATTCTCACCACTTCATCATTTCACACCTGATTTGATTCCTGACTGTGTTCCTGCATACTTATACAACAAATAAAGGAAAGGCTGATCGCATGGGTTGATTGATTACAGACTCCTAATATGTCTATAAACTATTAGTGGTGGCAGTTTTCTACAAACATTATTCATCACAGAGAGGCCTACTGAAGATCCACATCAACACGGTGTCATCGGAGTAAAGAACCTCACAGTGCACCAATCCTAAAGTCAGACCATGCACTTATTGTGGACAAAATTACTACAATTATCTGTGTCCTAAACCACACACTAATCAATGTAGTGATTAGTAGTGATGTAGTGATGTAGTGATTAGCCGAGCAGTCGGTGACAATGGCTGTCTCCTCTAGTAAGAACACCACATTATTGCCTACCATTCAAATCCCTATGGAAGTAAGATCTACATATGTTAAGGTGAGAGCCTTATTGGACCAATGCTCTCAGTGCACATTTGTGCTTCACTTCGCGTTGTTGTTGTTGTTGTTGTTGTTGTTTTTCCCTAAGCTTCCTGGCCGAACAGCCCCGAATCCCTGAGAAAGGCCATGGCCACGATCGGGCTTTCCCACAGAGCTCTCATTGAGTGTAGATTGTGTTGTTGGCGTAAGTGGTTGTGTGAAATGCAGTCTTCTATGATGTGTTTAATGGTATGGGGTGCTGTGTTACATCCCGGGCAGGCGTTGACAACGGAGTCATCCAGTCTCTTCTGATAGCTCAGGAGAGCTGGATGGTGTCCGCATCTCAGCCTGGCCAGGTGGACTCTGTCCTCGCGAGGAAGGGAGGATTCGGAAGGATGGATTTCAGGAGGTCGTGCATGCAGCTGCGTGTTGTCTGTGAGTGAGTGGATCGGTGAGAGATATGAGTATGGATGTGCTTCTGGAAGTTGGTTCGGGGTGGGCAGGGAGGGAGAGAGGACAATAATTGTGTGTGATACCGTGTGCTGGGTGTTGTTTTGATATTTCTTGGTGTCTGTGGTGTGTTGCCATGTAGTTTAGTGGGTGGTCTTGGTTCGTGGAGGCTGCTGCCAGGAATTGAGTGCCTCTCATGTCCAGATGGTCTTTGACTTTGAGGATTTTGGTTTCTTGATGTAGGTGATCTGTGGGTGCAGTAGTTGTGCAGCCTGTAATGATCTTCAGGGCTTTGTTTTGAATAGTCTGTAAGGTCTTATGATGTGTTTCAGCTAGGTTAGAAGCCCAGACTGGGCTTGCGTATTCCATCACTGATCTTATGTATTGTTTATATACTGTGGTGGTAGTTTCTTTGTTGTGTCCAAATTTTGTGTGAGCAAGTGACCTGAGGGCGTTAAGTCTGGGTGTCAGTTTCTTTTTAATGTTTGTGGTGTGCTGTTTGAATGTCATATGAGTATCATAGATTTTGGGTGTGTGTGTATGTGTTAGGAAGGGGTGTGTTGTTTATGGTGAGTTGAGGGATGTATTCGTGTTCTCCTGTCCATCTTGTGAGCAGGGTTGCGGTGGATTTGGCTGGGGCTAGATTAAGTCTGTTTGTAGTGCACCAGCCATGTAGTGTGTTGAGATAGGGTTGAAGGAGATCTGTTGCTCTTTTTGGGTCATGGTGTGTGCATGTGAGTGTTATGTCATCTGCATAGGAGGCTAAGTTTATTTGGGGCGTATTGGGTGTAGTTATATCGTGCATGTACAGATTGAAGAGTGCGGGCGATAGGACGGATCCTTGTGGGACTCCGTTTGGAAAGTTTCTGATTTTAGATGACTGACCGGCAAAAGATACGTGTGCACATCTGCCTGCTAGGAAGTTGGCCAGCCACCTTTTTGTGTTGTTGTGCATGTTTGTGTTGTAGATTTTGTTTGTTAGGTTGTGGCGGGGGATGGCATCGAAGGCTTTACTAATGTCGAGTGTGGCTAATAGTGATCTGTGTGGTGGTCTAGCTGAGTTGATGCCGTCAAAAGCTCTTTGTGTAAGGTCTGTGAGAAGAGTGTTTGTGGAGTGCAGTGGCCTAAAGCCATGTGTTGGAGCTAGGGGTAGGTCAGGTGTAATTAGTTGTACGGTAATACTAAGCGTTCCATGACTTTGGAGGGGGAGCAAAGGAGTGTGATGGGGCGGTGCGAGGAGGGTAGCGTGGGGTCTTTGTTGGGTTTGGGGAATGTGATGATGATACCATGCTTCCAAATGTCTGGTATTGTGTTGTGTGAATAGCTGTAGTTTGATATGTTAGTGAGTGCTTGTATGACTTGTGGTCCCAGGTGTCTGAGGTGTATGTTGCTTTTGTTGTCTAGGCCATAGGCGGGTGAGTGCTTGAGATTGTTGATGATATGCTTTGTCTGGTGATTGGTGAAGGGTGTATAGTCAGGGTCTGTGGGGAATTGTCGGATGACACGTCGGTCGTCTTTGTGAGGTTTTAGGTGGCTGACATGTGAAAAGTGATTGATGAGAGTGTTTGCTTGTTGTTTACATGAAGGAGTAGAGTCTGTTGTTGTGATTGCAGCATGTGATTGTGTTGTGTTGCTGTTGGAAAGTGTGATGCTATTTAGTGTTTTGTAGAGTTTTTGGGGGTTTGTTTTGTGATCAAGTGTTTGTAGGAAGTTATTCCAATTTAGTTTTTGTTGTTCTTGTATTTTGTTGTTAGTTTGGGTTGTTGTTGATGATGCTTTTATTTTATACTAGCCCACTGGGCCTGTTAGTTTGGGTGTTGAGTGCTTGAATTTGTTGTCTTGTGTGTGGGGTGCTGGGGAGTGTTTCAGTATGTCGTGTTGTCTGATGAGGTTTTGAATTTCTGGTGTGAAGTTGGGGTTGTGTCTTTTTCTGTTACCTCTTGGAATGTGTTTCTTGTCAGCGTTTTGGATAGTTTTATTGAGTATGTGTACAGCATTGTTGATGTTAGTGATGGGTGTACTGTTTAGAGTTGTGAAGTGTTGTTCTGTCTCATTTGTGAATGCTTCCCAGTTAGCTCTTTTATAATTGGTGTATGTGTGTTTGTGGCTCGCTGGGGTGAGTCTGGTTTTGGTGGTGATAATGATCGGGAGGTGGTCAGAGCCTAAGGTTCTGACCACCCTCCAGGATGTTGTAGGGGCGAGTTCTGGGGAGCAAAAGGTGATGTCTGGAGATGATGGGTTATAGAGGGCTTGGTGAGGAATATGGGTATGTTGATGGATGTCGTTAAGGATGATAAGGTTATCGGTTTGGTTTTGTAGTACCAGCCCTCTGTCTGTGTCGGGGTTGTCGACAAACCAGGCCGACGTCTTGGCGTTGAAGTCACCACCCAGGATGATGTGTGGGGTGTGTGGGGTGTTTGTGATGTGTTGTAAGTGTGGTCTGTATTCATTTGGTACTGTAGGGGATGTTTGGGGAGGGATGTATGTGTTTATGATGGTTATGTTGGAGTTGTTGCCAGTGCGTATTTTAATTGACTGTATTTCTGTTGTGTTATCATTTGGGGGGAGGAGGGATTTGGTTTGTACACTGGTTACTATGTATGATATTTCTTTGTGTACCAGGGTGATGAGTCCACCGCCCCCGCCGACAGCCCGGTCTTGTCTGATGGTGGTGAAATTATGAAATGTGGGTGTTTTTTGTGTTGTGCGGAGTTTTGTTTCTTGTAAGATGGCAATGTGTATGTTGTGTTGTTTGATGAAGTGTGAGAGTTCGTGTTTCTTTGTGTTGATGCCATCTATGTTCAGTTGAAGAATGTTAATGTTACGTGCACGATGTATGTTGGGTGCTGCTGCACGAGGATGGGGTGGGGGTGAAGGGGGGGGGTGGGGATTGGGATGGGTGAGGTTATCACAACTAGCTCCGTTCAATTTATATTTATTTTTTTATTTTTTATCACAACTAGCTCCGTTCAATTTTTTTTTCTATGTGAATGAGGGAGACAAAAAGCATAACTGCCTCCAGCGAGTGCCTCCCCCAGATTTCAAAGAGTGACAGGGCCGAAATCAAGGGACGTTCGAGCTAAAATGCCTGGACACACGGAGTTTGAAGCAATTGAAGTCATAGGAAGAGGGAAAGACTGATTCTGGGAGAGAGTTCCAGAGCTCAGCAGTTGAATAGAAGAAAGTCTGAGAATAGCGTTTCACCCTTGGGTTGGAAAGTTGCAGAGTAGGGGTGGGATTGTGCTGCAAGGTGGGTACTACGTACCCTACGTAGAGGAGGTGATATACACTGGGAAAGCTCCGAGGAACACTGATTATTGTAGTAGCGATAGAATAGCGAGAGAGATGCAACATTGCGGCGAAGAGAGAGAGATTGCAGAGAGTTGGGGAGTGGACGGGAGTTAATGATACGAAAGGCTTTCCTTTTTACTTTATCTAGGAGTGCGGTGTGAGAGGGTCCTCCCCACACATGTGAACAATACTCAATACAAGGACGCACTGTGCCCCTGTACAGAGCAAGAAGCTGCGCAGGGGTAAAGAACCCCTCGAGGCGGTTGAGCACACCCAGCTTCTGGGAGGCTGCCATAGCGAGACTGGTAATATGGTCTTTCCAAGACAGAGCAGAAGAAAAAGAGACACCAAGAACATTGAGAGAAGATGAAGGGTTGATTTTTGTATTGTTGAAGAATAAGGGATAGTCCTCTGGAGGTTCCTGACGGGTAGTAAGATGGATAAATTGAGTTTTGGAAGCATTCAATGCAACAAGGTTTTCTCTACCTCACTTGGAAATAGTAGCTAGATCAGAAGATAAGCATTATATGGCTTCATTACATTTACTTAAGGGACTGCTGGCTGGGGCGTTCTGGAAAACTAATTGAGTGGTGTAAGGTAATAATAATAATAATAATAAGCATGTTACTTATTTCTCATAAGCGCCAATTTTTCCGAAGAATTCACTAACGCTCGAAAAGAGAAAGAAAAAAGAACAAAAATCAATGCATCAAAAGAAGGCTCATATACAACACACATTTAACAATCACTAGCAGTGGCAAAATAGCCTAAACTCTATAGCCATCTGTCATGACACCTCTCTCAAGATCATAGCTTCTCTCAAAGAGAAAAGTCTTAAGTTGTCTCTTGAAGCATTCAACAGAACTCAGTTGTCTCATGGACAGCGGCAACCTGTTATACAACCTCGGAGCCATGTAGGAGAATGACCTCTCAAAGAAAGAAGACTGCTGGAAACCCCTTGGTTCATCAAGACGAAAAGGGTCATTGTCAAGACGCACAACTACACCATGGTGTGCCGGTGGGCGCCTGAGCAGCTCCGCAAGGTACCTAGGCTCACCAAATTTGAGAACCTTAAAAGTCACCAAACACAACTTAAATTCTATTCTTGCTCTTACTGGCAGCCAGTGCAGTTCTATGTGAAGAGATGTAGTAGGAGTTCTAGGTGGAACACCAAAAATTAGTCTTGCGGCCCTGTTAAGAACAGACTGAACTTTCTTCAAAATATAATTTGGAAGACCCACCAACAGGGCATTGCAATAATCAACACGAGAGAAGACCAATGAGTGAACCAACGTCAGGAGGCAACGTCTGGTTATAAACGGCTTCACCAAATAGAGATTTCTGATGTGCAAGTAACAACTTTTAACTATCTGGTTTACATGCTCTTTGAAATCTAATCGGGAGTTCACATATACACCCAGATTTCGAACAGAGTTGGCCGGTCGCAGCTGAGATCCACCCACATTGATGGAGAGGGCACCTACCATATCATCAGCTCTTCTATTTCCTCGGATGATGAGAATATAAGTTTTACCATCATTTAGTTTAAGTTTTCTCGCTCTCATCCACTTCTTGATATCAGACATCAACAATTCCATCTTACTCCGTATAGCAACTATATTTGTGATTCTCACATAAATCTGGGTGTCATCTGCATAAAAGTGAAAGGTGACATTATGTGCACGAAGCAGAAGAGACAAACTGCTAATATAAATTATAAATAGGATAGGACCCAAAACTGATCCCTGCGGAACACCATACTGCAGGGGTGTCGAGTCCGAGACCACTTGATTTACCATCACACTCTGGGATCTACCTGACAAGTACGACCCAAGAAGCAAGAGAGCGGAGTCACGCACACCACAATCATAAAGATCACTCAATAACAACTCGTGATCCACTGTGTCAAAAGCCGCAGAGAGATCAAGCAAGACCAATAGTGAGGCCACACCATTGCAAATGTTCTCAACTAGATCATTATGTACTCTAATCAATGCTGTTTCAGTTGAATGATGCTGTCGGTAAGCAGACTGAAAAATTGGGATAGTTTCATTCTGCTGAAGTAGTGGTTGTAATTGGTCAAGTATTGCACGCTCTAATATCTTTGATATGAAGGACAGGTTGGAGACAGGACGATAGTTCAACATGTTCTCAACATCAAGTCCAGGTTTCTTTAGAGTAGGTCGGAGTAGTGCATGCTTTTCAGAATGTGGGAAGCTACCTTCAGAGAAGCACTTATTAATTATTTTGGAAATAAACTCAACTGTGTGATCATAGACTCTTGGTAGCTTGGAAACATTTATGGGATCCAACAGGCAAAATGTTTTATTGAGGTTTCTTATGTAGGACGAGATCATGTCCACCTCTACTGAGTGAAAGGATGAGAGGACATTATTAGGAATGTGTCGGGGTTGGAGTACAACTGAAAGTTCTTCACCAACAGAAGCATCATCCAATTCCTGTCTTATGCGAGTTATCTTGCCAGCAAAAAATGCCACAAAGTTGGCAGCCAACTCGGCATCAGGTACAGAAGGTCTTAAGCTGACTCTTGTTTTTCCAAGTAAACTGTTTACAATTGAAGCCAACCTCCTCTGGTCGTTACCACACGAGTCAACTTTTCCCTGATAATACACTTTCTTTTCATCTTTGATTTTGTAGACCACAGCTCTTCTGGCTGACAGGTATTGCAACCATGTAGAGTCTGTTTTATTTTTCCGCCATTCACGTTCAGCTCTTCTACGCGCTCTTCTAAGAAATTTAACTCGAGTGCTATACCAGGGCGAATCATCTCGTACTATGATTTTCTTCTGGACAGTGATGATCGAACACTAATTTAAGTGCATTTCCATGTACCTCCACCAGCTCATCTGAAGTAAGGTTGGAAGTATCAATACTTCCCAAGTACTGTTTTACTTCACTGCTAGCCAAATTTAGGTCTGCATTTTTATAATTTCTAAATCTGATTACTTTTTCATGTGTGAGTGGCTTAGGGAAATCAAAGCTGAAAGTAATCAAAGCATGATCAGAGGTATTAGGGTCAGCATTCTCAACATCAACATCCAGAACACCACCACAACCCACAGGAGAGAAAACCAAGTCAAGGGTGTGTCCTAAGATATGAGTTGGGTGGGACACATGGTTTACAAAATTGTTCTGATCAGTCAACTCAAGGAACTCAGGAGAGAATGGCTTCAGATGAGGGCTGTCAACCCAGTAATTAAAATCTCCACACATCAAAAGTCTTCCAGTTTTAGCAGAAAATTCCTCGAGAAACTGCCCAAACTCTTCCATAAAACCCCTATCTGTGCCACGATGGCCAGGCCTATAGACAACTGCCATTCTTAGAATTTGTTGATGGAGTTTTATTTCCACTTCCAACAGTTCATAATAAAGAGGGGCTGGGTTATGGCTTATTTGCAAGATATTCACCAGAGATGTGGAGTAGACAACTGCCACTCCACCACCCGGATGATCTCCCCTAGGCCTAGGAACATTTATTATGGAATGGGTTTTAGGCAATGCCGCCTGGATAATATTCAGATCTGACTCGAACAACCAGGTCTCAGTGAGACATAATACATCAAGGTTACGTTCATCCAAGATCTCGCAAATATGATCCATTTTGTTACGCAAGGAACGAACATTCAACAGACCCAGTTTCAACCGGCTCCCATGTGCATTTTTCAGTTTTTTGAACCTACAAAATCGGTGTTCTCAATAACTTTATTTCTCTGAGCTGTCATTAAAGGACAATTTCTACTTGAGGCGAAATGATTTGGCGGCTCCGTAACTGATGTGGAGCTCATACAATTTATACATTTGGGGGAAGTCTTGTTGGTGCAGTCTTTTGAGTTATGAGTACCAGCACAGAAGTTGCATTTTGGATCCTCATTTTTCCGATAACACCTGTCACTGGTATGACCAAAGCCCTGGCAATGGTAACATTGTGTTACCCAGAAGCGATCGTATGCACGACATCTCACAAGTCCAACATACACAGAATTGCCATCATCCACAATGGAAGAGCGTATTTCAGGTGACATTTTTACTACCGCAATCTTAGTGTGTGCATCACTCTTTTGCTTAGTGAATAGCAAATTCATAGCTAAGCCATCGTCGACCAGGGACTTTATTCTTGGGTTCTTGTTGAGGATGCTGGGAATGATCTCATTATCCTCAGCGTCATTAGCAATGCCTACCAGAGTCATTTTTTGGCATCATCTTCTTTGGTTCGGAGACACTGAAGGCACTGTCCACCCCCAAATACTGATTGATGGCCCTTCCTGCATCTTCTTTGGCTTTCTTGGATGGAAGTCGTACCACCAGTACACCTGACTCAGTTCTAGTTAACTTGTTAACCGGAACCGAAGCCAAAGCAGTCTCGATTGCCTTTGTATCTGGTGGGCTTACTGGCTCGGAGGATCGGTCTTTTGGCTTCACTACCAGGACCTGATGGTCCCAGACAGTTTTTTCTTTCCACCATCTACCACCTCAGTGGTGCGTTTGGTCGGCTCCTTTTTGGTCTCCGCTGTTTCCCTCACTACCTTTTCCTTGCTCTTCAAAACCTGCACTACATTCTTCTCAAACTCTCTTTTCTCTTTTTCTCTCTCTTCCACCTGCTCCTTCATGATTTCTTCCAATGCATCCACCTTAGCATTCCCCACCCTTGTCCACTCATCTTTCTCCTCACTTATTACTCCCTTTACTTTCTCACTTAAATGGCCCTCATACTCCTTTAGCTGCTCCTTGAGTGCCATGTTCTCTGCCTCCAGCTCATCTACTTTCCTTATCACTGCATCTAGGTTAGCAATTAATGGCCCATCTGCAGTTGCTACTGAACTGGCTCCACATATTTCTGTCAGTGACTCCACCTTCACACCTATATCTCTCCTCCAATTCTCCATAACTCCCTTCCATCTTAACAGACCCATCATCTGTCTCTTCACTACAGTCAATTGATCCTCCACTTCACCACCCTCTGCCAGAGGTAGAGTCGTCTGCATATGAATGGATGGGACTTGATGTACAGTTGAGAAGATAATTTATTTATGAAAATTAGAAAGAGAATAGGAGATAGGACAGAACCCTGAGGAACACAGGAGTTGATAGGATGAGGAAATGAGCGATGGCCGTCCACAACCGCCGCTATGGAACGGCCGGAAAGGAAATTAGAGACAAAAGCACAGATGGAGGGACAGAAACCGAAGGAGGGCAGTTTGGAAAATAAAGATTTGTGACAGACTCTATCGAAGGCATTCGATATGTCTAGCGCAACAGACAAAGTCTCACCGAAGTCCCGAAAGTTGGATGACCCAGAGTTAGTAAGATATGAAAGAAGATCACCAGTAGAGCGACCCTTAACCCATTGACTGCGGCTATGTTTGGGCTATTTAGGGCATATTTAGGCACTCCTGAATGACAAATCAAGCATCTGCATTAAATGAAGTGTATTCTGCCGAAAACTAGGCGAAAATAGCTTCAAAATGACACCAGAACGGACCCTGTACGTGGTCTGGTTCACCCGCAGTGGTGCCAGTGAAACGCGTGAACCCCGCTATTATGTAACACTCGCTCGCTTGGCTACACTGTTGAGAGAGACAGAGAGAGACTCGCGCGAGACACAGTCAACCTCAGTGAGCCGCTCGGTGCTCTGAGGGTCGGAGGTGGGCCCCTCACGCTCCCGCCCACTGACACTCGATTTTTAAGTTTTTTACAGGCTTTTAACCCAGTGAGACCCAGCGTCGCACGTGATGCGTCGGCAGTGTTTGATCACCAACTCCCAGCGACGCATCACGTGCGTCTGACATATTAAAATCAGTTACGTGGCTCGTAAGGTAGGAAATGGCGAGAGAATAGGAGGGGGAGGTACCGTAGTGTGTGTGGGAGCCGGGCCGGTAGGTGTGAGCGGGCCAAGACAGCCGCGCGGCTGGTGGTGGTGGGCTTAGTGGGGATACTTTACACCCTTAGTTCACCGCCACTTTGAACCTTCATTACTCCGGTCGTATGGGAGCTAGAGGCTTGAGATTTATGTGAGACACTCCTTAGGATGTATGCCGTACAATGCCATACTCAGTTTTCACCCTAGTGCTCCCGGGCGGGTGGTCATGTGGGGGAGACGAACTTTCGCCCCCCCCCCCCCCCACCGACCCCCAAATGACCAAGGTGAGTTTTTTTTATTTTTTTCTTCATTTCTCACCATTCTCTTCCATTTTGGCTCAACAAATTTTTTTGAGGCCTCCCCCCCCAAAAAAAAAAAAAAATATCCGAGGTGATTTTTTTTTTTTTTTTTTTCATTTCTCATCCTTGTCTTCCATTTTAGCAAACAAAAATAAGAAGTGAAAATGGCTTGGGACTGGGGTGAACAAAATATTATAACTAGCCGGGGCTCAACGGGTTAAAGCCTGCAAATTGCTGTAACTTGCCAGGACGTTCCGGAACGTCACCCGCAGCGAAAGGGTTAAGGAAGCCATACCTGGCGATCTGAAAGCAGATTATGAGAAGAGAAATGCTTAACAAATTTGGAAGCAAGAATAGTTTCAAAAACTTTAGAGATACATGAGATGAGAGCAATTGGACGATAGTTGGAGGGTTGAGAGCGGTCACCCTTCTTTGGGACACGTTGAATGAGAGTAAACTTCCAGCAAGAAGGAGAGACAGAGACGAAAGAGTTTGCCGAGGCAGGGAGTCAGCACAGAAGCACAGTTTTTAAGAACAATAGGAGGAACACCGTCCGGACCGTACGCCTTCTTAGTATTAAGCACAGAGAGGGTAGAAAGTACATCTTTAGAAGAGATTAGGATATTAGGCATAAGTAGGAAAGAGGGGGGTGGAGAGGGAGGAATAGCACCGGAATCATCCAAGGTAGAGTTTCTGGCAAAAGTTTGAGCAAATAGTTCAGCTTTGTCAGAGGAAGAAGTGATGGTTGTGCCATCAGAGTGGAAAAGGGGAGGGAAAGACAAGGAAGAAAAGTTGTTGGAGAGGTTTTTGGCTAGATAACCTAGTAAAGCTAACCTTCTTGCGGATATTTTCTCCACCAACTCAACCTTAGATGAAATAAATCAAGATGTCCCTGTACTTAATTTTAATTCGCCTGAAATTCCCTCACTTAAGATCCACACCAGACATGTCAAAACTATTTTGCAGAATCTCTCAGTAGATAAGGCTCCTGATCCAGATGAAATTCCTCCAATAGTACTTAAGAATTGCTCCTTGGTGCTCGCTCCTGTATTGGCAAAAAAATTCCGAAATTCCTCCAATAGTACAGTAAACCCTCGCTATCTCGGACCTCTAGAAGTCGGAAACCCGGACTACTCGGACTGGCAT
The DNA here is from genome assembly GCA_032716605.1 of Paralithodes platypus. NCBI lineage: Eukaryota > Metazoa > Arthropoda > Malacostraca > Decapoda > Lithodidae > Paralithodes > Paralithodes platypus. Next base: position 24,485,492 of record CM064516.1, on the reverse strand, counting down.
CGGCCTCTCGGAAAGTTCGCCGTATATCTCGGAAAATTCCGAGATGTAAGGGGAAAACTCCGAGGGCCCACATGGTCTGTCGGACAGGTGTCATATATCTCGGAAAATTCCGAGATCTAAGGGTAAATTCCGAGATCTAAGGCTACAGTGAGGTGGAGAAGGACAGTGAAATGGAGAAGGACAGTGATATTTATAATATATGTCTGCTGGATACTGTACAGGTACTGTAATTTATCTTGAATCAACGTTGTTAGTGATAGGGAAGTCTCCGTTTTCTCTGGTGGCTCGGACTCCCTCTTCCAATTCGGACATTTTCCTCTCTTAAGTCGGACATAAGTCGGACTTCGGACATCTCGGATTTTCGGTCATCTCGGACTGGGTCTCCCCCCAATTAGTCCGAGATAGCGAGGGTTTACAGTACTTAAGAATTGCTCCTTGGTGCTCGCTCCTGTATTGGCAAAAATTTTCCGTCTGTGTACTCATACCTCATGCTTCCCAGTATCCTGGAAAGAAGCAAACATCCATCCAGTTCCTAAAAAAGGTGCTTCTTCAGATCCATCAAACTACAGACCAATAGCTATAACTTCCACTCTTGGTAAAGTCTTTGAAATTATATTAAATAATCACATAATTAAGCATCTTGAGAATAAAAAATTAATCAGTGATAGGCAATATGGTTTTAGACGATGTCGATCAACTGCAGACATTCTTTGCCTTCTTACGCATCAAATCAACCAAGCCACAGACCAACATGGTGAAACACATACAATAGAACTGGATATATCAAAGGCATTTGATAGAGGAGGGATTTGATACATGGAGGGATAGACAGACTAATGAGGAAGTAAGAAGGAGGTGTGGTGTGGAGGTAGATGTGCTGGAAAGTGTGAAAAGGAACAACTTGAGATGGTTCGGCCATATGGAACGTATGGAAAGTGAGAGAATGACTAAGAGGGTGTACGAGAGCGAGGTGGAGGGACAGAGGGGGAGAGGTAGACCGAATATGAGGTGGAAGGATGGAGTGAGGAACTACATGAACGAAGGCGGTGCTGGTTGGGGGGAGGGGCGTCGACTGACTGGGGACAGAGGTGCATGGGGGCGGTTCGTTCGTGGCCACCCCTTCGGGGATCACGGCATCAGGCAATAGATAGATAGATAGAGATTTGATAGAGTCTGGCATCAATCCTTATTGTCGAAGATGTCACACTACGGCCTAGCATCATAAGTTCCACTAATTTCTTCTTATCTTCATAACAGAAAAATATGTGTAATTTCTTACAGTATTCTTACAGTAGATCCTCTGGAAAAAGGCAAACTAGGCCTGTGTATCCAGCTCAGTACCAGTACTTGCACTGCTGCGGTCATTCACGGTGTTGGCGGCGGCGGTAGCAGACGCAACATTTTTACTATTCTGTATTTTTGCTTTATAATCAAACTTCAAATCTTGTCTTCCCCATGCTTTATCAAGATTAGTTTCAAACTCCCTTATTGATTCGGAATCGACTACATACTGGGGCAGTGCGTTCCACTCATTTACCACTCTATCACAAAATGAGTTCTTTGCCTTCTCAAGCCTACTTCTTTCTTTGTAAATTTTCTTTGAATGTCCTCTCGTTCTTGTTCCCTCCCGTATCAAGAAGATACCTTCACACACATCCTCATCATACTTTCCTGACACTATCTTAAAAGTCTCTATCATATCCCCTCTCTTTCTCCTATATGCCAGTGTCGGAAGCCCCAGTGTCCTCAACCTCTGCTCATAGCCCGCGTTCTTCAAAATTGGTACTAGTTTGCTAGCTCTTCTCTGCACTTTCTCCACTGCTTCTATATCCTTTACCATATATGGAGCCCACACCTGGTTCGCATATTCCAGGTAAGGCCTAACCAGCGCTGTATAGAGATTCCTGGAGATTTCTTTGTCAAGTGACACAAATGTCCTCCTTATCAGCCCTACAATTCTATTGGCTTTGTTTATCTTTTCCACATCTTTCCCCGTAGAAATAGGGCAGCTGAGAGCCCCATGAATTTACACTTTCTCCTCCACAATGCAGAACTTCTGCTTATCAAAATTAATTTATCCCCAGAACTACTACTCTTTGGAATTCACTTCCCTCGAGTTGCTTTCCACAAACTTACAATCTACAACAGTTTAAATCCAGTTGTTACAAACATTTTATGAATGGAGGATGCCTTTAGGCACATGGACCTTTTTTGTTTTATCTGTGTTTTTCCTTCCTCCGTTCATTGTCTCTTTTAAAAAAAAAAAAAAAAATGCCAGAAAGCTTGGGAAGAGCTAGAGTTGCATATTTCAGTGCATTTATTATTGATGAAAGAGTGCTTGGCAAGTCAAAGAACAGATTTGGCTTGATTCCGGGCAGAAACATAGGAAGAATGAGATTCTTGAGTTATAAGGCGACGGTACCGTTTGAATGCTTCCTCCTTGTTGTGGACAGCAGTAGAACAAGCGTGAGTAAACCAGGATTTTTTTGCATTAGACTGAGAGAAAGAAAATGGAATGTACGCTTCCATGCCCTAGAGGATTACCTTAGTAATGCGTTCAGCACTCTCCGAGGGTCCTCGGCCACGGAAGCAGAAGTCATTCCATGAGAAATCAAAGAAATACTGCCGGAGAGCCTCCCAGTCAGCAGCGCCAAAGTGCCACAAGCGCCGCCGGCTGGGGGGATCGGATGGCCGTACTGAAGAGATAGGGCAGGTGACGGAGATAAGTTTATGGTCGGAGGAGGCCCAAGGAGAGAAAAGATCGACAGTATAAGAGGAAGGGTTAGAAGTCAGAAATAAGTCAAGAATGTTGGGCCAATCTCCGAAGCGATCCGGGATACGGGTGGGTTGCTGGACCAGCTGCTCTAGGTCATTTATGATAGAAAAGACGTAGGCTTGTTCACCAGGTTGGTTAGTAGAGTGAGAGGAGAGCCATTGGCGGTGGTGAACGTTGAAATCTCCTACGATGGAGATTTCAGAGAAGGGAGAGATAGATAGAATGTGTTCCACTTAAGAGTTTAGATAGTCGAAGAATTTGGGAAAGTCGGTAGAGTTAGGGGAAAGATAGACAGCACAGAAATATTTAGTATGAGAATGACAGGATAGTTTGAGCCATAAAGTTGAGAATTCAGAGGAGTCGAAATCGGGAACACGAGAGCAAGTGAGTTTGTTGTGCACGTATGCACAACATCCGCCATTGGCTTTGAAACTAGGATAGAGAAAGTAGGAGGATACAGAGAAAGTTGCTGGAAGTTGTTTCAGATACCTGGGTTTCAGTGAGGAAAAGAAGATCAGGAGTGCGTTCAGTCTACCCTATCAGGCAATCCTGTTTCTGTTTGAGCAATCCTGTTTATGATCGCGCGGACTGAACGACATTGATAGGCAAACATTGATTCTCGTCGCTGATTGGTCAGTGGCTATGAGCACGAAATTCAAATCTTGTTGGCGATGTCTGCGAAGGTTTTAGGCCTGTAACATATGCTTTTTCGGTCTATTAATTTCAATCAATACATTTTATTATTGGATATTATTATCCATCAATATAGACTATTGGCTAAGGTAGTCACACTGTCAGCTACAGTCAGCAGCCTTGTTCAAGCTCAAGACAGACGGTAGGCTAGGCTACCATCAGGCTATTATATCTTATAATCTTATTAGGAAATGTTGACAAAGTTATTACGGTTCTTATCTGGCAAAGGTAGCTCTTTATTCCCCGTGTAATTTTCAAATAATTCTCCGTTAGTCTATTGGGGAAATAAAAAGTAGATGTTCTTTTCCTGGCGATGTAGCCAGGCTGAATTAAATAGTAGCCTATATATATTATCTCTTCCTGGCGATGTATGTATAGGCATACTTTCTTTTCCTGACGATCTAGGTGTATACTGTATAGGCTATTTGCAAGCTTATATTTGTGGAAGGTTCATAAATATTATTTTTTAACCATTAGATTACCTTTGAAAATTTAACTATAGCGTGGATAGGCTACCTTACTAAACATAGCTTAACTGATCTATCATACTTCGATGCAATTATGCCTCAGATATTGTTTTTAAGAAATGTAAATAGAGTAATCGATCAATAATAGACAAGCGCCGACAAACCTGTACAGCAAGCTAGGCTATAACCCGTTAAAATATAGGCTATCATTCAATTGGCACAGTAACAACTGTAACATTACCGATATATAACTTAACAATGAAATACAAACCGCATAAAAAACATAATAATCAATCAATAATATAGACAAACGCTCAAAAACCTGTACAGCAAGTTATAACCCTTTACAATACATCATTGGCATAGTAACATTACCAATATATAACGATACAAATTAAATAATAACTGCAAAAAAAAAAAAAATTAGCTCATCGAGCCTCGAACCCTTGCGAGTAAGTTTACGGATTTAAAAGCGAAGTCGTTACCAACTAGGCTACGCTTACCGCACTGAAGGCCTGACGAAGTAGCTGTGAGACTTCCGCTCCAAGCTGCTTGTTTTATGTTTTATATAGCAAAATGGTCACGATAACTATGATTTGTATAGGTGTGCCACCTTATAATAGAGATTGCGACACATAAATAACATGGAGGGAGGCTAATTCAGCTTAATTATGATAATATAATGTAGAGGTGAGATTTAGGCCTACTGTTATGATAGCTTCGCTAGTCACCTCCAGGGAGTGTTAGCGTGATCGCCGTCTGATTGCAAACAATCACAAACGTGATTCGTCGAATCAGAGGCGATCACGTTCAGTAGAGCTATCCCGTTTGCGTGTTTGGGTAGACTGAACGCGCTCCAGGTTTGGAGGAGGAGAGATGGTGTTCGACATAGTGAAAATTAGAGCAAAGGCCGCGAATATTGCAAAAGTTGATAGTAAGAGTGACAGGCCGTGGTCCAGAGAATTTTGAGGGGTCATCAGGGGAAGGTCGGGCATGTGTGGGGGCATTTATGGTCTACCCCCCTGGGGACTCCGAGGCTGGGCCTGTGTTCATAATTGTTTTAAACTAATTTTGAAGGAGGAAGTGTGGTGTGCATGTTAAGTGTAGTGAAGAAGATAGGAGGAGGAGGTGTTTGTGAGAGCATGCTGGACTACTCTCAATGTAAGTGAGTCACAAAGGGAATCAGTAAGAGAGGCCAAGCAAATGAAACAGGAGTTCCAGCGATTCCTTATCAAATGCTTACAGCCTCTCCTGGGTATAGCCCTGTTCGATTGGTGCCTACAATCTACCCCCATTCCCCCTATTAGTCGCCTTGTACGACATGCAGTAGGACGCGTGGGGCATGTTCTTTTTTTCCTCCACCATAAGATGGAGGCCCCCTTACCTCCAGGGGGTAGTAAGGAGACTTCAGCTTAGGGTTCTTAGCTCCTTAGATGGGGAAAAATATGATGTAGTAGAACTCTCATATCGCCATAAGCATAAGACACGGAAGATCAAAGAGGTTGTGGTAGATGAGTTGCCAGAGTACAAACCTGGGAGGGATCTACGGGACCATATTGGTAGACTAGACTAGAGGCTATAAGTTGGCTGATCCAGAGGTTACTGACAAAGGGTGTCAGGTGTCTGAAGTAACTGCCAGCAGCCCCTTCTCTGTATCCTCTTACTTTCTCTATGCTAGTTTCAAAGCCAAAGGCAGATGTTGTGCACAACACATGCACTCCTCCGGTCTAATGGTACCATTGACACAACAAAGTAAACATTGAATAGTCTCACCAGCCAATCTATTATCACATCTTAACCCTTCTTAATACACTCCACAGCAATACCATCCATACCTTCTGCGTTTCTTGCTCTCATTTGTCTCACTGCTTCTTTCACCTCATTTTTGCCAATCTTTTATCACATCTCAACCCTTCTTAATATACTCCACAGCAATACCATCCATACCTTCTGCTTTTCTCGCTCTCATTTGTCTCACTGCTTCTTTCACCTCATTTTCCCCAATCATTTCATTCATTACCACCTGCCACCTGGGTGGCCTGGGTAACCTATCTCCATCAACCACTGCTTCAATTACTGTCTCCCTTCCATCTCTTACATTTAGCAAAGATTAAAAATACTCAGGATACCTTTTCCTCACTTGCACTCCTTTCACTAGTAACTCTCCATTTGCATCTTTCACCGACTCTTCTCTCTTTTGTCCTCCATTCCTTACTCTATTTACCTCCTTCCAGAACATCTTCTTTCGTTCCTCAAAATTCTCACTCAACATTTGACCCCCACCTTTCATTTGCAATTTTCTTTGCTTCTCTAATCTTTCTCCTTTTTTCCTTGTACCTCTCCCAAACCTCAACACTACCATCTCACATCGCTATTCCATTACCCTTCACATGAGTGAATCTGATATCAGGTTTCTTCCCTCAATTATGTTCCTTGGCCTCATCTTTGATACCCATCTTAATTGGAAGACCCACGTTGCTGCTTTGAAGGCATGTTGCCTCCGACGGACTAACGTTCTGAAAGCGGTTGCCCGAGTCTATTGGGGTGCTGACCGTTCTACGCTCCTATTAATTTACAGGGCTACAGTTATCTCCGCCTTGGATTATGGAAGCCCAGTATATGGCACCGCCTTAGTTTTGACGTTAAAAAGGCACTTGATTCAGTACACCATCTTGGCATCCACATTAACTCTGGTGCCTTTCGTTCCTCTCGCGTCTCCCAATAACCTCAATGAGGCTGGGGTTTTGCCACTGTCATACCATCGACAATTGATCCTGATGCGCAATGCAGTTCGCCTTCTCCATGACTCGAACATGACAGACCTCTTTTGTGCTGACGCTAATACTTCTCATAGTACTGGTGCTAAATTGCCGTTCAAGCTGTTATCTCGACATTTACTCACAATGCATGACATCCCCATACCCCACGCACCTCTCTGACAAATTACATCTTTCTCTCTCTCTCCCCACTCCCCCATCACTCCTTGGACTCTCACACGCCCTGCTGTTTGTTTTCAATTGGGTGACCTACACAATACCATGACCTCATCTGAATGTCGATCATTCTCCTTACAACACCTTAGCAATCACGTCCCGGCTGAGTTCATATACTGTACACGGATGGTTGCAAAATAGCGGATGCTGTGGGTTGTGCTGCGGTTTCGGATCATGGCATGTATCAGAACACCTTACATCCGTTATCCACGATTTTCACTATGACGAAATTTGGGCCATACATGGCGCTCTTGATCTTATCTCCATTTTACCCACATATGTCTCACATGTTGTCATCTGCAGTGAATCTAGGAGTGTGTTGGACGCAATAAATAGTTATGTCCCAAAAGACCCATTAGTTTTAACTGTCATACATAAATTACATGATTTGTAACGAGACAGTAGTACCATCACACTTTGCTGGGTTCCTGCCCATGTAGGCATCCACGGAAATGAACGAGCTGATTCCCTCGCTAAGCAGGCTAGTCAGGGCACCCCTTCTCCTACTCTACTGTGGCCGGCGGACATACTCGCTGTCCTTCGACTGCGCATACTGAGTGGAGGGCCCAACCATTAACTGAGCTCCTTCGCTCCATCAAGGACGACCTATGTATCTGACCTTCTTCTATCAATGCTAACCACGCGGATCAAGCCCTTTTAACACGTTTATGCATCGGGCACACACGCCTCGCCCACGGTTATTTGATGTTTACTCTCCGGGGACAGCCACAGGAGTGCCAGCATTGCCACACACTTTTTACCGTCCACCACTTTCTTTGTATCTGCCCTGTATATGAACCTGAAAGACGGCGATTCCTACGTAGTAGCTCCTTACGAGACATTCTTGCTGATTCCTTCGACTTTAACCCCTCTTTGACAATTTCTAAAGGCTGTAAATCTGTACAATGACATATGACCTCCTCAAACATAAACTCCTTTTCATCTACAGTATTCAGAATCCATTGATGTATTACATAATTGTGACTCATTAAATGACTTTCCCATACAACCTCTCACCGAACACTAGCCTTGTAAGGGCCTAGGCCCAGTGGGCTAGTATAAAATAAAAGCTTCTTAAACAACAACCATCCTGTAAAACCCTCTCAAACCACTGTATCTTTTCCTCAACTGCCTTTCCCACCGTATCATTCCACCACTCGCTTCCCTTCCTGATACCTCTGCCTCCTACTTTCCTTTTACCACATACCGTACTGTACTTCCTCTGCACTTGCTTTCACTCCTTCCTTAAACTGTTTTCATTCATCCTCTAGTTCTCTTTCTTCCATCTCTCTCACTTCCATCCATTTTTCACTTAAAGGTGAATTCCAGGGATGAAACCTATTCAAACTACAATGTCATTGGGATCTGCTTGGTTTTAGGTATATGATACTGAAGAATTTTCATCAATTTGTTTTAACATGGAAATATAGCTCTTATCTAAGTTAATCATTAATTTGTTTTAACATAGAAATATAGCTTATCTAAGTTACTTTATGTGGCGCAAACTGGCGTGTTTACCATGACGTCACTATGTTCAATGACGGGAACTCTCGACATGGGAAATGGGTGAATCTGTGTTTTTTTTTATGTGAGAAACTCTTGTAATTTGTATGCATGTTTACAGTTCAACATTTGGCTTCACCACTGTCTGGTCAAGGGACCGCGATATATAAATTGAACAGAAAACGATATTATCATCACGAAATAGGCCTTAGAAGCCATCTCCCTCAACTCTGGACCAGGCTAAACATGCATAAACACTGCCTGTATGTATATTGTTGGCGAGATGGGATTATTTCTTGATGTGCACCACATCTTCAGGACGTTGTTCGATCTTTTGCAGAGCTTGAGTATTGAATTGAAAGGTATTAATTACGAAAAACAGACCTGACAATCCAGGACGGCATGTGTTGTTTACAAACTGCCTCTCTATACAATGGCATCACTCCCAAACCTACCTAACTCTCGAACAGTTGAACTCGTCCAGCTGATCGCGAGAATGCCAACGACGTTATATATTAGTATTTTTTTCTGGAGTTCAATGGAATAATATCGATATTGCCCGTATACATATTACAGTATATTCATGCCAAATTATGACCCTCCATTAATCTTTGTTTTTTCGTTCATTCCTGTAGTTCACCTTTAATGTTTCCTTGTAGGCCTACTCCCTCTCTTTTGTACTTTTCTCAAACTCACTAACTTTTATTACCTCTCTTACTTGACGCTTGTCTCGCATTCTCTCGTATCTCGTAATTCTCACCTTTCCCTCCACCAGGTAATGATCAGACATACCCTCCACCTCTCCTCTCAGCACATTCACATCCAGCAGTCTACATAATCATTCCCTTGTCACCAACAAATAATCCATCAATGCCCTCTCTACAATCACTCCTATTATCAACAATATTAACCCCTCCAACTCGGCTGTCCTCTTACGCTTCATACCCCCAGAATCGGCCCATATTATAGGTTTGACTCCTGTAAGGAGATAAAGAAAACCTAATATTTAGTAGTGGCCCCGTAATCATTGACGAACATGCCTATTACATAAGGCATCCTCTTCAAACACTAATCCGCCGTAGTTTTGAATCTACCGCGCAGAGCATTTAAAAAACTGAGGAGCCTTCATCATGAGCGCACGCGACCTCACTCATGGCTTCAGTCATTATGAATTGGGTTCTCACTACGAAAAAACTTCGTAAAAAATAAAAACAAAAAGAAAATAAGAATAACTATCCAATAAGCTTTCCATCATATCGTGGATGTACTTGTGTGGATTTCTGACCAGACGCTGATTCAGGCGTCATTCTTCCTTCACTGACATATCAAGTAAACCAAAATCCTCAATACATCAACGAATGGGAAGGGGACGGTCGGGAGGGCCCCAGTCGTCAATGATTACGGGGCCACTACTAAATATTAGGTTTTCTTTATCTCCTTACAGGAGTCAAACCTATAATTTATTAGTGGCCCCTCCATCATTGACGAACATGCCTGATTTCTAAGACTGGAGGGGGACATTCGTAATCATATCATAACTCTAGAAAAGCAGATAATAAAAACAACCACATAGTATTCTTACTTTGAAAATATATTTAACAACGGCGTAGCCGAAAAAATACAAGAAAAAGGGGGTTCAGGCAGGTGCGTGCTTCAAAGAAGCCTGCCTGACAAAAAATGGGTAACCCTGAAGATTCTGAACACAGATCTGTAGTTACAAAGGCACCCCACTCAACGAGTGGTGACAAAAAATAACAAGTTATAAGTTTATATGTGCACATAATAAACCCCAACATAAACTTGGAGATAAATTGCAAAGGAACTCCATTATTCTAAAATTAAATTGCTTTCGCAGCTAAACTACTCTAACAACACCGTTGTTTTGTACTTAACATTGTACTAGCACAATTTCTCACTGAGAAATTTTCATATCACATTTTAACCTTAAATTGTATCACAGCTCTCATACTCCGGCGGGGTCTAGGGTGTCCTATGTCAACTGACTGCACCCCCCCCCCCCCACCCCCCCCCCTTTCCTGTGAAAGTAAACAAAAGTGACTGCAGGGCCACCTAGACCCTCTGCCTTAAAGCTATACATGGTAAGGAAGGTTTGTCTAGAGCAACTGACAAGTATCTAGAGAGAAACGTATGATTAGACGCCCACAACTGAGTGGACGCTATGTCTTCAACTGAAATTTTTTTCAGGAAACGTAAAGAGGCTGCCCATTTGCGTAAATCGTGGGCCCGACCCACAACGCCGGGATTACTTTCTTTAATGACTTCTACCAGAAGAGAGGCTAATCGCCGTTTAAGTAAGCGTTTACCCGTACTTGCTACCCATAAAGCACCTTGGGGGTTTTGAGGAGCTACTCTCAAATATTTGGTTAGAGCTTGCACTGGACATAAATTATGATGCACCTTTCCCCTTTTTAACGCCGGCACCGTGAACTCAGAAAACACGTGTGCACTATGCTCATTCTTGGCTACAAAACCTGGGGAGGGTGCAATGGAAATACATTCATTAAGTCTACCAAACCTAAGACAATTAGGTGTGTTGCTCATCGCCGCCAGCTCAGACACTCTGTTTCCGGTGGCCAAAGCCAAAAGGAAAACTGCCTTTTTTAAGAGTAATGCAAAGTCTGCAGTATTTTGGTACAGACGAGAGTGAAGCAAAGACAAAGCTTTGTCCAGAGACCAAGTAGGCATGAGCTGACGGGGAGGTGGGCGGAGTTTAAAACATGCTCTCATAAAACCTGTTTCCTCCGCTACCGGTATGGAAAGACCCGTAAGGTCTAAAAAGGGCACTCTAATCGCAGTTAAGTGATTTTTTAATGTTACCACAGATAAACGTTTCTGCTCAAACAGATAATTCAAATAATTAAAAACTAATGCCACTGAGGGTACAGTTTGTTCTGTCCTAACGATCCAAGAAGTAAAGGCTTGCCAATGTGATTGATACTGTCGTTTTGTAGACTGAGTATATTGATTAAGTAATTATTTGTCACATCTCTACCGTATGGTGCTAGCCACTTGGCCTCCTGAATGTCCATAATGCAAAAGTCAGCGAGGTCGCTAGGTTGCCAATCGTGTCTAAGTGGAAATACCCGACCGGGAGCGATACCGGGTCCGGGCACCACATTTTCAATTGCTGGTACCACAACTGCGCCGGCCACAGTGGCGCGATTAGCGAGACTAAGCCTCGATAATCTCGTAGTTTGTTCACTACGTGGCACATTAGTGACGCATTTGGCGGTGGAAACAGATAGATGGAGCTCCATCTGTTCCAGTCTGTCACTAGGGCGTCTGGCCCCCCTGCCGGCGTTTTCGCCCGGCGGGGGAGGTATAGAGGGAGTTTGTGAGTCTCCTCGGACGCAAAAAGTCCACTTGTGGATGGGAGAGCTCTGCAATCATTAGGTTGAAAATGGGTTGCTTGAGCTCCCATTCTACTGTCGTGCTCTGTCTCCGGGACAGAGCGTCTGCCCAGACGTTCGCTACGCCTGGGAGATAAGATGCGTGAAGATAAATATCTAGACTGTTGGCTAGAGCAAAAATCTCTTCCGACACGTTTAGCAACTTCCTTGACCTCGTTGACCCTTGTTTCTGAATACAGTGGACTGCATTCAGATTGTCCATTCTGAAGGCCATCGACTTGCCCCGTAACGCCGGGCCGTGAGCCTGAAGGAAATACAAGGGGACTAGTAATTCTTTGACATTGATGTGCGAGATTTCTAAGTGGGACCAAAGCCCCTGACCCTGGTGCCCCTGATTTGACTGAAATTCCCAACCTATTGTGCCTGACGCATCCGTGTCTACCCATACCGTTGGTGGAGGAGAGGTCCATGACATTATTGAGTGCAATGTTTCCCTCTTCGCCCAGACCGCTAGTAAGGTGTGGATTAATTTCGGGATGGGCCATAATTTTCCCGCCGGTAAGAGCGGGAAATATTTGTTGCCTTCCAATATTAATCGTTTTACTTTCAACCGGCCCAACTTGACAGTTAGTTGAATCCAGTTGAGAGAGCCGACCAGAGACTCCCAGACCCTTCGCGTCGTAGTCAGACTGTGAAGAAACCTGAACAGTTTCCTGCGAAACCTGTTGCGATTGTCCACACTCTGACTCAGAGTGAGAGCGGCGGTTGTCCCAGACCAGCCCTATCCACTGAATTACTCGTGAGGGCACAAGGTTTGACTTTACCAGATTTACCTTGAACCCTAGAGTTTTGACATGATTTAAAATGATATTGACATGTTTTATGCATAATTGTTGTGTCTCTGCCACCACCAGCCAGTCGTCCAGATACCACAACACTCTGATCCCCTGTTTTAACAATGGCATCAGGGCTTGCCGGACTAGTTTTGTGAATAATCGAGGTGCCAGGTTCAAGCCGAACGGCATCCTCTGAAAAAAAAAATTTTGGTGCCTGATCCGTAAGGCCAAAAACCTTTGAAATCTTTTGTTGATCGATACGTGCCAATAGGCGTCTGTCAGGTCTAGTGAACACATCCAACCTCCCGGCGGAAGTGTTAGCCTGATTTGGTGTACTGTTAACATTCTGAAAGATTCGTTGTGAATGTGAAGATTCAGATAAGACAGGTCTACGACCGGCCTCATCTGAACACTGTCCCTTTTGGGAACCAAAAATAGTTTGGACGTGAATACAGGGTAATTTGGGGGGACCGGGATGATGACATTCTTGGCAATCATTTCCTGGGCTAGTGACTCCACCTCTAAAGAAACAAAATTCGCCGTTGTCGGCTGACGTAATCGAGGTCGCCGGAGCCACTGCCAAGTGATGGCTTTGCGTGCCACCATCCGTGCCCAAGTGTTTAACGGCCATGCTTGGTGACACGTTCGGAACGACCCAGTTAGCAGACAAGGGTTCGCCGGCTGTACTACCCTCGGTTCCTCCGGCCTTAAGGAAGGCGCCGGGAGTGAGAGAGACTTTAGTTTTTTGATGGTGGGGTTGGTGCTGGACGCTTCGCCGGCTGGCTGGTGTTGGCCGAAGACTGGCCCTGACCTGGTTTATGTTGGCCGCGTCCTCTCTGACCTGAAAACCTACTCTGTCTATGCCTGAACTGACCCTGGGGGGAGTGGGAGGACTTAGGCGGAAGAAAAGGTTTAGATCCCCCTGGCTGAGCTTTAGTAGTAGGCCTGGGTTTGGGGAAGTTAAATGCAGGTTTCTTAGAAGGGGTGGGACTGTGCTTAATGGCCTGTGCCATATTGAACACTGTTCGCCACACTTCAGGGGTCATTAAAGAGGGAGTAAGCACTGGTGACATAACCACCTGATTAGCAATGCGATCAGGTAGCTTGCGAACTAACGACATCCTAAGATCTTGTCGTGCTCGTACCGCCTCAAGCAAGGCGGTACGTATGTCACCCAAGGATTGGATTGACGACTGAAGAATCAGTCGCCGGGATAACTCAACCGATCTTCGAGCATCCGCATCTGCGATTGCCTGAGTGGATCGTAGTAAAGACTTAGCCACCTGCTGAGATACTATGTACTGCGAGAACAGGCGAAAAGCTTTTCCCCGTAGCCTAAATTCTCTGTCTAGGTGAGTAGGGGTAGGGGTAGTGAACGGGTCCTTCAGCTCACAAAGATTAATCTTAGGGGCAGCTAGAAATGAAAACAAAGCTGACGGGACTCCGCCGGCAGAACCCACCGGCATGGAGAACCATGAATGAGTATCCTGAGGTATCTGGTGGGAAGATTTAGAAGTGAAAGTGGTTGCAAAGTTTTGAGCCTCTACCTCCCAATCTACCCAAGGTCCTGGTCCCAACTGTCCCACCTTCAAAACTGGATTAGCTGCGTCGTCTGTGACGGTCTGTAAATCTAGTTCAGGAGTGAGAGCTGACAGAGTCTTAATATCATTAAACCCATCCAGCTTAGACCAGTCTGAAAATAGTTTTGAAGCTGAGGCTGGGGATAAAGCAGGCTTAGAAGCATACACAAAATAATCTTGATGATAATAACTAGGTATAGCCTTGATGTTTACGTCCAGAACATTACCTAAAGTATCCACGGCCCTTAGTTTCTTTGACTTATTGCTCTGGATGACCCACTCACGCGGTACCGGGAGTTCCCCTGACAAAGTAGGTTGGGCAAGCTCTGGTTTAGAGGAGTTCAAAAGAACCCATGACTCGTCTGGCCCATAAAGTAAGAGCATAGCTACCTTTCTAAGAGGCGCTTTGTCTAGAGGGGGTAGATTGACATCCGTTATGACCCTGACATTTGAAGTTGTCAAAGCCGCCGTAGCAGGCCTATTGATCCCTGAGGTTAACAGAGTGGGAGGGTTAGGGATCTTAGATAAATCAATCGAAGTCGTCAGAGGCCGTACCGTAGAACTTGTCTTGGGAGCCCCCAAGTCCATTGTTGGGTTTTCCTGTTGTTGACCAAAAAATTTAGATAAAGCATGAGTAAGCAGCCCATTAATTTCTTGTGCCGTAACAAACTGGTTTGATGAAGAACTTACAGGTGAATCATTAGTATCCTGTGCGGCGTCCAAGCCTGAGCCTGACCCTTGTCCTTCCATCTCCGAAATTATAGAAACTTCATCTTTCTCCTCCTGATCCTCCTGAGAAGACCCCGCCGAGGCAGGGGTACCTTGTTGCCAAGATAAGTCTGGGATAGAGGATGGGATCGCCGCGTCCCTGTGGACATCGGCTACTGTGTGACTCGTTTGAGTCGGACGTGGGTGATCAGACCCTGGTTGCGCAAACCGCCAAACACCGAGGCCCTGGCCTACGCTCTCTTGAGAGTCTGAAACATTCTCAATTACTGAACCCCCTGAACTTTCCAATTCCAGGGTTAAAATATTAAGTGGCAAATCCTCTTTTGGGACAGGCACTGCACTGGACTCTTGGGCCTTAACACAAACTCTGTCTGGGGTAGAGGTACGATGAGATGCACTAGAAGTTGGTGAATGTCGAGAGGACTTCCGTTTATGAGAATCCTTTTTAGAGGATTTATGGCTACGGTGTGACCGCGAACTATTCTTAGATCTAGAGGAATCCTCGCCGTGACCACTGGTGGAACCTTCCGTCCTGCTCTTCTTACTCGCCGGTGAAGAGGCCCGACTAGATGACTGGTGTCTAAGAGGAGACCTAGACCGGGATCTCGCCCGAGACGAAGAGGCGGATACCGGGGGTGTAGGCTCTCTTGGGCGTTTAGGTGTAGCCGCAGAGGATACAGAACCCTGACCAGTCTCCGCCGGCTTAATACTCGTGACTCTAGAGGAACGTTTAGGGGGAGGGTGTTCGGAGAGCAATCTATCCCAAAGTGGGACGTTGTCACATTGAAGTGATTTATGTGCAACAATGGTAGTGTAGGCTGACATCTGTTGCCTAACCTCTCTTAAGGCTACCGCCGCGGTCTTATCATTATCACAAAGGACCTTTAAAGCTAATTGGGAGCAAAAAGAACAATTACGCATAACCCAGAGACCCCTTGAACGGTCTAGACATTTAACACACCTTATGCAACGGGTATGCGCAAAAATAGGGATACCAGCACAAGCAGGGGTAGTGCACAAAGCAAAAACTGGGGCCACGGTAGCCATGACAGAGACTGGTGGGAGGAAACTACCGCCGGGTCTGTATTGGTCCGTCGGAGCTCAGCTCTGGAAAAAAAGAAAATTTCCAGGAATTAATGCTCATAAGGTTAACCCAACATGTTCGCACACAAGTGTTAATAACCCGCCGGGTAACGAGATGTAATGGCATAAACACAGCTCGCTACGCGGTGGGGTTCAGAAATCTAAACAAATCTTTTGTTAAAGAAAGTGAAGAATACCCTCTGATATAATATAACGGTCCAGCATGGCGCTTATAGTCTCTTGGTGGTGGCGACTGTCTCAAGATTCAATTTTGTAACAAAGCAACCCCCCAAAAAGACGCCGGCCCTTGAAATATTTTAGTAGAATAGCACAGGGCAGGATGATACGAGATCTGATGTCTAACGAATTGTCACAAAAGATCGCCGTAAGTTAGAAGGCGGCGATACCTACTTGTATCACTAAATTAAGTGGTTAAATCGAAATCGAATTTTGTAAATTCCTTAGTTCCTCCACCTAGGAGCACCCGCCGGGTGAGAAGAATCGATATATTAACCTAAATTGAACCTTCAATTGCCGTAAAAGTAAAGGCGGCGATACACATAGTATCACTAAATGGATTGGTTAACTAACTGAAAGACATAAGTCGTTCATCCCACCCTACCCAGGTGCACCCGCCGGGTGAGATGTCCAAACGTTAACCCCATAAGTTCCTGTCCCCACTTCTTTGTAAAAGATCGCCGGGGAGGAAAGCCTAAAACAACAGCTAGGTTTTTCAAGTGGCTTTTGAAAAACCGGGTAGAAAAAACTACATAACGTATGTCCGCATGAACAATCGTTTTATAGATGGGAACAGCCATCCCGCCGGGAATCAAAGGAGGCCTGAAACCAGGCATCCACAGAGACGCAGTCCTGGAGAGCCACAGACACCCCAACGCCGGGGAAACAAGCCAGTGTTAACAACCACGTGTGGCCCAACACGGCTCGCGGCCGAGATTTTCATGGTGAAACCGAGAAAACCCCGCCGGAAGGCAACCCACCCTGAACAGACACCATCTGAACAACAAGAGACACGAGGAGAGCCACGCACGACAACCCCAAGGTAACTCCATAATCCGTGGAATTAGCCAATACACAACTAAACCAGGAAACAATTATAGTCCGAGGAATTAGCCAATACACAACTAAAACCCGGATACACATGACACAGTAGGGCATATTTATCAATAATAAACAATAACACTAGTACATGTGGCAAAGCTACGAGCGGCTGGCTAGGCCTAGGTAGACGGCATAATAAAAGTTGAAATATACACAAACACTGGAAATATCACAACAGGAACCACCGCCAACACACCACCGTAGCATAAACTTCCGACCAAGGGAAGACTGACTCGGGACCCAGAAAAAACTTCACTAAGTGAAGAAAAATACGCTGGGAACGTCAGAAACAAAGCTTACCTCATCAGAAAGATAAAAGGCAGCACTAACTAACGCGTAGTGAAAGCCGCCTGCATCACAAACTAACTCAGCTGTGAAAAAGTTCACATGTCCACAACGGGACCACGAGGGTACATCCGAAATAGATGCCCCATACACTCGACCCAAAATACACTGTACTGCGGGCAACCACCCCAGGACACTCCTGCTACGCCTATCCTAACCTTACTCGATACATCCTAGAGTAAACAAATGAGAAAAAACTCACTAGGGACGCCACGAATGCGGAACTAGCGGAGCGTGGGGAGGCACGTCCGGGCAGGCTGAACGCAGAGCAGAGAAGGAAGAATGACGCCTGAATCAGCGTCTGGTCAGAAATCCACACAAGTACATCCACGATATGATGGAAAGCTTATTGGATAGTTATTCTTATTTTCTTTTTGTTTTTATTTTTTACGAAGTTTTTTTCGTAGTGAGAACCCAATTCATAATGACTGAAGCCATGAGTGAGGTCGCGTGCGCTCATGATGAAGGCTCCTCAGTTTTTTAAATGCTCTGCGCGGTAGATTCAAAACTACGGCGGATTAGTGTTTGAAGAGGATGCCTTATGTAATAGGCATGTTCGTCAATGATGGAGGGGCCACTAATAAATAAGGCCTCATGGCCTTATGACCTAATAGCTTAGCAATGGTAATAGGTAGAAAAATCAGCTTAAGGGGACAGTGGTTATTTTTGGGGGTCTCTTTATATATATATATATATATACAGTATATTCATATATTTTTTTAGTTTCCTCCCTACTCCATCAAACTTTAAAAAAACATCCATTAGATCCCCCTTCAAGATTAATTTGCACATTTTTCGGTAGAAAAATGTCGTGGCTGAAGGCCGCTTCCTTTACATTTACAGGTTCGCTATCGCTCGCCAGGAAAAAAATTGACATCTGAAGGGCACGAAAGGTCTTAAAATTGACAAAGAAATGGGGCAAAAGGTCTTAAAATTGACAAACTAATGGGGCAAACATCTTAAAATCTCAAAACTAATGGGGATAAGCATGAGGAAGAAAGGGGACCAGAAAAACAGCCCACCTCCCCTTAATGGGAAAATGGATTACTTACTGTTGTTTTGATCCTTGCATTGACCGGACATACAGTAGCTATGTCATCTGGTTGTTGTGTTGTGAGGTTGTGAAAATTTAGAGGGCAGGAGTATAAGAGGATACCCGAGTTCCGCGGTGAAAGTTTGGTGTGGTGTATATGAGGACAGCTGAGTTCGAAGGGTTTATTAATAGTACAGTAATTGATTACAGCCTATATCAGAAAATTGTGGCAGTAGTTTAGACTCAAGATTAATTGACTGTTAACTAGAGATAAACAGTAGCCTATCAGTAAATGCCGTTAATTATACATGCTGTACAAGGTTGTGCAGTTCATAAAATAGTAATGCAGTATGAGGCAGAAAACAAAAAAAATAAAGTCCCATTATTCAACTCACATCATTCTTAGCCAGCAGCATACATCCCAACTGGTCGACAATGAGAGTGTCAAGGGTGGAGGGAGGACGACAGAAGCGCTGCAGGAGACACTGGTGTAGAATGGTCTCGGTGGTGCGGGGAGAGTCTTTTAGGGCCACAGCTACATGACCCAATGCCACCACCACATTGTTCGAGATCACCAAGTTGTCACTGGGGGGACAGTATTTGGTAATTATTGTAATAGGACATTAGGTACAGTTGTAGACAGATGAAGCAGACACGTGATGGCGAGATCTAGCTTAAATTTTCACCACCAAGACTTATTCTATACCGGTAGAATAATTGTTAATGGATGGCTCTACCCACTTCTATCAACTTAAATGCAACTTCCTTTTATCTTCGAACTATGAATAAACCCACAAAAACATTATATTTAGCCAAACATCCACAACATATGTAGCTGATTTATCTGTCTAATACTGAACATACAGTGATATACAGCAATAATAAAAATATAATAACAATAAAAGCTTGTGTTTTCTATTGTCAGAAGAGCCAATTCTCGGCATTAGTGAATTCAATAACACTCACATTAACCCGCTCTTTCTTGCTTAATTAACCCTCCGTGTAATGCCAGCAGTTGTGGCAAGTGCTTAAACAGAACTGGATGTAGAAAATTGCTTGAGCTATTAGACCAAGTAGAGTACAGTGAACCCTCAAAATACGCGCAATTTATCTACGGCGTAATCAAAACTACGCTTGAACCACAATTGAGGCAACAAATCAAAAAGTACGCTCAATTATTCAAATGTAAGCGCCGAGCGAACAAGCGGGAGTCGATTCGTATCTGTTGGAGAGTTTCGGGCGGCCATATTGGCCTGACGCCGGGCCCTCCGACGTCGTCACTGTTGACTGTGGAGAGAGACACATCTCCCGTACCAAACTATTATGAATCTATAAAGCACAACAGGATATTATCTATCTATCTATCTATTGCCTGACGCCGTGATCCCCGAAGGGGTGGCCACGAACGAACCGCCCCCATGCACCTCTGTCCCCAGTCAGTCGACGCCCCTCCCCCCAACCAGCACCGCCTTCGTTCATGTACTTCCTCACTCCATCCTTCCACCTCTCATTCGGTCTACCTCTCCCTCTCTGTCCCTCCACCTCGCCCTCGTACACCCTCTTAGTCATTCTCTCGCTTTCCAAACGTTCCATATGGCCGAACCATCTCAAGTTGTTCCTTTTCACACTTTCCAGCACATCTACCTCCACACCACACCTCCTTCTTACTTCCTTATTAGTCTGTCTATCCCTCCATGTAACTCCGCACGCACTTCTTAAGTAATTCATTTCCACTGCTCTCACTCTTGGTCTGAGTCTCTCAACCAACATCCATGCTTCGCTTCCGTAAGTCAGTGTCGGGAATACCACACTGTCATGCAACAGGATATTATGAATCTATTAAAAGAATGTTCTTCGTTTTACATTGCATGTATCATTTATTGAGTTAACAAAATCGGAAATGGAAAATCTGTTTCTGTTCAGGAGTTGGAGGCGAGATTGTTTACATTTCTTTCGAAAGTCGCTTCAAAGCCCACTGCTCTCCCCTGGCTAAATGATGTGAAGCTTATTCCTTAATATGTATATGAGCTATTGAACTATCTCACTTGACACTATGTAGGCTATATGAAACTACAGGCTATACAGGGTGTATTACTTTTCGACTCGAAACTTTACCAGTAAGCCTAGGCGGGTAGGCCTATTATTTCGGTCGATCCGTTTCGGGCGCAGTGCTATCGATCGATGGCGCAGATCCGGCGTTGCTCAACCACTACCAATGTAAGTTAATTTACGTTTGTGTCTTATTTGTATACATTAAATTAATTTTGTGTGGTAGATTAGGGTATGAAAACATATTTGTACAGTAATATGTTATATATTTGTGGTTTTTAGGTGATGAAAGGTAGAAATAGTACAACTTTCGGTCGGTGCCAGTACCTATCCCTATTTTTCCCACATATAATTAAATCCAATGTACGCGCAAACGAACGTACGCGCCGACAATACAGTACGCATCCCACACATAATTGGGGGGTTCACTGTACAGTATATCTCTTGGTCTAGTGGTGACTGGTGAAAGTGTTCGCCTTGTAAACGTGGGGACCCGGGTTCGAGCCCTGGGCCGGCCTGGTGGTAGCCTCACAAAAACATTTGGGGGGTGATTTCTGCATCTAACGAAGTTTAGGTGTGTTGGTTAAATTGTAAATAGTGATGAAAAGTTGGCAAAAATAGAATGGTGCCGTTTAGATGCCTATACACTGCTGGCAGCTGAAAGGGATATCTGAGAGGCTTAGTAAGTTAGTTGAGGAGCTGTACATATAGTCTAAGTTGTTGTTGTTGTTGATCCCCAAGCTGTCTGGCCGAGCAGTCCCAAGGTCCCGAGCAAGGCCAAGGCCACGCGTGAGAGGGTTAAGTAACTATTGAAAGGTACTTAAGTTAATAGTGTTCATTTCCATTACATTCCACAGTATCATAAGTTCTATAGTCTGTAAACTCAATGATTCTCTATACTATATTCTTTTCAAATTTCTTAAATCATAAATAGAATGGTGAATCAATTAATAAAACCATGGAAATTACAGCCTTTAGAGAAAAGAAAAACATAGCATTTTTTGGCAACTTACTTCTATACAGTACAGTCAGGTCTTGATATACGAGCGTTCTTTATACACAGATTCGTTTGGACACATACAGTCGAACCGCCGACGAGACAACACCTCTGCACCCACGCTCCCGAAAATCAGCTGATCTAGCAAGCTGTTTACAGCGCTCGTCAAATAAACTCACCTAAACTTGAGTATAAGGATATTTTGTGTTGTCCTGTATTATAATGCAGTATTAAAATATTTTTGAGAATAAAATCAAGTGAGGATATTTCGAGTGACAAGAATAATTCAAGCGATAGTGAATGCGAGTGGATGTAAACAAATATGGCGAGGAAGAAGAAGACGGCCGTAGTGTTCAGACGTGCTGGTCTCTTGTGCCATTCATTTTTCATAATTCACGAGCCTATTGCTCAGGTGGGCCATCGGGCTTGCCAGCTGGCTTTCCTGGTTAGAGTCAGTGGGACCGTGGTGGGTAGTGATAGGAGATGAGTGTGTGTAGTGGGGGTGGTGAGGTGGGTGGAGAGGGGGATGTGGCGGGCCAGACGGCCATGGACGATCAGTCGTCTGGTAGCCTGAAGCGGAGTCTGGTCCATGATGAGGTCACTGATGGCCCTCCCGAGCCTCTCAATGATGGGGCCAAGGTGCAGAGGAAGTTGTCGGTGGATGGGGTGCCAGGTGTGCCGGTGGACCCGGCCCAGGGGGCCGTGGGGGGATCGGTGGGGGTGCCGGATGGATTGGACGCTGACTTGGTAACGTACATTATTCATTCTGTTCCTCGGCGGCGTGTCTTTGACAATTCTGCCAAGGTTACGGCGGCTGTGGGGGGCGCTCCATTTGGTGAGTATGTGCGGCCACACGGCATCAAGGTACTGGGTAGAGGTGAGGCCCTGTGTATCTCTCTTCCCCACAGGGTTATTGGTAAGGGGATTAGGCCTCTAGAGGAGTTGGATAGTTTCGGGGACTGGAAGGTGGTGTGCCGGGAGTCCATTTCCCCGGGGGATAGCAGGTATTCCTGGGGGAAGATTGGCCCAGTTGACCCTGTCATTTCAGAGAGTGCCATCATGAGGTCACTTCGGGTCCTGTCTGATGATCAAGGGGTTGCGACAGCGGCCCTGGAGGAGGTCACGCGGCTCTCTAAACGCGTGGAGCGGGATGATGGAGGCGAGGGGGGTGGGTCTCCTGGGTCGGGTTCTCCCTCGGTGAGTTCAGGGGTGGTCCGATTGCGTTTTCGGGGATGCTTGCCTTCCAGGGTTGTACTCACCTAATTGTACTCACCTAATTGTAGTATACAGGATTTGAGCCTAAGCTCGTGTTGTCCTGTCTCTCTCTCTACATTTATCCAATTTTGCTTTAAAAGTTTGGATATTTCTTGCTCCCACCACCTCCCCATCCAACTTATTCCAACACTCAATGCTTCTATACGGGAAGCTGAACTTTCTTACATCAGACTTACATATAACTTTCCTCAACTTACAATCATGACCCCTGGTTCTTCCCTCGTCCCTCACCACAAAATCTCCCTTGTCGATCTTCTCAAAACCTTTCACACACTTAAACATCATGATCATGTCACCTCTCTCTCTCCTCTCCCTCAGCGTTGGCAGCTTTAGCCTCTCCAATCTCTCCTCATAAGGTAGGTCTCTAAGGCTAGCTATCATCTTAGTGGCAACTCTCTGAACTCTTTCCAGTTTTTTATTATGTTTTATAAGGTGTGGAGACCACACCACTGCTGCATACTCCAGTCTTGGTCGTATTATTGTCCCTATTATTTTTGCTAACATCTCTCCATCTAAATAATTCAGAGCTATTCTCATGTTAGTCAACACTCCATAGGTTTCACCAGTTATTTTATTTATATGCTGTTCAGGTGACAAGCTGTCTGCCACAACTACCCCTAGGTCTTTTGCTTTCACAGCTTTACTAATTATTTCATCTCCTATTTTATATCCCCAAGAAGGTCTATATTTACTTTTTCCCATCTCAAGAACCTGACACTTACTCGTGTTGAATTCCATTTTCCAAGTTTGACTCCACTCATATAACTTATCTAGATCTCTCTGTAATTCTTCACAACTACTCCTACTTGTAATATGCTTCATTAGTTTTGCATCATCAGCAAACATAGATATATATGAGTCTATTCCCATTTGAAGGTCGTTGATGAAAACCAAAAACATGATTGGGGCCAACACCGATCCTTGAGGCACTCCGCTTTTTACCCTTTTCCACGAGGAGAACTTTCCTTTTATTACTGTTATGTCTTAGGCTCAGTGTGCTATACAGTTTCGAGGTACTCTTTTCGGCTGCTCAGGTGTTTCAACTGCCAGTTTTTTGGTCATGGTTCGATCACCTGTCGGAATAAGGTGCGCTGTCGGAACTGTAGTGGGTTTCATCCTATGGCGTCGGGTGACCGCTCGTGCCCTAATTCCCCTAGTTGTTATTTTTGTGGTAGTGGACATAGGGTGACCTCCCGCTCCTGCCCAGTTTTCTTGAAGGCTCTAGACATCCATGAGGAATACAAACAGGATAAGTTTGGCTTGCCTGATCTCAACCGGAAGGTTCAGGAACTTAATCCTACCCAGCGTCGGTCTCCTCCGCGTTTAGGATCATCTCCGATTGTAAGTGGCTCTGCTGGCCCACGTCTCCCGCCGAGGTCGGCGGCGGCGGGTGGCCGGCTGTATGCTTCGGTGGTCTCAGGCAACAGGTTTGAGGTGTTAGGGGATCAGGCGGATGACCTGGATGTGCTTCGGCCACATGTTGTTGACGTTGGAGTAATGGGCGAGGTAGTTAGGCGTGAGGTTCGGGTCTCAGAGGGGGCCTCCTCTGACGCTAAAGTGGTCCTTCATCGTCGATCGTCCCCGAGGCCTCTGCGCCGTCGTAGTGGTCCTCGGCCTCGGCATAGGTTGTCGGATGCCTCTCCTCCCAGATGCTCCCTCCCTCATGCCCGAATAATATTTCTGTCTCTCCCCGGCCTACCTCTGGTCCTCTAGCGTCTAGTGCCGGTAGTCCGACGGTGAGGCAGCAGTCTGCCCCTCCCCCCCCTGTAACTGATACATTTGGCTCGTTGGTGGCGGATTTGTGGGAGTGCTTAGTGTCAGGCCGTACTCTCAAGGAAGTTTGTCTCGCATTGATACCCAGACTGTTGGCTCTGTTGGTGTCCCGTTAAGGTTGCCCAGGTTATCAGAGAAGTTTCTTTTGTGGAATGCTCGGTCAGTTCACCGTAAGACTCAGGATTTACGGTTGTTGGTGGAACGTGAAGCCCCTATAGTGGTAGGGCTATACGAGAGTTGGCTTTCTTCTACGCTACATTTCCGGATCCCTCATTTTAATGTGTATCGGGCGGATAGGGACTCTAGGGGTGGTGGTTTGGCTTTAGCAGTGCGTGATACGGTCCCAAGCAAGGTGTTCGGTTTGCAGAGGTTTGATGGTGGGGACCTGGAGGTTCTGGCGGTGAGCGTGGCCTTACGGAAGGGGTGGGCTACTGTGTTCATATGTTATAACCCTTGTCGGAATATTGCTCTGCCGGAATTCCAACATTATTTTAATCAATTGCCGTCGCCCTGTCTGGTGATGGGAGACTTTAATGCGTGTCACCCGTACTGGGATCCGTTGGTTCTCAGGGTATCTCGGAACCGTACCGGTACTTCGCTTTTTAATGCGTTATTGGTTAGCCCTTCCTTTGACCTTTTAACCCCACCTGGTCTTCCTACCCGCGTCGATCCACATACCGCGTCCTCCTCCACCTTAGATCTCTGCTTGGGTAATGACCTGTTTGTAGGTGCTAGGGTTACCACGGGTCCATACATGGGGAGTAATCATCTGCCAGTCTTGATTGATGTCTTTGGGTTTTCCTCTCCTACCCCTCCACGTTCCCGCCCGAGGTGGAGGTTCGGTGCTGAGGGATGGGGACAGTTCCAACGTGGCCTCCAATTGGATCCTCCCACTCTAGCGGTGTCGGTGGGCTCGGGCGCTGAAGCCATTTCGAGGGCGTTGACTGCTGCGGCCTGTGGGGCCTTTCGGATGACGGGCCGGCCCCCTACGGACAGGCCAACTGTTCCTTGGTGGACCGAGGAATGTGCGGTCGCGGTACGGGATCGTCATCGGGCTTGGACTGTCTGGCGCCGTCATCCCTGTGTGGAGTTCAAGCGGGCTGCACGGAGGGTGGATGCCCAGTGCAAACGCACTCTCTTGAAGGCGAAGCGTGGGTCTTGGGCTGCCTTCTGTCCTACGTTGAGGTTTGCCAGCTCCAGCAGGAGGGCGTGGCGTTTTGTCAGATAGATGAATGGCCAGAGGGTGGACACTTCTTTCCCTCTTACTGTTGGAGGTCGGCTAGTCAGCGATGCGCAGGAGCAGGCGGATTGTTTGGCAGATCACTATCGGGTGATGTTTGAGGCCCCACCGCAACTACCGGATGTGGACCGGCTGGAGTCAGTAATATCGTACCATCTTGAATCTCCTGATCCTGACGGCCTTTCCGATCCGCTGACCGCACATGAATTGCACTGCACTTTGGAATCACTCCCCAAGGGATGTGGCATATGAGATGCTTGCCCATCTGACACAGGAGGGGTTTAATGTGTTGCTAGACTTCTATAACAGGAGCTGGTCTACTGGTACATATCCGGCTCTGTGGAAGTCGGCCCTCCTCCTTCCGTTCCCTAAACTGGGTAAGGATCCCTCTTTACCATCTTCACGTAGGCCCATCTGCTTGTTATCGGTGGTGGGTAAGGTAATGGAGAAGATGGTTTCTCAGAGGCTCAATTGGTGGCTGGAGACTAAGGCACTCCTTCCTGATGTTCTTCATGGTTTCCGCCCGGCTAGGGGCACAGTGGATGTGCTCCTCCAGCTAGAATATCACATCCAGGATGCATATCGGAACAAGAAGGTGCTCCTCGTGGAGTTCATCGATGTTGCGAGTGCCTTTGATTCGGTTTCTCATGCCGGGGTCCTATACAAATTGGGTATGCTTGGTGTTCGTGGGAAGGTTTTATCGTGGCTCTGCAGCTACTTGCTTGAGAGGTCCCTTTCAGTGGCGGTCGGTACATCTACGTCGCGGCCTTTCCCTGTCCGTGGTAGGGTGATTCAGGGGTCGATCTTGGGTCCACTATTCTTGAATGCCATGTTGTCTGATATCCCTAGGTCCCGTAATGCTACGACGATGGTGTATGCCGACGATCTTGCCATCGTCTGCTCAGCGGACACGCTCTTACAGGCACAGACTGCTCTGCAATTGGCGGTTGATGAGCTCTATGAATGGGCGAGGGAATGGGGCCTACGACTCAATGCCCAAAAGAGTGCTCTCATGTGCTTCACCTTGAAGACTAAGCTCCCGGGTCTGCCTACGATTTCGTTGGGGGGTGAGCCACTCACGTATCGTACGTCACACACCTTCTTAGGTCTGCGCTGGGATGGGCCGGTATTGACTTGGAGGAATCATGTGGACTACCTGCGATCGTCTTGCATGAAGCGGCTGGGTATAATGAAGTGTATAGCCGGGTCCAAGTGGGGGACATCTCGGGATGATCTGCTGTGTTTTTATGAATCTTTCATCAAGAGTAAGGTAGCATATGGTAGTGCAGTGTATGGCTCGGCTTCGTCGTCAGTTCTTAGCTGCTTGGACCCTGTTCATAACACGGCCCTCAGGTTGGCGTTGGGGGCTTTTTGTTCCTCCCCTACCGCGTCCCTCCTAGCGGAATCTGGGATGTTGCCTCTGTCCTGGTCTCGGGTGTTGACGGATTGTAGGTGGGCTGGGCGAGTTGCTACGCTTCCTGGGAATCACCCGTTGTCGGGCCTGCATGCTTCGTCAGGGGTCTCCAGGAATGCACCATCGTGGCCTGTGAAACGGCGTCAGCCTTTCCTGGTGAGGAGCCTCCTCCACTATCGGCGGATAGCTGTGGACCCTCCCTCTCCCTCCCCGACCCCCTGTGTCTCCGGTACCGCCGTGGGTTGATCTCACTCCTCGCATCCGGGCTACCTTCCATGACGGTTACCGGACGTCGACGGGTGCTGGACTTGCCCGGGTCTATTTGCTGAGCTGGTGGGGACGTGTTATCAGGGGCACTTCGGTGTCTTCACGGATGGTTCCTGCGTTCCTCCGGCCTCCTCGACAGCGGCTGTCTACTACGAGGACCTCTCCCTCTGCCAGACCTGGAGGTTGTCAGGGCACCATCCAATCATAGCGGCGGAACTGTTTGCCATTCTTAGAGCCCTGGAGTTTGTGCGGTGTCATCTTCGGCCTCAACGGGTCGTCTTGTACTCCGATTCCCAAGCCTCCCTCCATCTGCTCCTTGCGGCCCGCCCGGCTACATATCCTCATCTTGTCTTCGCCATCCAGGAGTTGCTGGTTCACTTTTTAGGTCAACCGTGGGAAGTGGTCCTGCAGTGGGTTCCTGCACACTCGGGCATTCGTGGCAACACGGTGGCTGATGCTGCGGCGAAGCTGACGCACACTTCGGTTAAAGTTGAGTCAGTTGACGTGGATACGAGGACACATGCCCGGAGGGCTAGTCGCGGTCTTTGGGACAGGGAGCTACGGGTGCTGTTGCTACAGACGACCATGGGGAGGTACAGATGGGATTCGTGCCCCCAGCCTTGGAGTCGACACCCACTGCGGAAACTCGATGTCTCGCTGGCCAGGCTGCGTATTGGACACACTGCGCTGTCAGCACACCTGTTCCGACTCCGCATGACACGGTGCCCGGACTGTCGCTGGTGTGGACAGCCAGAAACCCCTGAGCATTTGGTGGAGGAGTGTCCGCAGTTTTATACTCACAGGGTCAAGCTTAGGGACTCGGTTCACCGTTTGTCGTCTCAGGGGTTCAGCTGAGGGCTATTGTTGGGCCGCGGTGTCCAGGATGCGGATGTGTGTTATCTGCTCTCTCGTGCCTTATGTGTCTTCCTCTTGGCGACACATGTTGCAGACATAGTTTAAGGTCCCACTGACGGTTAGTCTTCTAGGGCCAAGCAGGTGGCATCCACCCGAAGGCCCTTTAATAACAACAACAACAACAACAAATATGGCTGACTTTGATGGATTTGAAGTCGGTGAGAGCGGGGGCATTCTAGGGAAAATTGTACGTGAGCTGAAGGAGATTAAAAGGTGGAAGGAGGATATGCAGGAGTGGAAGGTGAGTGTTAGTTTACAGATTGAGGCTCTATGTTCAATATGTGGTGCTCAGGCTGCGGACATCGAGCCTGGACAAGATTTGAGTCAGGTTAGCCTAAAAGAAATTCAAACACATATGGGGCTACTCCGGGACGAAAATGAAGCTTTAAGGTTACAACTTGAAGAATACAAAGGGCAAACCAAGGAAATGAAAACACATGTTGAAGAGATTAAGGAGAAACACAATAAATGGGTTAATGACGAAGGAGGAAGAGTGAAAGAAGTGGCAATGAAGGAAATAATGGAGGAACAAAAGAAACAATCAGAAAGGGAAAAGAAAGATCTAGAATCAGTGGTAGTAAAAGTTATGAGGAGAAACGAACAGGTCCTGCATGAAACAATATAGAAATAAGTATTTTATTGTATTTGGGGATATAGAGGAGCACATTATTGAGAGGAAAGCTAGGGATAAGGAAGAAATTAACAAGGTAAAAACATTAATCAAGCATGTCGATGAAGAAGGAAACAACTGGAGAGATGATATTGAAGAAGTTAGGAGAATGGGTAAATATAGCAAGGGAAACACAAGGCCAATGAGAGTGCAGTTTAGGTCTAGGGTAACAGTGGATGCAATAATGAACGTAACATGGAGACTTAACTTGACCAGCAAGTTTAATAAGAAAATTACAATTAGAAAAGACATGAGTATTGAGGAACGAAACATAAGAAAGGAAATGCAAACCGAGGCAAATGAAAAGAATGGAGAAAGGACGAAAGAAGACGAAAAGAAGTTTTTCTGGAGAGTGTGGAAGGGAAAAGTCAAGAAATGGTATATAAAGCGAAGGGACGAAGTAGGGAGGGAATACAAAGGAGAACAAACTGCAACAGACCTATTGGTCCTTACGGGGCAGTTTGGATATCTAAAACTACTAATCTACTGACTACGAGGTAGAGAAAAGGATAGCAAAGAAGAAGGCTCCTCCCCACCCACCACTCCCTCCAGCTAATACTGGCATGGAAACAGATAGGAAAAATACCATGCAGTATTGAAAAACTGACACGGAAATTCGGACAGGACAGGGAGAAAAAAGAAGTTGATTTGTAATCTAAGCTAACTCTACAGGTATTTACTACAATTCTGAAAGGGAACAGATGTATGAAAATCAATATACATTGCGGTATGCGTTGACATTTCGTTGCGCGTTATTCTGAAAGAAACTGTGTTAATCATTTGCCATGTGTTTATCCAGATGGTTCTTAAATGTTTCGACAGTATTACAGTTTACAATGTTCGAGGGTAGTCTGTTCCAATTATTCACAACGCGGTTGAAGAAGAAATGCTTCGCCTCGTGAGAATGAAAACGCTTGCCTATAATCTTATAACCATTGTTTCTCGTGTTTGCTTGATTGATCGTAAATAATTCGCTTACATTTAGGTTGCTGAATCCCTTGAAGATTTTGAACACCTCTATTAGGTCACCTCTCATTCTGCGCTTTGTTAAGCTAAACAAATTTAGTTCTTTTAAGCGCTCTTCGTACGGTTTATTACGCAATCTAGGTATCATTTTAGTGACTCTGCGTTGCACCCTTTCAAGTTTATTTATGTCCTTTCGGTAGTACGGTGACCAGAATTGCACGCAGTATTCGAGATGGGGACGCACCAATGAGTTGAATAGAGTAAGTATGATTTTTTCTGATTTGAATTTGAATGTTCTGCCGATGAAACCCACCAATTTATTAGCAGTTTTTATTACCTCTGTACACTGTTTACTCGGCTTCAGGTCACTTGATATTATAACTCCCAGATCCTTTTCATTATTTGTATTTGATAGTTGAATGTTGTTCATTGAGTAATCTTTTTTAGCGTTGTTACTACCGATGTGTAATACTTTGCATTTTCAACATAACCATCATAAACACATACATCCCTCCCCAAACATCCCCTACAGTACCAAATGAATACAGACCACACTTACAACACATCTCTTACACCCCACACATCATCCTGGGTGGTGACTTCAACGCCAAGACGTCGGCCTGGTTTGTCGACAACCCCGACACAGACAGAGGGCTGGTACTACAAAACCAAACAGATAACCTCATCATCCTTAACGACACATCCAACATACCAACCCATTCCACCAAGCCCCCTATAACCCACCATCCCCAGACATCACCTTTTGCCCCCCAGACCCCGCCCCCCCAACATCCTGGAGGGTGGGCAGAACCTAGCTCTGACCACCTCCCGATCATTATCACACCACAACCAGACTCACCCCAGCTAGCCACACACATACACCATTATAAAAGAGCTAACTGGGAAGCATTTACAAATGAGACAGAACAACACTTCACAACTCTAAACAGTACACCCATCACTAACATCAACAATGCTGTACACATAATTTAAAACTATCCAAATGCTGACAAGAAACACATTCCAAGAGGTAACAGAAAAAGACACAACCCCAACTTCACAGAAATTCAAAACCTCATCAGACAACGCGACACACTGAAACACTCCCCAGCACCCCACACACAAGACATCACACAACAAATTCAAGCACTCAACACCCAAACTAACAACAAAATACAAGAACAACAAAACTAAATTGGAATAACTTCCTACAAACACTTGATCACAAAACAAACCCCAAAAACTCTACAAAACACTAAACAGCATCACACTTCCCAACACACACCACACAATCTGCTGCATCAACAGACTCTACTCCTTCATGTAAACAACAAGCATACACTCATCAATCACTTCTCACATGTCAGCCACCTAAAACCTCACAAAGACGACCGACGTGTCATCCGACGTAAGAGACAATTCCCCACAGACCCTGACTATACACCCTTCACCAATCACCAGACAAAGCATATCATCAACAATCTCAAGCACTCACCCGCCTGTTGCCTAGACAACATAAGCAACATACACCTCAGACACCTGGGACCACAAGGCATACAAACACTCACTAACATATCAAACTACAGCTATTCACACAACACAATACCAGACATTTGGAAGCATGGTATCATCATCACATTCCCCAAACCCAACAAAGACCCCACGCTACCCTCCTCGCACCGCCCCATCACACTCCTTTGCTCCCCCTCCAAAGTCATGGAACGCCTAGTATTACAACTAATTACACCCGACCTACCCCTAGCTCCAACACAACATGGCTTTAGGCCACTGCACTCCAAAAACACTCTTCTCACAGACCTTACACAAAGAGCTTTCGACGGCATCAACTCAACTAGACCACCACACAGATCACTATTAGCCACACTCGACATTAGTAAAGCCTTCGATGCCATCCCCCGCCACAACCTAACAAACAAAATCTACAACACACAAACATGCACAACACAAAAAGGTGGCCAACTTCCTAGCAGGCAGATGTGCACACGTATCTTTTGCCGGTCAGTCATCTAAAATCAGAAACTTTCCAAACGGAGTCCCACAAGGATCCGTCCTATCGCCCGCACTCTTCAATCTGTACATGCACGATATAACTACACCCAATACTCCCCAAATAAACTTAGCCTCCTATGCAGATGACATAACACTCACATGCACACCATGACCCAAGAAGAGCAACAGATCTCCTTCAACCCTATCTCAACACACTACATGGCTGGTGCACTACAAACAGACTTAATCTAGCCCCAGCCAAATCCACCGCAACCCTGCTCACAAGCTGGACAGGTGAACATGAATACATCCCTCAACTCACCATAAACAACACACCCCTAACACATACACACACACCCAAAATCCTAGGAGTACATATGATACTCATATGACATTCAAAACAGCACACCACAAACATTAAAAGAAACTGACACCCAGACTTAATGCCCTCAGGTCACTTGCTCACACAAAATTTGGACACAACAAAGAAACTACCACCACAGTATATAATCAATACATAAGATCAGTAATGGAATACGCAAGCCCAGCCTGGGCTTCTAACCTAGCTGAAACACATCATAAGACCTTACAGACTATTCAAAACAAAGCCCTGAAGATCATTACAGGCTGCACAGCTACTGCACCCACAGATCATCTACATCAAGAAACCAAAATCCTCAAAGTCAAAGACCATCTGGACATGAGAGGCACTCAATTCCTGGCAGCAGCCTCCACGAACCAAGACCACCCACTAAACTACATGGCAACACACCCACAGACACCAAGAAATATCAAGACAACACCCAGCACACGGTATCACACACAATTATTGTCCTCTCTCCCTCCCTGCCCACCCGAACCAACTTCCAGAAGCACATCCATACTCATATCTCTCGCCAATCCATCCACTCACTCACAGACAACACGCAGCTGCAGTACGACCTCCCGAATCCATCCTTCGAATCCTCCCTCCCTCGCGAGGACAGAGTCCACCTGGCCAGGCTGAGATGCGGACACCATCCAGCTCTCCTGAGCTATCAGGAGAGACTGGATGACTCCGTTGTCGACGCCTGCCCGGGATGTAACACAGCACCCATACCATTAAACACATCATAGGAGAGTGCATTTCACACAACC
Source organism: Paralithodes platypus (assembly GCA_032716605.1). Lineage (NCBI taxonomy): Eukaryota > Metazoa > Arthropoda > Malacostraca > Decapoda > Lithodidae > Paralithodes > Paralithodes platypus. The sequence continues at coordinate 24,452,251 of CM064516.1, read as the reverse complement.
ACTTACGCCAACAACACAACCTACACTCAATGAGAGCTCTGTGGGAAAGCCCGATCGTGGCCATGGCCTTCCTCAGGGACTCGGGGCTGTTCGGCCAGGCAGCTTAGGGAACAACAACAACAACTTTGCATTTTTCTATGTTGAATTTCATTTGCCATTTTTCTGCCCAGTTTTCTAAAGTGTCTAGGTCACCTTGTAGTTTTTGCCAATGTACTGTTGAGGTTACTTTATTAGTAATTTTTGTATCGTCAGCAAATTTCGAAATTTTGCATTCTATTCCTTCGTCTAAGTCGTTTATGTAAATTATAAAAAGAATAGGACCTAATACCGAACCCTGGGGAACGCCACTATTTACTTTGCACCAATCTTCACCATTCTTCACCATTTATTACAACTCGTTGTTTACGGTCTGAGAGCCAATTTTCGAGCCATTTCAGAGTTTTTCCTGTTATGCCATGAGCTTTTATTTTGTCAATTAGTCTCTTGTGGGGTACGGTATCGAAAGCTTTCTGAAAATCGAGATATATTATATCAACTGCTCTATCCTTATCATATGATTTGTAAACATCATTGAAGAAGTCGAGTAAGTTTGTTAAGCATGAACGTTTATTTCTAAAACCGTGCTGAGAATCTTTTATTAAATTATTTTCTTCCAAATGTTTTACTATTTTGTCCCTTATAATGGTTTCCATTAATTTGCCCGTTACCGATGTTAAGCTAATTGGTCGATAATTGCCGGGAGAGGACTTATTTCCTTTTTTGTATATGGGTGTCACGTTAGCTAGTTTACATTCGTTTGGAACTATCCCAACATTCAATGATTTGTTGAACAGATTTGCGAGTGGGTTTAATAATTTGTGTTTTGCTTCTTTTAGGATCCTTGGGGATATTTTATCAGGGCCTGGGGTTTTATTAACTTTCAAATTGTTGATTGCGAACAGGATATCGTCTTCATAAATCGTAAAGTTTTCGAGCTCAGTGCCATTTGATTGATTCGTAGGGGTAGGTCGGTTACCGGTAGTATCTTCCGACGTGAAAACTGATGCAAAATAGTTATTTAGGATATTCGCCATTTGTACTTTGTTATCTGTATGATCTCCATTTTCCGCAACAAGTGGGCCTATTGTTGAAGTTACCGTTTTTCTGTTTCTTATATAGCTGTAAAATTCTTTCGGATTGGACTTGCTGGAGCTGGCAATATGAAGTTCCAGATTCTTCTTACTTCCTTTGATGAGATTTTTGGTTGTTCGACGCAGTCTATCGTGTTCTAATTTATCGCTATTATTCTGAGTTGCCTTATATTTTTGGTATGCCTGCTTTTTTACTAAGAGGATGTTTTTTATTTCATTATTCCACCATTTTGGCTTATATTTGCCTGCTGGGCGCCGGTTTCGTAGAGGGATGCTTGTATTTATTGCTTTGCTTAGGTTATTAGATAATATGTTCCATAATCGATTTACATCGTGAGTTTCAGTCATTTCACTCCAGTCAGTATTGGCAAGATGCCTTCTAAGTTTGTTAAAGTCGGCCCTTCGATAATCTGGTACTTTTTCCGTGCTCACGTTTTCTTTGTCATTATTTACTTTAATGTTAAAGGACACTATCCTATGGTCACTACAGCTAAATTCCGGTCCGATTTTAACGCTATTTACCAGTCTTTCATTTGTCGTTAGAATAATATCCAGAATGTTATTTCCCCTCGTTGGGTGTTCTACGTGTTGATAAAGGGCACTTTCCTGAAGATTAGCATATAGATCATGTCCCGCGTGAGCATTTAGTGGTTCGCCCCATGTTGTGACTGGCAGATTGAAATCGCCAAATATTACTGCTTCTTCCTGACAACTTATTTCCGCTATTTGATCATAGAGTTTCTCGTCAGTATCGGGTGATTGTGCAGGAGGTCGATAAATTAGGCCAATTATTATCTTGCTTGCTTGATTATTTATTTGAACGTAACTAGTATCAATATTATTTATGGCAGGTTTGGTTACCTCGATTGGGTGAAGATTACTTTTAACATATAGCAGAACCCCACCTCCCATTCTATGGGATCTTTCGCAGCTGAAGGGAGTATAACCTGGTAATGCGTATTCCGCCAAAAAATCACGCTTTTCCGTGTTGATCCAAGATTCTGAAACACCGATTATATCACATTCCTCCATACATGCAAGTGCTTCCAGGTCTTCGAATTTATTGCGTAAGCTGCGTGCATTAACGTAGCAGGCCGTGATATTATTTTGGATAGAGTTTACATTTGATATGGGGTAGTTTATGTCGCTGCTACTGCCCCTGCTCGGTTGTCGTTTTTTTATCTGAAAGTGCAGACTGCATCATGTAGGAGTCTGCCTAGGCGTGCTCCTCCGACTGAATTCAAATGGCAGCCATCATCCTGAAAGAGAATGTGTTGATTGTAGAAATGGTCCCAGAGATTGAGATATTCGACATCTTCCTGTGAGCAGAGGGATTTAAGTCTGTTATTAGTACTGAACGCCTTATCGTAGAAACCGGTCTCTGCATCGATCTTGGGAAGAATGCCTGAAATGATTATGTTACATGACTTACTCTTGTAACGCTGGATTGCCTTACGGTATTTTTCCATTAGTTCCTCTGATCTGGTGCGCATTACATCGTTCGACCCTGCGTGAATCACGAACAGGGTGTTCTCGTCAGCGTTGATGGTGACATCGTCGAAGGCTACTGTGATGTCGTCCAAACCTGCACCCGGTATGCAAAAACGCTTTCTGTGGTTTGGGACTCTTCCACAGAACTCTTTAAGTTGTCCTCGTAAGATGGAGTCTCCAATGAGCCTGGTCTCCTCAGTTTCGTCTCCTGTTTCTGTCAGAATCTGGTATTTATTAAATGTGGTGACCGGCAGATGTGACCTCCTTTTTGATTGCCTCACCCCATTTCTTACGGGAGTAAAGCTGGTGGGAGAGACTCTGGAATTTTGAGGGGATGGAGGGCTGTTGTGGGGGGCGGGTGGGCTGGCTGGTGGGGTGTTAGCGGCTGGTCAATTCTGGGTGGGGAAGGAGATCTAGGGGGAGAAGGGAGGGCAGTTGTGTTGTCTTGGCTAGACACCTGCACTGGTAGTCCTACATCCTGCTGGGTTTCTGGTGTTGCTGCTACATTGAGGGAAACAAATTCCTGCAAAGAGTAGAATTCCTTCTGGAGTTTGACATAGTTGGCTTTTACTTCGTTCAGACCTTCTAACAGATGTCGGCGGTTTTCGCACAGCCTGCATTCCGGGTTGGAGAAGTAGTCACTGAAGTATTGTCCAGCGAATCGACCTGTACACTGCTCGCAACGTTTCAAGTTCGAAGGCATTTTGGCTGCTAAGATGATATAGTATTAATTTAAGATACAGTTTCAAAAGCCCTGTGAAAATAAATGAAAAATATATGTGAGATATGTTAGTAATCAGATACTATGTCGAGAGCCTGTAAAACTATAGAAATATGTGTTTGAATTTTATGATTACATGAGACTGTAAAAAAAGAGAGATATTGGTTAGTATGAAGGCATACAAAATATAGTATGTGGTAGACCTAATGGGAGTTTGTTGGGCCTGTTTACATGGAGGTAATAGCTATCTCAATTTCGATATCAAGAGGCTAGCCTATTTACGATATTTTAATAAAACATAAAATATTTGACACAGGTAATGGAGTGATTTGTATACTAAAAAAAACAAAAACAAAAATACAATAGTTTGGGAGAGAAAGACTAAAATATACGACAAACAATTTGTTGTCTGTCAGAAGATAGGAAGATAAGCTTACTAAGGAGAAAAACAAAATAATAATATAAAAGAAAGAAGGAAAACAAAATGAACACTTATGTTAGCCGGTATTCTGGTTTGGCGGCTCCAGGTCCTCCTCACAGTGATTAGCGTGGGTAAGGTAGTATTGGCGGGAAACTATCACGTGATCACTGAGGCGTGGCTATATAGCGCGTTGCTATATATTTAACACACAATGACGGGAGCGTCTATACCGCTGTAGTTCACACACACAACTGAAAGGGAGAGGGGAAAGGGAGACGGAGGAAAAGGCAGAGAAAGGGGAGGTGGAAAGAGAAACAGTCCAAGTGGAGGCAAAGGGAGGGGAGGTGGAAACGGAGCGAGAAACAGTCCAGGTGGAGACAAGCTAGGGAATAAATTGGGAGGGGTACGTACAAAAAAGAAAGGAACGGGCAGGGACGAGAAAAATAGGGAAAATACTGGTAATGCTAAATTATAGGTTTGACTCCTGTAAGGAGATAAAGAAAACCTAATATTTAGTAGTGGCCCCGTAATCATTGACGAACATGCCTATTACATAAGGCATCTCTTCAAACACTAATCCGCCGTAGTTTGAATCTACCGCGCAGAGCATTTAAAATCTGAGGAGCCTTCATCATGAGCGCACGCGACCTCACTCATGGCTTCAGTCATTATGAATTGGGTTCTCACTACGAAAAAACTTCGTAAAAAATAAAAACAAAAAGAAAATAAGAATAACTATCCAATAAGCTTTCCATCATATCGTGGATGTACTTGTGTGGATCTTTGACCAGACGCTGATTCAGGCGTCATACTTCCTTCACTGACATATCAAGTAAACCAAAATCCTTAATACATCAACGAATGGGAAGGGGATGGTCGGGAGGGCCCCAGTCGTCAATGATTACGGGGCCACTACTAAATATTAGGTTTTCTTTATCTCCTTACAGGAGTCAAACCTATAATTTATTAGTGGCCCCTCCATCATTGACGAACATGCCTGATTTCTAAGACTGGAGGGGGACATTCGTAATCATATCATAACTCTAGAAAAGCAGATAATCAAACAACCACATAGTATTCTTACTTTTGTAAAAAAAAGAGATATTCGGGTGCATAAACTTTATACAGCCTAAATCTTCAAAAAGGGGTACAAGCAGGAGCGTGCTTCAAAGAAGCCTGCTTGAAAAAGGGTTAACTCTGAGACTCTGTGCACAGATCTGCTAGTTAAGAAGGCACCCCACTTAAAGTAAGTGGTGAAAACTAAAAACTTATAAGTTTACATGTGCACATATAAACCCCAGTAACTAGTGGATATATTCCTAAAAATATAACCAAACATAAATGAATTCTTGTACATTCGTAGAAGTACTGAATTCGTGTACTTATGCAGAAGTAATTACTTCAAAAGTAAAAGTCGTAGTTGCAACTACCAAGATTTCTCAAAAATCTATTGCTTCACAGCCCAAGCTACTTACAACAAGAATTGTTGTAACACTATTATTGGCCTTTAGCACAATTTCCTGCAATGAATACTACAGAGAAATTTTATAATACAATGCCTACAACCAGTATCACAGCTCGTATGTTCCGAACACATACTCCAGAGGGGTCTAGGGTGTCCTATCTCACACTGACTGCACCCTCCTCCCCCCTTTTTCTTGAAATTAAACAAAACGTGACTAAAAGGGCCACCTAGACCCTCTGCCGTAAAGCTATACATGGCAAGGAAGGTTTGTCCAGAGCTACTGAAAGGAATCGAGGCAAAAACTCCTGATTAGAGGCCCACAACTGTGTGGACTTAATAACTTCCACCAAAAGATTATTAAGGAAACGTAAAGAGGCTGTCCCCTTGCGTAAATCGTGGGTCTTACCCACAACGCCGGGATTCTTCTCTTTAAAGTCCTCGACCAAGAGAGAAGCCAGTGTACGCTCCATCAAGCGTTCACCCGGACTAGCGACCCATAAAGCACCCTGGTGATTTAGAGGTGCCACTCTTAAATATTTGGTTAGAGCTTGCACTGGGCAAAAAAGATGGTGCACCTTTCCCCTTTTTAACGCCGGCACCGTGAACTCTGAAAACACGTGTTCACTGTGCTCAATCTTGGCTATGAATCCTGGGGAAGGTGCAATGTGAATACCCTCATGAAGCCTATCAAACCTGAGGCAATTAGGTGCGTTGCTCATCGCCGCCAGCTCAGATACTCTGTTCCCGGTAGCCAAAGCCATAAGGAATACTGCCCTTTTGTAAAATCTGCAGTCTTTGGTACATACGGGAACGAGAATAACGACGATGCTTTGTCCAGAGACCATGTAGGCCTGAGCTGACGGGGAGGTGGGCGGAGTTTAAAACCTGCCCACATAAATCACTTTCAGATAAATGTTTCTGCATGAACAGATAAATTAAATAATTAACAACCAACGCCACCGAGGGCACAGATTGTTTTTGTTCTAAGAATCCGAGACGTAAAAGCTTGCCAATGCGATTGAAACTGTCGCTTTGTAGACTGGGTATATTGATTCGTGAATATCTTGGTCACGTCGCTACCATATGGTGCTAGCCACTTGGCCTCCTGAATGTCCATAATGAACAAGTCCGCGAGGTTTCTAGGTTGCCAATTGTGGGGGGTGGCAGCCAAGCAGAGGGGACTCCGCCGGCACCAAAAACCTGAAGAGAGAACCAAGAATGGCGTTCTGGAGGGATTTGGTGGGAAGAATAAGTCATGGTTGTTGTTGTTGTTGTTGTTGTTGTTCCCCAAGCTGCCTGGCCGAACAGCCCCAAGGCCCCGAGCAAGGCCAAGGCCACAACCGAGCGCCCCCACAGAACCCTCCCCGTCGACCACAATAAAGCCTGGGTGACCGAAGCCACTCCATGGCGGGGAGCTGAGGAGGGTGCGGAAATGCCCGGGAAACAAAAGCCCCACCCAGGGCCCTGTGTCCCTCAGCAATTATGAAGAGAAAGTTGAGGGGCAAGGGGAAAATGTGACGCTTTGGCTTCCAATCTTGGTAGATTGGGAGGTCAATCCACGTTAGAGACGCCGTCACTTGAGATCTAGAAAATATATAAGTAAAAGGAACAGTCAGAGTAAGCTATGGATATGGCAGAGATTGCCCAGTTCTCACTCTGATAGACCAGCCCATCACCCATAAGTCATGGTTATAAGAACCTGGAATGTCCTTAATATGAACATCCAAAACATTTCCGTAACATTGCTACCCCTGACTCATCCGGCCCGTATAAAAGAGGCATAGCTCCTGTTTTTTAACTGGCGCCTTGTCTAAAGGAGGGGGAGATATGTCTGATAAGACTCGCACAGTGGAAGTTGTTGTTGTTGTTGTTGTTCCCCAAGCTGCCTGGCCGAACAGCCCCAAGGCCCCGAGCAAGGCCAAGGCCATAACCGAGCGCCCCCACAGAACCCTCCCCGCCGACCAAAGCCTGGGTGACCGAAGCCACTCCATGGCAGGGAGCTGAGGAGGGTGCGGAAACGCCCGGGAAACCAAAGCGCCACCCAGGGCCCTGTGCCCCTCAGCAATTATGAAGAGAAAGTTGAGGGGCAAAGGAAAAATGTGACGCTTTGGCTTCCAATCTTGGTAGATTGGGAGGTCAATCCACGGAAAAGACGCCGTCACTTGAGATCTAGGAAATACATAAGTAAAAGGAACAGTCGGAGTAAGCTATGGGTATGGCAGAGATCGCTCAGTTCTCACTCTGATAGACCAGCCCATCACCATTCACAGTGGAAGTAGTGAGAGCTGCTGTGCCTGGCACATTGGAAATTGGATCTGACACAAGAGGATGGTTAGGTATTTTAGCTAAAGCAAAGGATGTAGCCAGAGGTCGCACAATCGTCGACATCGCGGGATCTCCCGTATCAAAAGGAGTTTCCGGCGTAGGGCCAAAGAACCTATTAAGTGCATTCAATAGTAGTCCATCAATCTCTTCCGCCGGTACATACCTAGCCGATGACGAACTCCGTGGAGATTCGACAGTACCCTGAGAGTCGCCTAAAAGGTGACTGGACTCTTCAACCTCCATCTCTGAGACCAGAGATCGTTGTTCTTCATCCGTTAAGTCTGGCCTATCATGGGAAGATCCCGCCGAAGCCGGGACCTCCACATGTTGCCATGTTAAAACTAGGATAGAAGATGGTACATCGGCATCCCGGTGAACGTCAGCACTAGTCGAGTCACAAAGGGATGTGTGCTGTCCTGCCAGGACTCTGAGTATCGCCATACACCTTGGCTGTGGCTGTCCCTCGCTTGCGAGCTCGGTATACTCTCTGAATGGGAGCCCTCGTCCGAGTCCCGTAAAGGTTTATGATAATTAAAAGCTCCCATAGCTCATTAACACATTGAAAGCAGAGCTGGTGAGCAAAATCATAAAGTATACTAATTAATATATATTTAATTGTATTAAAATAAATTACTATAAATAAACACAATATAATCATAGAAAATATATATGTTTATTATGATTCAGCTATTAAATTATTTCATTAACAAACAAAAATAAGATAGGGATACCTGAGCTTAACGGCATTAAACATACAGCAATGAGAGGTTCAAGTGCCGACACGACAGAGACTGGGGGAAAACTACCCCGCCCCCGGGAACTACCTGGTCACCTGGTGCAACACCGGTACTCCGCCCTGGAAAGAGAAATTTCCGGGGATTAATGCTCATAGGGTTACACCCAAAAAATGGTACAAAATATGTGCCACAAAACCACCGGTCAACGAACCGTAGCACTCCACCACTACTTTTGAAGTCTTTAAAGTATCACTATACACTTGAAACACTAGTAAGATTCCGGCATCTTTTTATCCCATAAAAAGTCTAAGCCTATCTTAATCTCTAATCCGGCTTCTCCCAGAAGCCCTCATAGATCGCCGTCTTGAAGGCCGTGATACCCTATTGTATCAATCAATTGTTTGGCAAATTATCGCGAATTGCAAATCAGTTAATATAACCACCCGAAGGTACAACCGCCGGGTTTTATATGCAATGTCAAACCAATTGTACCTGCCCCAGACCTCTTTGTAAAAAGGTCGCCAGGAGGGAAAGACTAAACAAACCAACAGCATTGTTTCAATGGCTTATTAAAGATTTCAGCATATCTTTTACCTGTCCAAAAGAATTAAGCATAACTTCTGAATCCTCATAAAGATGAAGCATATCTTTATTAAAGATGAAGTCTTTCAAGTATCCCTTTACACTTGAAAACACTAGTAAGATTCAAGCATCTTTTTATCCCATAAAAAGTCTAAGCCTATCTTAAACTCTAATCCGGCTTCTCCCAGAAGCCCTCATAGATCGCCGTCTTGAAGGCCGTGATACCCTATTGTATCAATCAATTGTTTGGCAAATTATCGCGAATCGCAAATCCGTTAATATAACCACCCGAAGGTACAACCGCCGGGTTTTATATGCAATGTCAAACCAATTATACCTGCCCCAGACCTCTTTGTAAAAAGGTCGCCGGGAGGGAAAGACCAAACAAACAGACAGCATTGTTTCAATGGCTTTGAAAAGCAGAGAAAACCATGTCCAACAGGTGTCAGCATGATCACCTAGATAACTGTGTGGAGCCCCCCTCGACGGGAATAACCCAGGAAGCCTGATCCCAGGCTCGACCATAGAAAACGCAGTTTCTGATGAGCCCTCAAGCGACCAAACTCGTCGGGGTAACTTACCTATTTTAGCCATCCTGACTTAAACTCGGTAAACAAAAACGGTGTTCTCGGAGCAACGAGAAAAACGCCGGAAAGGTAACCCACACTAAACGAGACATTACAGGAGGGCGTAATGCATAAAGCAATGAATAACACAGGAAGCCTGATCCCAGGCTCGACCACAGAAAACGCAGTTTCAGATGAGCCCTCAAGCGACCAAACTCGTCGGGGTAACTTACCTATTTTAGCCATCCTGACTAAAACTCGGTAAACAAAAACGGTGTTCTCGGAGCAACGAGAAAAACGCCGGAAAGGTAACCCACACCAAACGAGACATTTTAACACATTTTATACAAAGGGTGTGCGCAAAAATAGGGATACCTGAACAGGAGGGCGTAATGCATAAAGCAAAAACCGGGGCAAAGGTAGCCATGACAGAGACTGGTGGGAAACTTACTCCAGGTTCTGCATAGACCCGCCGGGACCCAGCTCTGGAAAAAAATAAAATTTCCCGGAATTAATGCTCATAAGGTTAACCCAATCATGTTCGCACACAAGTGTTAAATAACCCGCCGGGTAACGAGACGTAATACTCAACGACTACAGCTCGCTATGCGGTGGGGTTTCCTAAGTAAAAGATATCAGAATATCTTAATTTGTCCAAAAGATTAATGAATACCCTCTGACATAATATATAAAGACCAGCATGGCGTTTATAACAGATTAAGTCTTTCCGGTGGTGTTTGTTTCAAGATTCAATTTTGGAAAAAAATAAAATAAAAAAGACGCCGGCCCCCGAATTATCTCGTAGATGAAAAACTGGGAAGCCTGACAAATATACGAGATCTAACTTCTCCCGAAGTATCTTTTTAGATCGCCGTATGTTGAAGGCGGCGATACAAAACGTATCCCTCAATTGTCTGGTTAACTAACTGAATTGTAAATTCGTTATTCCCACCCTTCCAAGGAGCACCCGCCGGGTGTGACTATTATTTTAAAAAACATTAACCCCAATTGTGCCCTAAAGCGCCGTATGTTGTAGGAGGCGATACACAATGCATCCCTCAATTGTCTGGTCAACTAAACTGAATTTTGCAAATTCGGTCATCCCACCCTTCCAGGTTGCACCCGCCGGGCGATTTAAAGTATAAAAGTTAACCCCAATTGTTCCTATCCCCACTTCTTTGTAAAAGATCGCCGGGGAGGAAATACAACAACAGCATAGTTTTATATTGGCTAGTAAGATTCAAGCATCTTTTTATCCCATAAAAAGTCTAAGCCTACCTTAATCTCTAATCCGGCTTCTCCCAGAAGCCCTCATAGATCGCCGTCTTGAAGGCCGTGATACCCTATTGTATCAATCAATTGTTTGGCAAATTATCGCGAATCGCAACTCCGTTAATATAACCACCCGAAGGTACAACGGCCGGGTTTTTATATGCAATGTCAAACCAATTATACCTGCCCCAGACCTCTTTGTAAAAAGGTCGCCGGGAGGGAAAGACCAAACAAACAGACAGCATTGTTTCAATGGCTTTGAAAAGCAGAGAAAACCATGTCCAACAGGTGTCAGCATGATCACCTAGATAACTGTGTGGAGCCCCCCTCGACGGGAATAACCCAGGAAGCCTGATCCCAGGCTCGACCATAGAAAACGCAGTTTCTGATGAGCCCTCAAGCGACCAAACTCATCGGGGTAACTTACCTATTTTAGCCATCCTGACTAAAACTCGGTAAACAAAAACGGTGTTCTCGGAGCAACGAGAAAAACGCCGGAAAGGTAACCCACACTAAACGAGACATTACAGGAGGGCGTAATGCATAAAGCAATGAATAACACAGGAAGCCTGATCCCAGGCTCGACCACAGAAAACGCAGTTTCAGATGAGCCCTCAAGCGACCAAACTCGTCAGGGTAACTTACCTATTTTAGCCATCCTGACTAAAACTCGGTAAACAAAAACGGTGTTCTCGGAGCAACGAGAAAAACGCCGGAAAGGTAACCCACACCAAACGAGACATTTTAACATATTTTATACAAAGGGTGTGCGCAAAAATAGGGATACCTGAACAGGAGGGCGTAATGCATAAAGCAAAAACCGGGGCAAAGGTAGCCATGACAGAGACTGGTGGGAAACTTACTCCAGGTTCTGCATAGACCCGCCGGGACCCAGCTCTGGAAAAAATAAAATTTCCAGGAATTAATGCTCATAAGGTTAACCCAATCATGTTCGCACGCAAGTGTTAAATAACCCGCCGGGTAACGAGACGTAATACTCAACGACTACAGCTCGCTACGCGGTGGGGTTTCCTAAGTAAAAGATATCAGAATATCTTAATTTGTCCAAAAGATTTATGAATACCCTCTGACATAATATATAAAGACCAGCATGGCGTTTATAACAGATTAAGTCTTTCCGGTGGTATTTGTTTCAAGATTCAATTTTGGAAAAAAAAAAACTAAAAAAGACGCCGGCCCCCGAATTATCTCGTAGATCAAAAACTGGGAAGCCTGACAAATATACGAGATCTAACTTCTCCCGAAGTATCTTTTAGATCGCCGTATGTTGAAGGCGGCGATACAAAACGTATCCCTCAATTGTCTGGTTAACTAACTGAATTGTAAATTCGTTATTCCCACCCTTCCAAGGAGCACCCGCCGGGTGTGAATATTAGTTTAAAAACGTTAACCCCAATTGTGCCCTAAAGCGCCGTATGTTGAAGGAGGCGATACACAATGCATCCCTCAATTGTCTGGTCAACTAAACTGAATTTTGCAAATTCGGTCATCCCACCCTTCCAGGTTGCACCCGCCGGGTGATTTAAAGTTTAAAAGTTAACCCCAATTGTTCCTATCCCCACTTCTTTGTAAAAGATCGCCGGGGAGGAAATGGGATCTTATTTTGAAGGAACGGGACGTACAAGGTAAATATAGTAGATTCCTCGAAATTTATAGAGTAGGAACCAATATGTTTGTCCCAAGATATAAAACTGGAAATTTTACTAAGCAGAAAGATTGGTTTAATTTGAAATGCAAAAGAGCTTTGGGTAGGCGTGATGCAGCTTGGGCTAGATTAAGAAGAAGGAACACTGAGAGTAATCGGAATAAATATAAACAGGAGAGGAATAGATATGTTAACATAATTAGGCAAGTTAAAATGAACTATGAGAAGAACATAGTAAATAAATGTGAAAGTGACCCTAGATTATTTTATAAATATAAAACCAGTAAGTTGAAGGTAAAGAAACAAATTACTAAATTAAGAGTTGATGCTAGGACGTATGAAAATGTATCGGACATGTGTGAGGTAATGAATAACAAATTGGGGTCAGTTTTTACTAGAGAGGAAGGTTTTGACGAACCACAGGCGGGAGTACTGGAGAGTGGTCTTAGTAAGATTGAAATAACTAGAGATGAGCTGTTATCTGCGATGAGAGGACTTGAAGTAAGGAAAGCTATGGGACCGGATGAAGTGTCTGCCTGGGTTTTAAAGGAGTGCAGAGCAATTAGTGGAGCCAGTGAGGGACATAATTCAAGCTTCCTTAGATAAAGGACAGGTTCCTGTTGAATGGAAAAGAGCTAATATCATTCCGATATACAAGAATGGAAACCCTGAGGACCCTCTAAACTATAGACCAGTTTCACTTACTAGTATTGTATGCAAGATTTGTGAAAAGCTAATTAGGAAGAGATGGATGAAAATGTTGGAGAGAAAGAAAATAATAACCCCAAAGCAATTTGGATTCAGAGAAGGGACATCTTGTGTTACCAGTTTGCTATGTTATTACAGTAGGGTGATAGATGTACTCCAAGAAAGAGGCGGATGGGTGGACTGCGTCTACTTAGACCTTTCCAAAGCATTCGATAAGGTACCACATAAGAGATTGTTATCTAAGCTTGAGACGCTAGGATGTGTCAGGGGGAGTTTGCTGAAATGGATGGAGAGCTATTTAACAGATAGGGAAATGAGGACCAACATTAGAGGAACTTACTCATCGTGGCGGAAAGTTGAGAGTGGTGTGCCGCAGGGATCTGTGTTGGCACCTCTCATGTTCCTTATGTACGTGAATGACCTGCCGATAGGCATAAACTCTTACATGTCAATGTTTGCAGATGACGTAAAAATTATGAGACAAATAACAAATAAAAGTAGTTGTGAGGAGCTGCAAGGGGATTTAGATAAAATATACGAATGGAGCACCAAGTGGAAAATGAAATTTAATATAAGTAAATGTCATGTGTTAAATATGGGAAGAAGTGTGAATAGACCAAATTGGGAGTACAGGATGGGAGATAATAAAATTAGCAAGGCCGAAAAAGAAAAAGATTTAGGGTTGATTATACAAGATAATTTGTCGCCAGAGAAACATATTAACAAGCTCTTTAGCGGAATGTATGCAATGGCCGGGAATATGAAAGTTGCTCTGAACTATTTGGATGAGACCATGGTAGCGAAAATTATGAAGAGTATGATTAGACCAAGATTGGAGTATGCAGCAGTGGTGTGGTCCCCGCATCTAAAGAAGCATATTCACAAGTTAGAAAGAATCCAGAGAGCAGTCACTAGATTGGTTCCAAGTCTCAGAGAACTGCCATATGAAGGGAGGCTAGACAAATTAAATCTACCGAGTCTAAAAGAGGAGAGAGAGGGGAGACATGATAATGATGTACAAATGTACCCGGGGGCTGGAGAGGCTGGATAGGGAGGATATATTAATTATGGATACAGGAATAACTAGAGGCCACAGCTACAAAGTAAAAAGACCTACCTGCAAGAACGATATCAGGAAGTTTAGCTTCCCCTATAGATGTATTGACAAATGGAATGGGCTGGAGGAGGAGGTGGTAGGGGCAAGGAACATCCATATTTTCAAGAAAAAATTGGATAAAAAGTAGACTGAGAGACGGGACAACACGAGCTTAGCTCAACTCCTGTAAACTACAATTAGGTAAATACAACAACAGCATAGTTTTATATTGGCTTTGCAAAACCGAAAAAACTACAAACAACACGTGTCCGTATGAACACTGTTAGATGGATACAGCCAACCCGCCGGGAATCATAAGGAGCCTGAAACAGGCACCCCAGAGACGCAGTCCTGGGGAGCCACAGACACCCACTCGCCGGGGAAACAAGCCTGTTTTAAACCACGCGTGGCCAAAACTCGGCAACCAGCCGGGGTTATCAAGGTGAAACCGAGAAAAACCCGCCGGAAAAAACCCACCCCGTACAGATACCATCTGAACGCAACACCGGACCGAGGCGTAGCCAAAACACAACTAACGCCAGGCCCAACATAGTCCGTGGAATTAGCCATACACAACTAACCCAGGACACATAAATAGTCCGTGGAATTAGCCAATACACAACTAAACCAGGACACACATGACACAGTAGTACATATTTAGAAAATAAATCAATAACACTTGTACAGATATGTGGAAAAGCTACGAGAGGCTGGCTAGGCCTAGGCAGACGGATAACAGTAATAAGTCGGAATATAAACAAAAAGCACTGAATTATATCAAAACAGGAACCACCGCCAACACACCACTGTAGCAAATACTTCCGCCAAAGGGAAGAACTGACTCGGGACCCAGAAAAAACTTCACTAAGTGAAGAAAAATACGCTGGGAACGTCAGCAAAAATACGCTACCTCATCAGAAAGATAAACGGAAGCAATAACGCGTAATTAAAGCCGCCTGCATCACAAAGCTAGCTAACTGTGAAAAAGTTCACCTGTCCACAACAGGACCACGAGGGTACATCCGAAATAGATGCCCCAAACACACGACCCAAAATACATTGCACTGCGGGCAACCAGCCCAGGACACTCCTGCTACGCATATCCTAACCTTACTCGATACATCCCGGAGTAAACAAATGAGAAAAAACTCACTAGGGACGCAGCAAATGCGGAACCAGCGGAACGTGGAGAGACACGTCCGGGCCGGTTGACCGCAGAGCAGAGAAGGAAGTATGACGCCTGAATCAGCGTCTGGTCAAAGATCCACACAAGTACATCCACGATATGATGGAAAGCTTATTGGATAGTTATTCTTATTTTCTTTTTGTTTTTATTTTTACGAAGTTTTTTCGTAGTGAGAACCCAATTCATAATGACTGAAGCCATGAGTGAGGTCGCGTGCGCTCATGATGAAGGCTCCTCAGATTTTAAATGCTCTGCGCGGTAGATTCAAACTACGGCGGATTAGTGTTTGAAGAGGATGCCTTATGTAATAGGCATGTTCGTCAATGATGGAGGGGCCACTAATAAATTCATGTATACAAATATTGATGGGTTAATCTCCAAAAAGATTGAGTTTGACGAATATGTAAAGAGAGAGAGGCCCGGGGTAGTATGTTTGACTGAAACTAAGCTTAACCAGGAGGTAGACACGAATATAATTAGTTGTGCGGGATACAGTACATGGAGAAGAGACAGGTTAGGAAAGCCAGGAGGAGGAGCGTTGATCATGGTAGATAATAAAATTAGTGCTAAAGAATTAAAACTTGGTGATAGCATTGCTGAAGTGGTAGCAGTTGAAATTGAAGATAATGATAGGTCAAAATTAGACATTGTATCAATGTATTTACCTCCTAAGACTAAATCTTGGAGCAACGATGAATATAATGAATTAATTTTGGAAACCTTGCGAATGTTAGAAATTATTTGTAAAAGGAAAAATAGGCTTATTCTTGCAGGGGACTTTAATTGCGGGGAGGTGGATTGGGAATGTTTGGATGCGGGTTCAAATGAAAATAATAGGGGTAGCAAATTTCTTGAACTAACAATGGGGTATCTACTAACACAACACGTTACGGAAAATACAAGATTTAGAGGAGGTGATAAACCATCAAGACTTGATTTAATATTCACCAAAGACCCCCAAGAAATAAAGAACCTAACATATTTGAGTCCCATGGGAAAAAGCGATCATGCTGTGATTGAATTTGAATAGACAGTGGAATTTCTGGGAGGCAGAGAGGAGGAACATAGGGAATATAAACTAAATTATAGTAAGGCGGATTATGAATCATTACGAGGATACTTTTCAAATATAGATTGGTCATTTATTGAGCAAGAACAGAATATTCAGGTAAAATACACCATGTTACTAGATATTTACAGGGAGGGGGTAGATAAATATGTACCAACATTTAAGGATAGAAAGCTGGCTAAGGAGAAAGAGTGGTTTAACATGCGATGTCACATTGCCCAGAACAAAAAGGACTCTGCATGGAATAAAGTGAGAAGGAGACACACTGAGGAAAAATGGAATGAGTATAAGAATGCTAGAAACAACTATGTCAAGACTATAAGAGAGGAGAAAAAGAACTTTGAAAAAGATATAGTTGTTGTTGTTGTTGTTCCCTAAGCTGCCTGGCCGAACAGCCCCGAGTCCCTGAGGAAGGCCATGGCCACGATCGGGCTTTCCCACAGAGCTCTCATTGAGTGTAGGTTGTGTTGTTGGCGTAAGTGGTTGTGTGAAATGCAGTCTTCTATGATGTGTTTAATGGTATGGGGTGCTGTGTTACATCCCGGGCAGGCGTCGACAACGGAGTCATCCAGTCTCTTCTGATAGCTCAGGAGAGCTGGATGGTGTCCGCATCTCAGCCTGGCCAGGTGGACTCTGTCCTCGCGAGGGAGGGAGGATTCGGAAGGATGGATTTCGGGAGGTCGTACATGCAGCTGCGTGTTGTCTGTGAGTGAGTGGATGGATTGGCGAGAGATATGAGTATGGATGTGCTTCTGGAAGTTGGTTTGGGGTGGGCAGGGAGGGAGAGAGGACAATAACTGTGTGTGATACCGTGTGCTGGGTGTTGTTTTGATATTTCTTGGTGTCTGTGGGTGTGTTGCCATGTAGTTTAGTGGGTGGTCTTGGTTCGTGGAGGCTGCTGCCAGGAATTGAGTGCCTCTCATGTCCAGATGGTCTTTGACTTTGAGGATTTTGGTTTCTTGATGTAGATGATCTGTGTAGCTGTAGAGTAGCTGTGCAGCCTGTAATGATCTTCAGGGCTTTGTTTTGGATAGTCTGTAAGGTCTTATGATGTGTTTCAGCTAGGTTAGAAGCCCAGGCTGGGCTTGCGTATTCCATTACTGATCTTATGTATTGTTTATATACTGTGGTGGTAGTTTCTTTGTTGTGTCCAAATTTTGTGTGAGCAAGTGACCTGAGGGTGTTAAGTCTGGGTGTCAGTTTCTTTTTAATGTTTGTGGTGTGCTGTTTGAATGTCATATGAGTATCATATGTTACTCCTAGGATTTTGGGTGTGTGTGTATGTGTTAGGGGTGTGTTGTTTATGGTGAGTTGAGGGATGTATTCGTGTTCACCTGTCCAGCTTGTGAGCAGGGTTGCGGTGGATTTGGCTGGGGCTAGATTCAGTCTGTTTGTAGTGCACCAGCCATGTAGTGTGTTGAGATAGGGTTGAAGGAGATCTGTTGCTCTTCTTGGGTCATGGTGTGTGCATGTGAGTGTTATGTCATCTGCATAGGAGGCTAAGTTTATTTGGGGAGTATTGGGTGTAGTTATATCGTGCATGTACAGATTGAAGAGTGCGGGCGATAGGACGGATCCCTGTGGGACTCCGTTTGGAAAGTTTCTGATTTTAGATGACTGACCGGCAAAAGATACGTGTGCACATCTGCCTGCTAGGAAGTTGGCCAGCCACCTTTTTGTGTTGTTGTGCATGTTTGTGTTGTAGATTTTGTTTGTTAGGTTGTGGCGGGGGATGGCATCGAAGGCTTTACTAATGTCGAGTGTGGCTAATAGTGATCTGTGTGGTGGTCTAGCTGAGTTGATGCCGTCAAAAGCTCTTTGTGTAAGGTCTGTGAGAAGAGTGTTTGTGGAGTGCAGTGGCCTAAAGCCATGTTGTGTTGGAGCTAGGGGTAGGTCGGGTGTAATTAGTTGTAATACTAGGCGTTCCATGACTTTGGAGGGGGAGCAAAGGAGTGTGATGGGGTGGTGCGAGGAGGGTAGCGTGGGGTCTTTGTTGGGTTTGGGGAATGTGATGATGATACCATGCTTCCAAATGTCTGGTATTGTGTTGTGTGAATAGCTGTAGTTTGATATGTTAGTGAGTGTTTGTATGCCTTGTGGTCCCAGGTGTCTGAGGTGTATGTTGCTTATGTTGTCTAGGCCACAGGCGGGTGAGTGCTTGAGATTGTTGATGATATGCTTTGTCTGGTGATTGGTGAAGGGTGTATAGTCAGGGTCTGTGGGGAATTGTCTCTTACGCCGGATGACACGTCGGTCGTCTTTGTGAGGTTTTAGGTGGCTGACATGTGAGAAGTGATTGATGAGAGTGTTTGCTTGTTGTTTACATGAAGGAGTAGAGTCTGTTGTTGTGATTGCAGCATGTGATTGTGTTGTGTTGCTGTTGGAAAGTGTGATGCTGTTTAGTGTTTTGTAGAGTTTTTTGGGGTTTGTTTTGTGATCAAGTGTTTGTAGGAAGTTATTCCAATTTAGTTTTTGTTGTTCTTGTATTTTGTTGTTAGTTTGGGTGTTGAGTGCTTGAATTTGTTGTGTGATGTCTTGTGTGTGGGGTGCTGGGGAGTGTTTCAGTGTGCCGCGTTGTCTGATGAGGTTTTGAATTTCTGGTGTGAAGTTGGGGTTGTGTCTTTTTCTGTTACCTCTTGGAATGTGTTTCTTGTCAGCGTTTGGATAGTTTTATTGAGTATGTGTACAGCATTGTTGATGTTAGTGATGGGTGTACTGTTTAGAGTTGTGAAGTGTTGTTCTGTCTCATTTGTAAATGCTTCCCAGTTAGCTCTTTTATAATTGGTGTATGTGTGTTTGTGGCTAGCTGGGGTGAGTCTGGTTTTGGTGGTGATAATGATCGGGAGGTGGTCAGAGCCTAAGGTTCTGACCACCCTCCAGGATGTTGTGGGGGCGAGTTCTGGGGAGCAAAAGGTGATGTCTGGAGATGATGGGTTATAGAGGGCTTGGTGAGGAATATGGGTATGTTGATGGATGTCGTTAAGGATGATGAGGTTATCTGTTTGGTTTTGTAGTACCAGCCCTCTGTCTGTGTCGGGGTTGTCGACAAACCAGGCCGACGTCTTGGCGTTGAAGTCACCACCCAGGATGATGTGTGGGGTGTTTGTGATGTGTTGTAAGTGTGGTCTGTATTCATTTGGTACTGTAGGGGATGTTTGGGGAGGGATGTATGTGTTTATGATGGTTATGTTGGATTTGTTGCCAGTGCGTATTTTAATTGATTGTATTTCTGTTGTGTTATCATTTGGGGGGAGGAGGGATTTGGTTTGTACACTGGGTACTATGTATGATATTTCATTGTGTACCAGGGTGATGAGTCCACCGCCCCCGCCGACAGCCCGGTCTTGTCTGATGGTGGTGAAATTATGAAATGTGGGTGTTTTTTGTGATGTGCGGAGTTTTGTTTCTTGTAAGATGGCAATGTGTATGTTGTGTTGTTTGATGAAGTGTGAGAGTTCGTGTTTCTTTGTGTTAATGCCATCTATGTTCAATTGGAGAATGTTAATGTTATGTGCACGATGTATGTTGGGTGCTGCTGCACGAGGATGGGGTGGGGGTGGGGGTGAGGGAGGGGCTTGAGGTTGGGAGGTTGGGATGGGTGAGGTGGGGGTGGGGATTGGGGAGCAGGAGATGGGGGTTGGAATGGATTAGGATGGGGTGTGGTGTGTTGAGTTGAGGATGTGGATGGTATGGGAAAGTTAGGTGGGTTAGGGAGGAGAGGTGGACGGGTTTTAGGGGGGGGAGTGGATGATATGGGAAGGCTAGGTGGGTTGGGGAGGAGAGGTGGACGGGTTTTAGGCGAGGGATTTGACTGGGAGAGGGAGGGGTATGAGGAACAGGTCCAGGTGTTCGTGTAGTGTTTCTTGGAGGCAAGTGTTGTACAGGTGAAGTGGGTCCAGTTCCTGCATGAATTGCAGAGAACTGAACCCTTAGTGTGGCGACTCGAAGTGATGGGTTTTGAGCAAGTTGGACATATGTATGTGTACGTGGGTCCTGGGTTGCTCTCAATGTCTCCGGCTAGAAGAAGTCTTCGAGAAATGACAGCCGGAGAGTCATTTCTCGGTGTAGGAAAAACTGTGTGATGTGTGTGTGTGGTGTGAGAGGTGTGGAAATTCCCGGCGCGACCGAAGCCACTCCAAGGACCCGTGCCCCCAGGGGGGGGGCAGGGGATAGTTGTGACGGTTTGGCTCCCGAAACTTCTCCCCGCGGCCGGCATCCGGTTGTCCTCCACTGGTCGATTGATCTTGTCTCCGGCCGCGGAGGGTCGGCAGCCATCCGCGGTTGGCAGCTCCGGGAGGTGGTCCCACGGCGTAGACGCCGCCACATCAGGATATAGTAAACAAATGTAATAAAGAACCCAAACAGTTCTATAGTTATATCAATGGCAAAACAAAAATAAAGGATAAAATAACAAAGCTTAGGGTAGAGGGTCAATTATATGAAGACACAGTGGGTATGTGTGAAATTATGAATGATACATTAACATCCGTGTTTGTGGAGGAGGATGACTATGTAGAACTTGTGGTGGAATTGAACGAGATACAGGGACTAGAGTCGATAGAAGTCAACCAGGATGAACTAAAAATCATTGTTGGAAGAATTGGACGTGAGAAAATCTATGGGCCCAGATATCATTGCTGGATGGGTATTAAGAGAATGTTCTGAACAACTAGTGAGACCTATTTTTAATATTGTTCAACACTCATTAAACAAGGGGGAACTTCCCTTAGAATGGAAACAAGCAAATATAACTCCAATATATAAAAGTGGAAATAAAGAAGACCCGCTAAATTATCGACCGGTATCCTTAACGAGTGTTATATGCAAGCTTTGTGAAAAGATTATTAGAAAAAGATGGGTGGGTATGTTGGAGGAGAGGGAAATAATTTCAAGCAAGCAGTTCGGGTTCAGAAAAGGTCATTCGTGTACCACAAATTTGTTGAGTTACTATGATAGGGTAATTGACATTGTACAAGGGAGGGAGGGGTGGGTAGATTGTATTTACTTAGATTTCAAGAAGGCATTTGATAAGGTGCCTCATAAGAGATTGTTGTGGAAGCTCAGGACTGTGGGGCGGGTTGAGGGAGTATTATTAAAGTGGATGGAAAACTATTTAATTGGGAGGGAAATGTGAACAGTAATAAAAGGAAAGTTCTCCTCGTGGAAAAGGGTAAAAAGCGGAGTGTCTCAAGGATCGGTGTTGGCCCCAATCATGTTTTTGGTTTTCATCAACGACCTTCAAATGGGAATAGGCTCATATATGTCTATGTTTGCTGATGATGCAAAATTAATGAAGCATATTACAAGTAGGAGTAGTTGTGAAGAATTACAGAGAGACCTTAAATTATATGAGTGGAGTCAAACTTGGAAAATGGAATTCAACACGAGTAAGTGTCATGTTCTTGAGATGGGAAAAAGTAAATATAGACCTTCTTGGGAATATAAAATAGGAGATGAAATAATTAGTAAAGCTGGGAAAGAAAAAGACCTAGGGGTAGTTATGGCAGATAGCTTGTCACCTGAACAGCATATAAATAAAATAACTGGTGAAACCTATGCAGTGTTGACTAACATGAGAATAGCTCTGAATTATTTAGATGAAGAGATGTTAGCAAAAATAATAGGGACAATAATACGACCAAGACTGGAGTATGCAGCAGTGGTGTGGTCTCCACACCTTATAAAACATAATAAAAAACTGGAAAGAGTTCAGAGAGTTGCCACTAAGATGATAGCTAGCCTTAGAGACCTGCCATATGAGGAGAGATTGGAGAGGCTAAAGCTGCCAACGCTGAGGGAGAGGAGAGAGAGAGGTGACATGATCATGATGTTTAAGTGTGTGAAGGGTTTTGAGAAGATCGATAAGGGAGATTTTGTAGTGAGGGACGAGGGAAGAACCAGGGGTCATGAATGTAAGTTGAGGAAAGTTGTATGTAAGTCTGATGTAAGAAAGTTCAGCTTCCCGTATAGAAGCATTGATTGTTGGAATAAGTTGGATGGGGAGGTGGTGGGAGCAAGAAATATCCAAACTTTTAAAGCAAAATTGGATAAATGTAGAGAGAGAGACAGGACAACACGAGCTTAGGCTCAAATCCTGTATACTGTACTACAATTAGGTGAGTACAGTAACCCCAAAAGTTTGGCCAAAACACAGCCCAAACCTCGGGACAAGCCCGCTCGGCTTGTTTCGGCACTCCTGTCGCCCACCTCCTTGTAAACGATGACCCTAACAGAGAAAGGGCAGACCAAAATACAGCATTGGTTGCTAGTGCCCTCAACCAGTATCAGATGACGTTTAACCCCTGCACTTCGGAAAGCCTCTTATACTCCACACCGAACTTCCACCGCGGACCTCGGTAGGCCTCTTATACTCCCGCGCGCGTAATATTCACGATCGCGTAACACAACAATCCAACAACGTAGCGATGTCCGGTCAACACCATGATCAAGATAACAGTATGTACTTCATTTTCCAATTTAGTTTATCTTTCTACTTATTACTATTGCTTAGCTATTTAGAAATTATGGCCATAACGCCTAACACGCGCCGACTCTGTGTGTACGGAGCGTAAGATGACTGCCGAGGCGGAAGGGTTAATGAACAAATATATTCCCGGCAATAAGCGAAGATAACAGATTTCGTTCGCTGGCGTCAACAACAATAACAAGCTGAGGCTGAGGCCGCCCCCGACAGTGACAACCAGTCTGATTCTGATGATGATAATTATGATGGACAATATTTCTGTGTTCTCTGTTTTCAATGAGGACAATGAACATGTTGGGGGACCCGGAGGGGCCGATATGCGAGCTGCAGAGCAAGGTCCATCAACTTCATCACAGTGACAGGGTTGGGGTTAGGGCCGGGGCGGGGCGGGGGGAGGGAGTGCAGCGGCGGGGATATCTACCGAACGTCAACACATCCAGCCACACAAAAAGGTCAGTAACAGGTCCAAAACAGTTCTTATTGATGCTTAATGTATTCTATGTTATGTCATATATGATGTTGGTGGTATAATGTAATAAAAGCCGGCTAAAGGTAGGCAAAAAAGGGTGAAAAGGGAGACTTTGGGAAAGTGGCTAAAACGAACAAAATTAATTCCCATAAGGCGTGTTATTTACATTATAATTTATAAAACAAGGTTTTGATATACACGGCATGTCTATATCTATCTATCTATCTATCTATCTATCTATCTATCTATCTACTCAGGCCCAATCCCCACTCTCTTTTTTTTTACGGTACTGGTATGAATTAATCGCGTACAGTATATCGAGACCTGACTGTACTGTACTATGATATTGAAAAAGGAAGCCTAACATATATTGATATCCTTTAACTAACCTTTCTGGCAAGCGGTCATGACCAGCTTTCTCTCTGCTGGATATTGACGATATGAAGGCCAGTACAGTGTTGGCCTCCACAGTGAGTCCGGCCTTCAGGGCCACACATAGGTTCTCTATGGCTGTGTCTCGTAACTTCTCAAACGCTGTGGCCGATGCGGAGGTAGGGCGTCCACTTGTATCTCCTCCAGTCACTGAATATACAAACAAATTAATTAAACCATTCCTATAGGTAGCACCAACGAACTTGACAAAAATCTCGATCCCTGACCTCTTCGTAACTCAAAAGGAGCTTGAGCAAACTGGCTGTAAATATCCACAGCTATTTCCTGGTGGACTCTTCCCAAATGATAGAAATGTCAGCCCGATTCCTTTCATTAATTTTGAGTTACAAGAAGTTAAAGCGTCAAGATTATTGTCGAGTTCGTTGGTGCTACCTATAGTAGGCTATCAACTATATACTTGTTTCTCCTTCCATTACTATACACATCAACATACTATTAAAATATGCATCCTATCAATAATATAACTATTTGCATGTATGTGTACATATACTCAGGCACATAACCCATAGTTGAGGGTGGTCGACTCGAGACAGAGCCCGAACAAAACAACAAATTGTAATAAAAAAATGAAAACAATTCACACACATCTAGGTCACCCAGGAGAAGACCCAGAGACAAAGGATCATGAGGGGTCTCCAGCAAAAGATTCCCAGGTCCCAGATCTCCCGGAGAGGTTCCGGTCACAGCAGGCAGACACACAACGGAAATACACCACAATGCCCGTCCACATTACTTCCAGGCAAGGCCCTTCATATACTGTATTCATTGGTGGCTCCTTACGTCAATGACGTATGCGCCTATGATAATATGGCCTCGTTCCGGGCTCCTCAGAGCCCGGGTTAACCTCGATTACGACGGTCGAGAACCAAGATCATCTTAGGGGGTACCCCTTAATCATTCCTAAGGTACGTCATTGAGACGGAGCCACTGAAAAGTAGAAAATAAAAAAGAAAAGAATTAACACAGTTTGAATACCGCGCCTCAGCGCATTCCGATCTTCTCTGTTTTCCATGAACATGACTCATACCTCTTCCTGCCCAGGAGCGTCCTCTCTCGACCGTCGTCCATCAAGAAAGGACGCATATTCCTTCCTCCCCTATTCAGTTTACATAGCCCCTCTTAAACGCATCAGTTTTTAGTCCATAGTGAGTCTATTTGCATATTGAGTTGTATATGCATTTAGGAATGTATTTATTGTAATTGTATTCACTTGTAAACCTGAATAAGCAAGGACTTAGTTTCTAGGCTGGTCGACGATCGTGTATTCAGGACGCCACTTTGCTTCAACTAAATTTTGTTATCATACGAGCCTTGGCTCTCTAGCTGCAGTGTCTTTTTTTTCTGTGAAAGTGTGTATTAACATTGTAGCTTGATATTAATTTCCGTAAGTGTTGAGTACTGTGTTAGTGTCAAATTCATAGAACTTTAATTCTTTGCTTGTACTCCCCATGGTTGTGCTCTGTCCAGGGGTTACTTTTCATAACCAATCAATGCTAAGTTACTCATTAATTTATCACACATTGTAGAGAATAAATGGTTCATACCATATCAACTGCAATACCTTCAGTACCTACCATCAAAGCTTTCTATGTGATGGTGGAATTCTTAATGCATTACATTAATCAATCAAGAGTGCCTTTTCATACATTTTTTGCCTTCAAGACAGTTATATGCATTATTTTCAGTGTTAACCACCAAATATTTATAGCTGATGGCATAATATTGTGATGTCAAATTCAATATCAACCTTTTTATAGTAGCCTATTTTACTACTTATTTAGGCACTCGTATTTATTTATTCCAAATGGTACCAAGTAGGCCTACAACAAGTAGCCAGAGTACTCAAAATAATATCTTGATTGAATATCTCACTGACTTACAAAGATATAAGAATTTAAAAAACATGTTTATATCTCACTGACTTACAAAGCTATAAGAATTTAGAAAACATGTTTATATCTCACTGACTTACAAAGATATAAGAATTTAAAAAACATGTTTATATCTCACTGACTTACAAAGATATAAGAATTTAAAAAACATGTAAAAAGTTACATAAAGGATCGCCAAATAACACTTGTGGCCGAGTAGGCCTACCCTTACGAGTGCAAAGACCATGGCGTTGTTGAGAATTCTCAAGTCCCCGGGTACCCTAGACCTTATCTCAACAAGGCCCGGGTACCAATACTGCCGGTAAAAGACAGACCCGGGTACCTGTATGGCGGACGATATTATAATACCAGAACAAGTATAAAAAACAGTCCCGGGTACAAATAGGCTACGGCCGGTTACTCTGGAGACTGTTAAAACTAAGACAGACCCGGGTACCAATATTCCCGGGTGGTATTATAATCCATATAAAATATAAAGACAGCCCCGGGTACTAATAGGCCATAGCCGGGTACTCTGGAGGCTGTCACGACGATGACAAACCCGGGTACCAATATCCCCGGGTGGTATCATATTACCAAACAAATATAAAGTCAACCCCGGGTACAAATAGACTATGGCCGGGTACCCGGGATGATGACAGTCCCGGGTGGTATCAAGAAGGCTATAGCCGGTTACTCTGGAGGCTGTTAAGACGATGACAGACCCGGGTACCAATATTCCCGGGTGGTATCATAATGCCAAAACAAATATAAAGACAGCCCCGGATACAAATAGGCTATTGCCGGTTATTCTGAACGATGACAGACCCGGGTACCAATACTCACGGGTGGTATCATATACCGAAACAAATATAACGACAACCCCGGGTACAAATAGGCTATGGCCGGCTACTCTGGCGGCGTTAAGAAGACAAGCCTACTGGCAACCAGGCCCGGGCACCAGTAGGCCATTTACCGGGTACTCTAGGCCTTACCTAAACAATATAAAAACAAGCCCAGGTATCAGTAATTGACGGGTCATATTACAATGCCCAAATAGAAATTATTGCCGGGTACTCTAGGCTTGGTCATACTATAATAAGGATGTCCTAACATATTAGAGACACTCCCGGGTACCAATAATTAACACTACTATCAGACTTACGATAGATATGAGAGCTTAAATAGTACTTCTATCTAGTTAGTTTATTTAAAGTAAACAATACAAGGCTAGATCCTACTTTGCCCAAGTTAAGTAGGCCTAATAAGTATTATTTCCATCTCACTATGCAACATTGACTCCTTGGTATGATTCACAGGCTCAGGTGAGGTGCTGCGTTTACCAGGCCAAGTGATAACCACAGCAGCAGCTGAATTCACTCGGCTAAAAGAACCTATACCTTTAAGGTGAGTTCACTTGTCATAACGCTAGACGTTTCCGGTTCACCGGCTAAGTGTAATCTCATTAATTAATTATTTTATTAATTTCCAGGGAACAAATACACATTTTTCTTTCCCTTTCTAAAAGAACCCCTTTGTTTCTTATCTTCCTGTTCTTCAGGGTCTGTATGCACCTGGAGAAGAATATAAGGGGTGTTTCTCAGGAGGAGTCCTCAACCTGGAAGACCAGACCTCCTTCATAGGGTTCCCCTCCCCGGGTCCCACATCAGCCAAGATGAACAAGATTACGCTTCAGGAAATCGACACACCCGTGGACATTAACATTTGCTCACACAAGGGTTGTACCACATTAGCCCTCACAGCTCATAGACTCTGCGCCTCTCTCGTAAAATGTGTCAATAGGACTAGTGCTATGTGGAACCCTAAAGTGTGCGAGAAGCGCAGTTATTATGTATCTATGTACCATGACCCAAAAACATTTCTATCCTCGGTCAAATGCAAACAAGTGTTATTAACTGTGTGGGGTTCAGTAAAATCTTACATTTCAGGTACCCTGAAGAAAACTCCAGGTATTACAGATGTAAAGTATGTAAGCTTTTTAGAAATATCCTTGCCTAAAGCTCCTAGCTTTTCCCTACCTTCTGACAAGAAAATGTCTGCATCTGACAGGAAAAGACAGTCAGCTCAGAGTCTTCCAGTAAAAGACAGAAGAAAGCAAGCAAATCCTAAACTAAAAAGCCACCTTCCAAATCCCAAACTTTCCCGACTCACTGTCATGATTTCAAAGTCTTGCATTATGCACCACATCCCTCCAATCCTCAGACATGTACTAAGGTGGCTAGTCACTCTGCTGACCCTGTTACAGCTAAACATAAATTACCTGTCTCAGCTACCTCCTTGACTGATCAAAATTCTGAGGATGGCAGTCCCCCTTCTCTCTCCCTAGTACAGTTAGCTGATACTATTGAACAGCAATTTGAATCAACCCCATTACTTGCCCCTCCCACTTTATTTCACCCTCAAATTATTAAAATGAACATTGAAGCTGAAGTACATAATCCCAGAGACTACTCACTTATTCAGCCTTCTTCGGACTTACCAGTTCGTTTAAATCCTTCTCTGACAGCTCCAGATATTTTTGGGTACAGTACGGTTGGGGCAAAACATGAAACAGTACTTCCTAAGGATATCCCAACACCTTGGGACATAAACAATGATATTGTAGAGTGTATTGATTTGGATACCAGTAACCATATTGAGGAGGTTTGGACTGACAATGAATCCCAGGGTTCTACATTAGAGCAAAGTGAAGAATAGTCTCATCAGTCTGATATAGTCCCTAAGCAGAGCCCTCCTGGTGACCCATTTGGTGAACTTCAGGTATTTCTTAAATCTATGAACGATGAGTTGGTAGGAAAATTTGAACAGAAATTTGCATCTTTAGATAAGGCTATCCTAGATCTCCAAGGTAGGTCTCTGGCCCCATCCATGTTACAACCTGCCATATCAGACACAGTTCCACTAGCTCAGATACCTGTCCAGCCCAAACAACCCACGCATGAAAAATCAAGCACTCCTACAACCTCCACTCAGACTAGTCTTCAAGCTGCTGGTATCCCCAATAACCTTTTCCTATCACATATTCACCCCCCACCCATCGAGCAGGAACCTGAAATTATCAAGAAACCTCTCCCTCTACTATCTGGTGAATCCCGATACTGGAAACAATTACCAGTAGTAACACCTGACAACGCTGACACAGGCCATTCAGATTTGGTGCCAGTCCCAAATGAGTGGATTATTGAAATGAACGAGCTTAGGCATCTACGTGCAAAAGACGCACAAGGCCAAGTACTGGACGTAATCATAAAACCCTTCCCATCTCTGTTGGGTGCTAAGCAGAGCTGGGCACTTTAGCCAACACTTCCGCAAATAGCCAATTCCGCCATGGCGGAAGTGTAATTTTGTTGGCGAATTAGCGTTGGCGCCAAAATGGCTGCCTATTTGCGGGTTTGAAGCTCTGGAAAGTACCTCAATGTTGCAAACCTCGAGTCCGCAAAATAAAAATTCCAGCCGCCAGCCAGCCCTGGGCCGCTCCTGCAGATCCAGCCAAAAAAAGTCATGTGACCAAGCCAACTACCTGTGTTCTGGAATCTAGGCCTATACATCGGCTCTTCACGTTTCACGGTTTCTTCACTTACTTAGTAGCAAGCATCGAGCTAACACCTACAACACACAGCAGTCCAACCTGCTAGCACTTCAACTTTGTTTATATTTTCGGCCTATTGAAGTGAACATGGAGTCTACCATCATGCCTACCGCAGCTGCCAACAGCATGGGGAGCAGTTCACCACCATCATCTGACAGTGATGCTGCAGAGCATGCAGAAATCGAGGACCTAAGCCACCCCTGGCCCCACCTAGAAACCTATGGGCCTGTAATTACCAAGAAGATGTCTCTGGAGAAGGGCTTTATAACTTTATAATCTAGCCTAATTTAAGATTATAAAGTTAGGCTATCGTTAATTTGATTGATAGCTTGTTAATTTTTAACCTAAACTAATGTTATTAGGCTACCCTAATCCCATCAAAATGCCTCAAAACATGTAGGCCTAGGCTAAGTCTAACTTCTATATAGGCTAGGCCTAGCTCTATAATCACTAATCCCATCAAAATGCCTCAAAGCATGTAGGCTAAATATTGCATGTTCTAACTTCTAAATCATTATAGCCTAGGCCTATAGGCTAATTTCTAATATAAGTAATTTTATTAGGCTAGGCCTAGGCTACCCTAATCCTATCAAAATGCCTCAAAGCATGAAGGCTAAATAATATTGCATTTTCTAACTTCTATATATATAGGCTAGCCTAGGTCTAAGCTATAATCAGTCAATCACTAATTCCATCAAAATGCCTCAAAGCATGTAGGCTAAATATTGCATGTTCTAACTTCTATATAATTATATAGCTTAGGTCTAGGCTATAATCACTAATTCCATCAAAATGCCTCAAAGCATGTAAGCTAAATATTGCATGTTCTAACTTCTATATATAGCCTATAGCCTAGCTCTAGGCTATAATCACTAATTCCATCAAAATGCCTCAAAGCATGTAGGCTAAATATTGCATGTTCTAACTTCTATATAAATTATATAGCCTAGGTCTAGGCTATAATCACTAATTCCATCAAAATGCCTCAAAGCATGTAGGCTAAATATTGCATGTTCTAACTTTAATATATAGCCTAGGCCTAGGTCTAGGCTATAATCAGTCACTAATTCCATCAAAATGCCTCAAAGCATGTAGGCCTAGGCTAAATATTGCATGTTCTAACTTCTATGTATAGGCCTAGGCCTATAATCACACTCATTTTATTAGTGTCAAGTAGAAAGTGTTAATTTTGAAAGTATCATATAGGCCTAGACTAAATTTAGCCTACAATAAAATTTTATTAAATTTTGATCTGAAGCTAGGCCTTTATTCTGAGCATTAAAATTAATAGGCCTAGGCTACTTTCTATTAAATTACTTAATCTATCTAAAGTAGACCTATCTAGGCATATATAGCCTATTGCCATTCCCAAAGGGGCGACCACGAATAAATTGCCTCCTTGCACCTCTGTGATCCGGCGTACCTCCTGAATGGTGCGGAATTGCGAATACTGATTATTACTGAAGCACTCTCCCCATAAACAAGTTGCCCCAACGTTTTACTGCCCATGTGGGCAAACTAAGTGGCCTATGCTATATATATTAACCCTTTCACTGCGGGTGACGTTCTGGAATGTTTTGGCAATTTACAGCAATTTCCAAGCTTTAAAAGCCTGTATGTATATCCTTCAGGTCCGTGGAAGTTGGGCAACATTATATTTAAGTAAATATATATATTTATTGACATTAGAGATTGAATTTATTGATTTACCCTTGATTCTGTAGTTTAAATTTAAAATTAATAAAAAACGGTTTGCGTTTGCATATTTGCATTTGAGGACTAGAAATTTCACAAGGTTTGCACATTTGTGTTTGCTGAAGTTATGTTCTGGGTTTGCTGATTTGTGTTTGCTGACTTGACTTTTTGTTTGTGGTGCCCAGCTCTGGTGCTAAGTACTTTACTTACACACAGACACCCGCGGTGCCTTCGGGTAAGCGCTTTATACCTTGGTCGGATTTTAATAAAGCGGATGGACACAATGCCATTAAATCTCTCTCTAATCTCTCAAAATCCGTAGGTTGCTCCACAAAAAATGTTGAGAACAAAGTTCCTATGCTAGAGGTCTCAACTCTGGGTTGTTGTTGTTGTTGTTCCCCAAGCTGCCTGGCCGAACAGCCCCAAGGCCCCAAGCAAGGCCAAGGCCATAACCAAGCCCCCAACAGAACCTTCCCTGCCGACCACAATAAAGCCTGGGTGACCGAAGCCACTCCATGGCGGGGAGCTGAGGAGGGTGCGGAAACGCCCAGGAAACCAAAGCCCAACCCAGGGCCCTGTGCCCCTCAGCAATTATGAAGAGAAAGTTGAGGGGCAAAGGAAAAATGTGACGCTTTAGCTTCCAATCTTGGTAGATTGGGAGGTCAATCCACAGAAGAGATGCCGTCACTTGAGATCTAGAAAATATATAAGTAAAAGGAACAGTCAGAGTAAGCTATGGGTATGGCAGAGATCGCTCAGCTCTCACTCTGATAGACCAGCCCATCACCACATGACTAGAACCCAATCCTCTCGGCATCAGCTAGGAAAGGCCCTAGAAAGGTGCCTTTGGCGGGGGGATAGCTCCCCTATTTCAACCCCTTTCGGGATTGGGCACCCGCCCTCAACTCTGGGTTATGGCCCATGGTCTGAATGGGTGTCTGAAGCAGAGAAATTTGCCTTGTCCAGTGGGGATGCTACCCCCCAGAAACTCCCACAAGAGGATCACCAATTTGCCACTATGTATGTATACAACTCCGACTCTATTACCCAGGAATTCTGGGAATACCTCAGAGCCCCAAAAATAGTGTGTAAACCAACTAATGACACCATGATCAATACACCTACCCCTGCACTGATTGACAAGGACTTCAGGCTACGGCAAAGAGCTCATAGATTGCTGTCAAATTTTATCACACAGTAAAAACTTGCACAAGCCATGAGGGAAGTAGCAGATTCTATCCCCGAACAAAACTCCAGGGCTGCACTTCATTTTATCAGGAGAGCCTCACTTGTTATCTCTCTGATGACCACTGGGGATGTCAAGATTGCTATTTTTGAGGCAGCAAGAGCTAGACAGGATCTACGTATCTACTGTACTTGTCCAAGAATATGCCCAAAGATATTGCTACTCGAGTTCGCCTTTCACCTCTATTCACATGCAGATTGATCCCCCAAAAGACCTGGAATGAGGTCCATGCTCTGTTACTAAGACCTGAGATGGCTGCATCTAGAGAGTCTTCTGCATACAAGCAGAAACACCCTAGTAAGTCCCACTCTCATTCTCAATCACAACGGGGAAAAGATAGAGCCCATATCCCCTCTCGGAAGTTTACCCCACATACATTTCAGGCGTATAGGGGTAACTCGTCAAACAGTCAAACAGTCCCTCGTCATACAGGGGACACTACCAGCCCAGAGGTCGAGGTGCACCAAGGTCTCAACCACCATCCTACACACGACCTCCGCATAAGCAACAGAACTATGGGTCACAGCAGAGACCCCAACAGACAAGTCAACACGCTCACAAACACCAGAGACCACATGGTCACCATCAACCCTCCAGCACTCACCAACCTGCCCAAAGTGCAAAAAACTAGATTTTCGAGAGGCCATCAACAGAGAACTAGCCCTGCATCCGACAGGCCAGTTCAGGGTAAATTCTCGTCATTGGCTTCAGAGATCTTGGGCAAAGAGGGTAGTAAAGAAGGGCCTTACATGGCTCTGGTTGACAAGACCCTGCCTCAGAGCTCACTCCAACAAGGTACAACTATCCCCAGAACTAGAAACAGTAATAAACCAAATGTTGACAGACAATGTTGTGACTCACGTACCAGAAGGCATGCCAGTTTTTCTATCCCGCATGTTTCTCGTCCCAAAAAGGGACAGTCTAGAACTAAGACCTGTGATAGACATGTCCCTCCTCAACAAATCAATTCACAATATGAAGTTCAGAATGTAAACTATTTCCCAAGTAAGGCTAGTTCTACAACTAAAGGTCTGGATAATTACTCTAGATCTCAAAGACGCCTACTGGCACATCCCAATAGCAAAGAGGCATCAAAAGTTCCTGGCTGTCCCATTCAGAAACAAAGGAGTAATGTTCACCAGAATGCATTTCGGCTTGAACATAGCTCCCAGAATTTTCACCAAGATAGTCAAACAAGCACTTCTCCCTCTACTCAAAGACGGAGTGAAAAGACTGTTCTACCTAGACGATTGGATGATTCTCGGGTCCTCTCCACTCCATTGCCAAGAACAAACCTTGAGAGTCATACAACATGTAACAAAGTTGGGCATCAGAGAAAATTTAGAGAAATCAAATCTCACTCCTACACAATCAGCAGAATGGGTAGGATTAATCTGGGATACACAACTCCAGACTATAAAACTGAGTCCAACCAATGCCAAACGTCTGCAAGTAAAACTATTCAGAGTATTGCATGCCAAGACTATAACCAGGAAACTTTGGGAATCTCTGATAGGCTCGTTAAGTTGGGTCCAAATTACAGTGCCCCTAGGCCGCCTCAGGTTGAAGAGACTAATCTGGCTAGGCAACAAAGCTTTCCCTCTAACACCTCACAATTGCCCTCTCATCATCCCAAAGAGAATCCTACAGCTCCTGTCGTTTTGGGCAAAATCTCAGGTACGGGAATCAGTGACACATTGGTCAGATCCACCTCCCACCCTATGAGTAGACACAGATGCCTCGAGTCTGATAGGATGGGGCTATCAGTCTACGGAAGGTCATCAGAACCACGGAAAATGGACCACATTAAATCAGTGTCACATCAATGCCCAAGAGCTAGCAGTTCCTCTGTTTTTTCTCAGAGATCATGCGATATCATTGACCTCCAGGTCAATTGCATTCCGGATGGACAACATGGCCTCTGTAATTTGCTTGAAGAAACAGGGCTCCACCCGGTCCAGGGTTCTCCAGGATCTCTCGGAAAAAATATTCTTTCTAGCCCAAAAACACTCCATAATAATCCACGCAACATATCTACCAGGGGTCTCCAATCTGTGGGCGGATGCTCTGTCCAGGGGAAAGAGTACCTCAGTGGAATGGGCTCTCAAACAAGAAGCATTCAACCACTTAGTTCTGCCATTTTCACCTAAAATCGATCTGTTCGCATCTCTTCAATCAACGAAGCTCCAGTCTTACATATCTCGGGATCACATAACACGAGAAGGGGGCCCGGATGCCTTCACAGTGGATTGGAACAGGTGGACATCGATTTATCTCTTTTCCCCACCAGACACCTCACTGATGTGCAGAATCATCCATCACCTCAGGTCGTTCCAGGGTCAAGTAACCCTGGTTGCCCCAATGTGGCCTACACAGGTGTGGTACACGCAACTTACTCAGTGGTGCAACAAACCTCTGCAGCTCCCCC
The DNA here is from genome assembly GCA_032716605.1 of Paralithodes platypus. Classification (NCBI taxonomy): domain Eukaryota; kingdom Metazoa; phylum Arthropoda; class Malacostraca; order Decapoda; family Lithodidae; genus Paralithodes; species Paralithodes platypus. Next base: position 24,417,560 of record CM064516.1, on the reverse strand, counting down.
TGACCCATTTCCACTTGGAAGAAATTGGAAACCTGCAGACCTCGCTCAATTTTGCTATGTGGACATTCTCAAATCCAAGTGGCTACCGTCCTACGACAAGGAAGTCACGGACAAGCTCACAAATCAGTACACAGCTTCCACTTTAAGACAGTATAGTTCTCACTGGAAACAATTTACAACTTGGATTGTAGAGTCAAACCAGCAGACTCCATCGGTTGCTTTGTTGTTGAAGCACCTAAATTACTTGTTTGATGTTAAAAAACTAGCAGTTAACACACTTAGAAACCACTTATCAGCAATAAAGTAACCCTTCTTTGCACTCACTGGTTTATCTTTACCTCAGAAAGATGAACAGGGTTTTATGAAAGCTTGTTTTGAACTCAGAGCCCCAAATCGTCAATTGCTTTCTCAATGGTCAATCTCGAAGGTCCTAACTTTATTACAGTCTAGGTCTTATTCGGTGAAACCAAATATAGACAAGAAACTTAAGAAGTGTGTTTTTCTGATGCCCCTAGCTACTGGCCATAGGGTCTCAGAATTAGCAGCCATGGCAAGGTCTCCAAACTGTCTACGTTTTGCCCCTAATAATGATTCTGTACATATTGCCCCTGCACCAGATTTCATCGCAAAAAATGAGCACCAGGAACATATTTTTACACCTTTCTCTATTCCTGTCTTGAAAAGAGGAAAGGTGCACCCACGGTATAGTAACATAAGGAGGTAGGCACATGGCGGTAGTATTGGAACCACGACAGTCACTTGTTTGGGCCTCTGTGACGTCACTCAATGACTCCTGTGTACCGTCTCCCTAGCCTAAATATGGTCTTCTAACAGGATCGGTATACAGTACTGTATTGCGTTTTCCACCGAAAATGTAAAGTGACATGGATAAACATAGACATATATAGTGTGACAGGACCCTAGTCTATTTGCTAAAGTTGTTATTTTTTGCATTTGAAGAATATATATACGGCTATGAGGTAGTATATAGCCGACGTCGCTTCAAATTTTACCGCGGAAATGCGATGATATTTTTGTCCACCTAATTGCCTAATTTGTAGAGTAACGTCGATTGATATCGATAATGTTATTGTAGTAGGACCCAATCTACATGTTAGCATTGTTATTTGATATATGTGTAATTTATTAGTGGCCCCTCCATCATTGACGAACATGCCTATTACATAAGGCATCCTCTTCAAACACTAATCCGCCGTAGTTTGAATCTACCGCGCAGAGCATTTAAAAACTGAGGAGCCTTCATCATGAGCGCACGCGACCTCACTCATGGCTTCAGTCATTATGAATTGGGTTCTCACTACGAAAAAACTTCGTAAAAAATAAAAACAAAAAGAAAATAAGAATAACTATCCAATAAGCTTTCCATCATATCGTGGATGTACTTGTGTGGATTTCTGACCAGACGCTGATTCAGGCGTCATTCCTCCTTCTCTGCTCTGCGCTCAGCCTGCCCGGACGTACCTTCCAGGCTCCGCTGGTTCCGCATTCGTTGCGTCCCTAGTGAGTTTTTTCTCATTTGTTTACTCTAGGATGTATCGAGTAAGGTTAGGATAGGCGTAGCAGGAGTGTCCTGGGCTGGTTGCCCGCAGTGCAGTGTATTTTGGGTCGTGTGTATGGGGCATCTATTTCGGATGTACCCTCGTGGTCCTGTTGTGGACACGTGAACTTTTCACAGTTGTGTTAGTTTGTGATGCAGGCGGCTTTCATTACGCGTTAATTATTGCTGCCTTTTATCCTTCTGATGAGGTAAGCTGTGTTTTTCTGACGTTCCCAGCGTATTTTTCTTCACTTAGTGAAGTTTTTTCTGGGTCCTTGTCAGGCTTCCCGGGGTGGGAAGTTGTCGCTACGGTGGTGTGTTGGCGGTGGTTCCTGTTGTGATATTCCAATGTGTGTTTATATTTCAACTATTTTCATGCCGTCTACCTAGGGCCTAGCCAGCCGCTCGTAGCTTTGCCACATGTCTAGTGTTATTATTTATATTATAAATATGCCCTACTGTGTCATGTGTATCCGGGTTTTAGTTGTGTATTGGCTAATTCCTCGGACTATAATTGTTTCCTGGTTTAGTTGTGTATTGGCTAATTCCACGGATTATGTTGTGACCTTGGTTAGTCGTGCGTGACTCTCCTCGTGTCGTATTGTTCAGATGGTGTCTGTTCAGGGTGGGGCTTGCCTTCCGGCGGGTTTTTTCTCGGTTTCACCATGAAAAATCCTGACCGATGAGCCGTGTTGGGCCACACGTGGTTTTTAACTCTGGCTGGTTCCCCGGCGTGGGGAGGTGTCTGTGGCTCTCCAGGACTGCGTCTCTGTGGGTGCCTGGTTTCAGGCCTCCTTTAATTCCCGGCGGGATGGCTGTACCCATCCTTATATATATATACATATATATAAAAAACGACGTTCTTGCGAACATTCGTTTTTATAGGTTTTTTCTACCTGGTTTACGACAACCACATGGAAAACCTAGCTGTTGTTTAGGCGTTCCTCCCCGGCGATCTTTTACAAAGAAGTGGGGTCAGGAACTTGTGGGGTTAACTTTTAGACTTCTCACCCGGCGGGTGCACCTGAGCAGGGTGGGATAAACGACTTAGGTCTCATATAGTTAACCAATCCATTTTAGTGATACTCTGTGTATCGCTGCCTTTACTCTTACGGCAATTGAAGGTTCAATGAGGTTTAACCAAATCGATTCCCACACCCGGCGGGTGCTCCTAAGTGGAGGAACTAAGGAATTTATAACAAATTCAATTTCGATTAACCTTAATTTGGTGATACATTCAGTATCGCCGCCTTCTATTTTTACGACGATCTTTTGGGACAATTCGTTAAAATATCAGATCTCGTATATTCCTGCCCTGGGCTATTCTACTAAAATATTTCAAGGGCCGGCGTCTTTATGAGGGGGGCTTTGTTACAAAATTGAATCTTGAGACAGTCACCACCTCCTACAGACTATAAGTGCCATACTGGACCATTATATCAGAGGGTATTCTTCATGTTCTTTAGCTAAAAAGATTTGTTTAGCCTCTTTACACCCCGCCGCGTAGCGAGATGTGTTAGCTGTGTCTTTGCATCCCGTTACCCGGCGGGTTATTAACACTTGTATGCGAACACTTGGGTTAACCTTATGAGCATTAATTCCTGGAAATTTTTCTTTATTTTTCCAGAGCTGAGCTCCGGCGGACCAATACAGACCCGGCGGTAGTTTCCTCACACCAGTCTCTGTCATGGCTACTGTGGCCCCAGTTTTTGCCCTGTGCATTATCCCTACTTGCGCGGGTATCCCGATTTTTGCGCATACCCTTTGCATAAGGTGTGTTAAATGTCTAGACCGTTCAAGGGGTCTCTGGGTTACACTTAATTGTTCCTTTTGCTCCCAATTAGCCAATAAAGTCCTGTGTGACAATGACAAGACCGCGGCGGTAGCGTTGAGAGAGGTCAGACAACAAATGTCGGCCTACACTACCATTGTCACACATAAGTCACTTCAATGTGACAACGTCCCACTTTGGGATAAGTTGCTGTCAGAGCACCCTCCCCCTAAACGTACCTCTAGAGTAACGGGTTTTAAGCCGACAGAGACTAGCCAGGGTTCTGTATCGTCTGTGGATACGTCTAAACGCCCGAGAGAGCCTACTCCCCCGGCAGCCACCTCCTCGTCGCAGGCGAGATCGAGGTCAAGGTCACCTCTCAGACAGCAGTCTTCAAGTCGTGCCTCTTCCCCGGCGAGTAAGAAGAGTAAGACGGAAGCTTCCACCAGTGGTCATGGTGGTGATTCTTCCAAATCTAGGTCTAGTTCGCGGTCACACCGTAGCCACAAATCCTCCAAAAAGGATTCCCATAGGAAGTCCTCTCGACATTCTCCTAAGTCTAGTGCATCTCGTCGTACCTCTACACCTGAAAATGTTTCTGTTACAGCCTCAGAGTATAGTGAAGCGCCTGTCCCTAAACAAGATTTACCTATTGATATTTTAACCCTAGAAATGGAAAGTTCAGGAAATTCAATAATTGAGAGAATGTTTCAGACTCTCAAGAGAGCGTAGGCCAGAGCCTCGGTGTTTGGCGGTTTGCTCAACCAGGGTCTGACCATCCACGTCCGACTCATACGAGTCACACAGTAGCCGATGTCCACAGGGACGCGGCGACCCCATCCTCTATCCCTGACTTATCTTGGAAACAAGGTGCCCCTGCCTCGGCCGGGGCTTCTCAGGAGGATCGGGAGGAACAAGATGAAGTGTCAATAATTTCAGATAGGGAAGGACAAGGGTCAGGCTCAGGCCTGGACGCCGCCCATGATAATACTGATTCACCTGAAAGTTCTGCATCTAACCAGTTTGTTACAGCACAAGAAATTGATGGGTTACTTACTCATGCTCTATCTAAATTCTTTAGTCAACAACGAGAAAACCCCACAATGGACTTGGGGGCTCCCTTGACAAGTTCTGCGGTAGGCCCTCTGATAACGTCAATCGATTTATCTAAGATTCCTAACCCTCCTACTCTGTCACCGGCAGGGAGCTCTAAGCCAGCTACGGCGGCATTCACTACGTCAAATGTCAGGGTCATCACGGATGTTAATCCACCCCCTCTAGACAAAGCGCCTCTTAGAAAGGTAGCTATGCCCCTGCTTTATGGGCCAGACGAGTCATGGGTTCTTTTGAACCCCTCTAAGCCAGAGCTTGCCCAGCCTACCTTGTCAGGGGAACTCCCGGTACCACGTGAGTGGTTTATCCAGGGAAATAAGTCAAAGAAATTAAGGGCATTGGATGCCTTGGGTAATGTTTTGGACGTAAATATCAAGGCTATACCTAGTTATCATGAGGATTATTTTGTTTATGCACCTAAGCCTGCTTTACCCCCTCCCTCAGCTTCAAAACTTTTTTCAGACTGGTCTAAGCTGGATGGGTTTAATGATATTAAGGCTCTGTCGGCTCTTACTCCTGAACTAGATTTACCAGACCGTCACAGACGAGACAGCTAATCCAGTGTTGAAGGTGGGACAGTTGGGACCAGGACCTTGGGTGGATTGGGAGGTAGAGGCTCAAAACTTTGCAACCACTTTCACTTCTAAATCTTCCCACCAGATCCCTCAGGATACACATTCATGGTTCTCCATGCCGGTAGGTTCTGCCGGCGGAGTTCCGTCAGCTTTATTTTCTTTTCTAGCTGCCCCTAAGATTAATCTTTGTGAACTAAAGGACCCATTCACTACCCCTACCCCTACTCACCTAGACAGAGAATTTAGGCTAAGGGGAAAAGCTTTCCGCCTGTTTTCACAGTACATAGTTTCTCAGCAGGTGGCTAAGTCTTTACTCCGGTCTACTCAGGCAATCGCAGACGCGGATGCTCGAAGATCAGTTGAGTTATCCCGGCGTCTGATTCTTCAGTCGTCGATTCAATCCTTAGGTGACATACGCACAGCCTTACTTGAGGCGGTGCGAGCACGACAGGATCTTAGGATGTCATTAGTTCGCAAGCTGCCTGATCGCATTGCTAACCAGGTGGTAATGTCCCCAGTACTTACTCCTTCTTTAATGTCCCCTGATGTATGGCGAACAGTGTTTAACATGGCACAGGCCGTGAAGCACAGTCCCGCACAGGCTAAGAAACCTGCATTTAACTTCCCCAAACCTAAGCCTCCTACTAAAGCTCAGCCAGGGGGTTCTAAGCCGTTTCTTCCGCCTAAGTCCTCCCAATCCCCCCTGGGTCAGTACAGGCATAGACAGAGAGGGTTTTCAGGACAGAGAGGACGCGGCCAGTATAAGCCGGGGCAGGGCCAGTCTTCGGCCCACACCAGCCAGCCGGCGAAGCGTCCAACACCACCAAACCCACCATCAAAAAACTAAAGTCTCTCTCACTCCCAGTGCCTATCTTAAGGCCGGAGGAACCGAGGGAAGTACAGCCGGCGAACCCTTGTCTGCTAACTGGGTCGTTCCGAACGTGTCACCAAGCATGGCCGTTAAAAACCTGGGCACGGATGGTGGCACGCAAAGGCATCACTTGGCAGTGGCTCCGGCGACCTCGCTTACGTCAGCCGACAACGGCAAATTGTGTTTCATTAGAGGTGGAGTCGCTGGTCCAGGAGATGATTGCCAAGAATGTCATCATCCCGGTCCCTCCAGATTACCCTGTATTCACGTCAAAACTGTTTTTGGTTCCCAAACGGGACAGTGTTCAGATGAGGCCGGTCGTAGACCTGTCTTATCTGAATCTTCACATTTACAACGAGTCTTTCAGAATGTTAACAGTTCATCAAATCAGGCTAACACTTCCGCCGGGAGGCTGGATGTGTTCACTAGACCTGACAGACGCCTAATGGCACGTGTTGGTCAACAAAAGATTTCAAAGGTTTCTGGCCTTGAGGATCAGGCACCAAAATTTTGTTTTTCAGAGGATGCCGTTCGGTTTGAACCTAGCACCTCGACTATTCACGAAACTAGTCCGGCAAGCCCTGATGCCGTTGTTAAAACAGGGAATCAGAGTGTTGTGGTATCTAGACGACTGGCTGGTGGTGGCAGAGACACAACAATTATGCATAAAACATGTCAATATCATTTTAAATCATGTCAAAACTCTAGGCTTCAAGGTAAATCTGGTAAAGTCAAACCTTGTTCCCTCAAGAGTAATTCAGTGGATAGGGCTGGTCTGGGACACCGCCGCTCTCACTCTGAGTCAGAGTGTGGACAATCGCAACAGGTTTCGCAGGAAACTGTTCAGGTTTCTTCACAGTCTGACTACGACACGAAGAGTCTGGGAGTCTCTGGTCGGCTCTCTCAACTGGATTCAGCTAACTGTCAAGTTGGGCCGGTTGAAAGTAAAACGATTAATATTGGAAGGCAACAAATATTTCCCACTCTTACCGGCGGGAAAATTATGGCCCATACCGAAATTAATCCACACCTTACTAGCGGTCTGGGCGAAGAGGGAAACATTGCACTCAATCATGTCATGGACCTCTCCTCCTCCAACGGTATGGGTAGACACGGATGCGTCAGGCACCATAGGGTGGGGATTTCAGTCAAATCAGGGGCACCAGGGTCAGGGGCTTTGGTCCCACTTAGAAATCTCTCACATAAATGTCAAAGAGTTACTAGTCCCCTTGTATTTCCTTCAGGCTCACGGCCCGGCGTTACGGGGCAAGTCGGTGGCCTTCAGAATGGACAATCTGAATGCAGTTCACTGTATTCAGAAACAAGGGTCAACGAGGTCAAGGAAGTTGCTACTCGTGTCGGAAGAGATTTTTGTTCTAGCCAGCAGTCTAGATATTTATCTTCACGCATCTTATCTCCCAGGCGTAGCGAACGTCTGGGCAGACGCTCTGTCCCGGAGACAGAGCACGACAGTAGAATGGGAGCTCAAGCAACCCATTTTCGACCTAATGATTGCGGAGCTCTCCCATCCACAAGTGGATCTTTTTGCGTCCGACGAGACTCACAAGCTCCCTCTATACCTCACCCGCCGGGCGATAACGCCGGCAGGGGGGCCAGACGCCCTAGTGACAGACTGGAACAGATGGAGCTCCATCTATCTGTTTCCGCCGCCAGATGCGTCACTAATGTGCCACGTAGTGAACAAACTACGAGTTTATCGAGGCTTAGTCTCGCTAATCGCGCCCCTGTGGCCGGCGCAGGTGTGGTACCAGCAATTAATAATGTGGTGCCCGGACCCGGTATCGCTCCCGGTCGGGTACTTCCACTTAGACACGATTGGCAACCTAGCGACCTCGCTGACTTTTGCATTATGGACATTCAGGAGGCCAAGTGGCTAGCACCATACGGTAGGGATGTGACCAATAAATTGCTCAATCAATATACTCAGTCTACTAAGCGACAATATCAATCACATTGGAAAGGTTTTACTTCTTGGATTGTTAGAACGGAACAAACTGTACCCTCAGTGGCATTGGTTTTTAATTACTTGAACTATCTGTTTGAGCAGAAACGTTTATCTGTGGTAACTTTGAAGAATCACTTAACTGCGATTAGAGTGCCCTTTTTCGACCTTACAGGTCTATCCATACCGGTGGCGGAGGAAACAGGATTTATGAGAGCGTGTTTTAAACTCCGCCCACCTCCCCGTCAGCTCATGCCTACTTGGTCTCTGGACAAAGCTTTGTCTTTACTTCATTCTCGTCTGTATCAAAATACTGCAGACTTTGCTTTAATCTTAAAGAAGGCAGTTTTCCTTTTGGCTTTGGCCACCGGAAACAGAGTGTCTGAGCTGGCGGCGATGAGCAACACACCTAATTGTCTTAGGTTTGGTAGACTTAATGATTCAATTTCCATTGCACCCTCCCCGGCGTTTGTAGCCAAGAATGAGCATAGTGCACACGTGTTTTCTGAGTTCACGGTGCCGGCGTTAAAAAGGGGAAAGGTGCATCATAATTTATGTCCAGTGCAAGCTCTAACCAAATATTTGAGAATAGCTCCTCAAAACCCCCAAGGTGCTTTATGGGTAGCGAGTACGGGTAAACGCTTACTTAAACGGCGATTAGCCTCTCTTCTGGTAGAAGTCATTAAAGAGAGTAATCCCGGCGTTGTGGGTAGGGCCCACGATTTACGCAAGTGGGCGGCCTCTTTACGTTTCCTGAAAAACTTTTCAGTTGAAGATATTGCGTCCACACAGTTGTGGGCGTCTAATCATACGTTTCTCTCTAGATACTTGTCAGTTGCTCTAGACAAACCTTCCTTACCATGTATAGCTTTAAGGCAGAGGGTCTAGGTGGCCCTGCAGTCACTTATGTTTACTTTCACGGAAGGGGGGGGGTGCAGTCACTTGACATAGGACACCCTAGACCCTGCCGGAGTATGAGAGCTGTGATACAATTTAAGGTTAAAATGTGATATGAAAATTTCTCTGCGAGAAATTGTGCTAGTACAAGGTTTAGTACAAAACAACGGTGTTGTTATAGTAGTTTTAGCTGCGAAAGCAATGTAATATTAGTTCAATGGAGTTCATTTGCAATTGATCTCCACATGTATTTTGGGGTTTATGATGTGCACATATAAACTTATAACTTATTATTTTTGTCACCACTCGTTGAGTGGGGTGCCTTTTGTAACTACAGATCTGTGTTCAGAATCTTCAGGGTTACCCATTTTTGTCGGGCAGGCTTCTTTGAAGCACGCACCTGCCTGAACCCCTTTTTCTTGTATATTTCCGGCCTACGCCGTATTAAATACATTTTTCAAAAGTAAGAATACTATGTGGTTGTTTTTATTATCTGCTTTTCTAGAGTTATGATATGATTACGAATGTCCCCCTCCAGTCTTAGATATCAGGCATGTTCGTCAATGATGGAGGGGCCACTAATAAATTATAGGTTTGACTCCTGTAAGGAGATAAAGAAAACCTAATATTTAGTAGTGGCCCCGTAATCATTGACGAACATGCCTATTACATAAGGCATCCTCTTCAAACACTAATCCGCCGTAGTTTGAATCTACCGCGCAGAGCATTTAAAAACTGAGGAGCCTTCATCATGAGCGCACGCGACCTCACTCATGGCTTCAGTCATTATGAATTGGGTTCTCACTACGAAAAAACTTCGTAAAAAAATAAAAACAAAAAGAAAATAAGAATAACTATCCAATAAGCTTTCCATCATATCGTGGATGTACTTGTGTGGATTTCTGACCAGACGCTGATTCAGGCGTCATTCCTCCTTCACTGACATATCAAGTAAACTAAAATCCTTAATACATCAACGAATGGGAAGGGGACGGTCGGGAGGGCCCCAGTCGTCAATGATTACGGGGCCACTACTAAATATTAGGTTTTCTTTATCTCCTTACAGGAGTCAAACCTATAATTTATTAGTGGCCCCTCCATCATTGACGAACATGCCTGATATCTAAGACTGGAGGGGGACATTCGTAATCATATCATAACTCTAGAAAAGCAGATAATAAAAACAACCACATAGTATTCTTACTTTTGAAAAATGTATTTAATACGGCGTAGGCCGGAAATATACAAGAAAAAGGGGTTCAGGCAGGTGCGTGCTTCAAAGAAGCCTGCCCGACAAAAATGGGTAACCCTGAAGATTCTGAACACAGATCTGTAGTTACAAAAGGCACCCCACTCAACGAGTGGTGACAAAAATAATAAGTTATAAGTTTATATGTGCACATCATAAACCCCAAAATACATGTGGAGATCAATTGCAAATGAACTCCATTGAACTAATATTACATTGCTTTCGCAGCTAAAACTACTATAACAACACCGTTGTTTTGTACTAAACCTTGTACTAGCACAATTTCTCGCAGAGAAATTTTCATATCACATTTTAACCTTAAATTGTATCACAGCTCTCATACTCCGGCGGGGTCTAGGGTGTCCTATGTCAACTGACCTATTACATAAGGCATCCTCTTCAAACACTAATCCGCCGTAGTTTGAATCTACCGCGCAGAGCATTTAAAAACTGAGGAGCCTTCATCATGAGCGCACGCGACCTCACTCATGGCTTCAGTCATTATGAATTGGGTTCTCACTACGAAAAAACTTCGTAAAAAATAAAAACAAAAAGAAAATAAGAATAACTATCCAATAAGCTTTCCATCATATCGTGGATGTACTTGTGTGGATTTCTGACCAGACGCTGATTCAGGCGTCATTCCTCCTTCACTGACATATCAAGTAAACTAAAATCCTTAATACATCAACGAATGGGAAGGGGACGGTCGGGAGGGCCCCAGTCGTCAATGATTACGGGGCCACTACTAAATATTAGGTTTTCTTTATCTCCTTACAGGAGTCAAACCTATAATTTATTAGTGGCCCCTCCATCATTGACGAACATGCCTGATATCTAAGACTGGAGGGGGACATTCGTAATCATATCATAACTCTAGAAAAGCAGATAATAAAAACAACCACATAGTATTCTTACTTTTGAAAAATGTATTTAATACGGCGTAGGCCGGAAATATACAAGAAAAAGGGGTTCAGGCAGGTGCGTGCTTCAAAGAAGCCTGCCCGACAAAAATGGGTAACCCTGAAGATTCTGAACACAGATCTGTAGTTACAAAAGGCACCCCACTCAACGAGTGGTGACAAAAATAATAAGTTATAAGTTTATATGTGCACATCATAAACCCCAAAATACATGTGGAGATCAATTGCAAATGAACTCCATTGAACTAATATTACATTGCTTTCGCAGCTAAAACTACTATAACAACACCGTTGTTTTGTACTAAACCTTGTACTAGCACAATTTCTCGCAGAGAAATTTTCATATCACATTTTAACCTTAAATTGTATCACAGCTCTCATACTCCGGCGGGGTCTAGGGTGTCCTATGTCAACTGACTGCACCCCCCCGCGGCGATACAAAACGTATCCCTCAAATGTCTGGTTAACTAACTGAATTGTAAATTCGTTATTCTCATCCGTGCAAGAAACACCCGCCGGGTGTGAATAATAGTTTAAAAAACGTTAACCCCAAATGTGCCCTAAAGCGCCGTATGTTGAAGGAGGCGATACACAAAGCATCCCTCAATTGACTGGTCAACTAAACTGAATTTTGCAAATTCGGTCATCCCAACCTTCCAGGTTGCACCCACCGGGTGAATTAAAGTTTAAAAACAACCGCCGGGTTTTATATGCAATGTCAAACCACTTATACCTGCCCCAGACCTCTTTGTAAAAAAGGTCGCCGGGAGGGAAAGACCAAACAAAATAACTGTGTGGAGCCCCCCTCACCGGGAATAACACAGGAAGCCTGATCCCAGGCTTGACCACAGAAAACGCAGTTTCTGATGAGCCCTCAAGCGACCAAACTCGTCGGGGTAACTTACCTATTTTAGCCATCCTGACTAAAACTCGGTAACCAAAAACGGTGTTCTCGGAGCAACGAGAAAAAACGCCGGAAAGGTAACCCACACCAAACGAGACATAACAGGAGGGCGTAATGCATAAAGCAATGAATAACACAGGAAGCCTGATCCCAGGCTCGACCACAGAAAAACGCAGTTTCTGATGAGCCCTCAAGCGACCAAACTCGTCGGGGTAACTTACCTTTTTTAGCCATCCTGACTAAAACTCGGTAAACCAAAACGGTGTTCTCGGAGCAACGAGAAAAACGCCGGAAAGGTAACCCCCACCAAACGAGACATTTTAACACATTTTATACAAAGTGTGTGCGCAAAAATAGGGATACCTGAACAGGAGGGCGTAATGCATACAGCAAAAACCGGGGCAAAGGTAGCCATGACAGAGACTGGAGGGAAACTACTCCAGGTTCTGCATAGACCCGCCGGGACCCAGCTCTGGAAAATTTAAAATTTCCAGGAATTAATGCTCATAAGGTTAACCCACTCATGTTCGCACACAGGTGTTAAATAACCCGCCGGGTAACGAGACGTAATACTCAACGACCACAGCTCGCCACGCGGTGGGGTTTCCTAAGTAAAAGATTTCAGAATATCTTAATTTGTCCAAAAGATTTATGAATACCCTCTGACATAATATATAAAGACCATCATGGCGTTTATAAGTGATTAAGTCTTTCCGGTGGTGTTTGGTTCCATATTAAATATTGGAAAAAAAAAAACCCTAAAAAAGACGCCGGCCCCCGAATTATCTCGTAGATAAAAAACTGGGAAGCCTGACAAATATACGAGATCTAACTTCTGCCGAAGTATCTTTTAGATCGCCGTATGTTGAAGGCAGCGATACAAAACGTATCCCTCAAATGTCTGGTTAACTAACTGAATTGTAAATTCGTTATTCTCATCCGTGCAAGAAACACCCGCCGGGTGTGAATAATAGTTTAAAAAAAAACGTTAACCCCAAATGTGCCCTAAAGCGCCGTATGTTGAAGGAGGCGATACACAAAGCATCCCTCAATTGACTGGTCAACTAAACTGAATTTTGCAAATTCGGTCATCCCAACCTACCAGGTTGCACCCACCGGGTGAATTAAAGTTTAAAAGTTAACCCCAATTGTTCCTATCCCCACTTCTTTGAAACAGATCGCCGGGGAGGAAATACAACTACTGTACAGCATAGTTTTATATTGGCTTTGCAAAACCGAAAAAACTACAAACAACACGTGTCCGTATGCACCTGCCTGAACCCCTTTTTCTTGTATATTTCCGGCCTACGCCGTATTAAATACATTTTTCAAAAGTAAGAATACTATGTGGTTGTTTTTATTATCTGCTTTTCTAGAGTTATGATATGATTACGAATGTCCCCCTCCAGTCTTAGATATCAGGCATGTTCGTCAATGATGGAGGGGCCACTAATAAATTATAGGTTTGACTCCTGTAAGGAGATAAAGAAAACCTAATATTTAGTAGTGGCCCCGTAATCATTGACGACTGGGGCCCTCCCGACCGTCCCCTTCCCATTCGTTGATGTATTAAGGATTTTGGTTTACTTGATATGTCAGTGAAGGAGGAATGACGCCTGAATCAGCGTCTGGTCAGAAATCCACACAAGTACATCCACGATATGATGGAAAGCTTATTGGATAGTTATTCTTATTTTCTTTTTGTTTTTATTTTTTACGAAGTTTTTTCGTAGTGAGAACCCAATTCATAATGACTGAAGCCATGAGTGAGGTCGCGTGCACTCATGATGAAGGCTCCTCAGTTTTTAAATGCTCTGCGCGGTAGATTCAAACTACGGCGGATTAGTGTTTGAAGAGGATGCCTTATGTAATAGGCATGTTCGTCAATGATTACGGGGCCACTACTAAATATTAGGTTTTCTTTATCTCCTTACAGGAGTCAAACCTATAGTTTATATGAAGAGATATTTCGAAGATGTTGGTGATTTTTTATTCGTCGGTCGGGAGAAAAGGTAGGCCTAAACGGATTCTCGTTTATCCCTTGCTCAACTTCCTTTAAATTCACGTAGTTTGCTTCTGACACTCTATCAACTTTCACCCAGTGATGGCGTGTGAGGGCCTAGGGGATGTGGAGAGATGATTTGTATAAGTACTGTATATGGCCAGCTAGAGGGAACATAGATTTCTACGAAGCGAAATGGTGGCTGGGACTCGGAGTGGGGGATGAAGAACGGACGGTGGTGCCCTCTGACGGCCAGAGAGAACACTATAGCGGAGCCAAACAAGCCACGATGGTATACGAATATTTCACTAAATATTCGCTTATAGAATAATCAACGTTATTCCGACAACTATATCTTATATTATAATGGTACCATGGTTGAGCGTGAAGTCACAAAATAAAAATAATTAATAGAAGTCTGTTTAGTGCTTTTTAGAAGCCTTTATGTATACGAGTTCAAGAAGTCACTGCGTCTACCTTCTATTGTTACTATACCATGGGTGCACCATGCCCTATGTCCTGTTAAGGGGAGCGTCCGCCATAGGTATAAATGGTGTACAGTAGATTCTCACATCCCACGATTTATTGGTACCGAAATATTACCGTGGGACCGGAATTCGTGGGATGCTGAGTATTAAAGTAATGGGGAAAATTACAAAAGTACTGGAGGCTATCGTCGGGCGACTATTGACCTTCACTTTATATGCCAATAATCAAAAGGTAAGTTGCTTTAATGAAAAGAAAGGTAAGTAAAACACAAACCTTAGAAAAGTTGATGAGGTGCTTAGTGTGATGGATGTGGTGATAGACGGGAAGCGGATGTTAGTTACCACCCTCCGAGGCCCCACTCTCGTTCTCCGTCACCCCACCGTCGCCGCCAAAGCCCGTGAAATCATCGTCGATGGCATCAAGTTCGGCGTCCTGTAGAGCTTCTATTATATCTGCCTCATCATCATCTTTCTTCTTCTTCAGGTAGCGGGTCATTAGGGCTTGGTGGCGATCGTTTATTTTGACATTGTAGAGGTCATGGAAACTTGTGCTGATTTTCTGAATGTATCCCAGGAACTGTTCACGAGAATCAGAGATGCCAGGTGTGCCTTCCAGATGTTCCTTCAGGTTTTCACAAAGTCCCAAGATGACAGACAGTTGCTGAGTTGTTGCTTCTTTCTGTTTTTCAACTTGCTGTGGTTGTACTTCTTGCTCTGTCTCTTCCACTTCGTCCTCCGCTATCATCTCTTCTGTGGTTTGTTTTGGCCTTAGTGGGTTGTGAATCAGTTCCTCGATGTCTTCCTCGTTGACTTGGTTGAATCCGGGGTCTCGAACACTCCTCACTGCCTCAAGAGTTGCCCTCATCAGATCCTGACCTTCTGCAGCCTCATCCACTATTAGTACAAAGGAGTACAAAGGAAATCAAGCAACAACAGGTCTAGTGACCCTTCTAGGCTGCTTGTCCTCCAAAACACTGAGGATCAAGTGTCCAAACAGTGGTTTAGAGTGGGTAAGGGAACATTGGAAAGGGAACTACTGCCCTGGAACTAATGTCCGTGGCAGGATTAGGAAGTTAGTAGGGGACAGATGGGTTAGTAACTGAGGGGGGGATAAAATAAAGTTATTCATTTACAAACGCAGTCAGTCGCGGGTTTGATGCGAGATATTTGTCTAAGCGGAGTTTAAATGAATCAACGGTGCTGCAGTCTATAACGTCTCGGGGAAGCCCATTCCACAAGTTGACAACTCGATTGAAGAAGAAATTCTTAGATTCGTGTGAGTTAAAAGATTTACCAATAATTTTGCAACCGTTTCCCCACGTGTAATTAGATTGGTCGATAGTGAAGTACTTACTACAGTTCATATTGTCGATGCCTTTGATGATTTTGAACACTTGAATTAAGTCACCTCTTAATCTGTGCTGGGTTAAAGGAAATAGATTTAATTCTCTAAGACGCTCTTCGTATGGTTTGTTCTTTAGGCTAGGTATAATTTTGGTAACTCTACGTTGAACTCGTTCTAGCTTGTTTATATCTTTTTGGTAATAAGGACACCAGCATTGAACGCAGTATTCCAGAAGAGGGCGGACTAAGGAATTGTAAAGGGTTAGGATAACTTCTTTGGATTTATGCTCAAATGACCCGCCTATAAAGCCAATTATTTTGTTTGCCTTCTTAACAACTTCTGAACATTGTTGACTCGGTTTTAGGTTACTCGATATTGTTACTCCCAGATCGGTTTCTCTGTTTACATTCTTAAGCTGAGTGCCATTCATCGAATAGTTTGCTTTCTCATTTAGGTATCCGATATGTAGTACTTTACATTTATCCGCATTGAAACTCATTTGCCAAATTTGGGCCCAACATGACAATTTATCTAGATTGTGTTGCATATCGTCAACTTGTTCTTTTGAGAGTACGCTATTTGCAATTTTTGTATCGTCAGCAAATTTTGAGATTGTACAGGTGAGACCCTCATCTATGTCGTTGATGTAAATTAGAAAGAGAATTGGTCCTAGTACCGATCCCTGGGGTACCCCGCTACTTACATTGGTCCATTTAGATGCCTTACCGTTTATTACTCTTTGCTTTCTGTCGCTGAGCCAATTTTCTATCCATTTCAACACACCGTCTTGTATTCCATGCGCTTTTAGTTTTAGCAGTAAACGTTTGTGGGGAACTTTGTCAAAGGCCTTTTGAAAATCAAGGTATATAATATCTACAGCTTTACTCTCATCGTAGAGGTTGAGGATATCGTGGAAGAAGTCTAAGAGGTTTGTTAAACAGGAACGTTTTTTACGAAAGCCGTGTTGAGTATCTTTAAGTAAGTTATTTGCCTCTAAGTGATTTACGAGTCTGTCTCTTATGACCGTTTCTAGCATTTTACATACAATTGAGGTTAAGCTAATCGGACGATAGTTACTGGGTAGGGATTTGCTACCTTTTTGAATATCGGTGTTACGTTGGCTAGCTTCCACTGATCAGGCATAGTCCCAGACTGCAAGGATTCATTGAATAGCAATGTCAGTGGTTTGGAGAGCTCATCCTTAGCTTCCTTTAGAACTCTAGGCGAGATTGTATCAGGTCCAGGCGTTTTATTTACCTTGAGTTTATCTAAACAATTCAATACTTCTCTCTCTGTAACGGTGATATTGCTTAGAACATCTGAATTATCAATCTGAATCGGCGATGGTGTAGGGATATCACTGAGGTCTTTAAGTGAGGTCTATTAAGTGAGGTAACAGTGGCTTCCAACCATGCTTAATAGAGGCCACTGAAATATCGTTCCAAGCCTTCACAAAGAAGTCTACTGCATGACGAATATTGAAAAGCTGCCAAAATTCTTTTACAATCAGAGTAGCATCGGCAGTATTGGAAGTTGATGGCGAGGCAGAGGGTGAGGCAGAGGGTGAGGCAGGGGGAGAGGCGGCGGAAGAAGTGGAGGGGTTGCCAGGTTCGTCTGAGTCACTTGATTCCATCTCTTCAATTTCCTTCAGTTCCTCTTGTGAATCGGTGTCTCGGTTCATCTTGTCATGCAATTGCTTGTAAAATAAAAGTTTCACATTGGCAATTATTTCCTGATCCATTGGCTGGATTTTGGAGGTGGTATTGGGGGGCAGAAAGCAGACTTGCACAGCACTGTGGCGACCAACCAGAAATTTTGCATGGCTAGGCGCATTATCCAAAAACAAAATTACTTTAAAATCGATGTTTTGGCGCTTGCAATGGGCTTTAGCGTCCGGGAAAAAATGCTCATCAAACCAGGTGATGGAGAGGGGTGTGGTCATGTATCCCTTTCGAGTTTGACTCCAGTACACATTCAAACGATTCATGTCACAGTTCTTGTAGGCGCGAGGCTTGGCAAACTTATAAATTACCAAAGGTTTCATTCGGTGAGTTCCGGACGCATTGCAAGTCAGGAGAACACTCATGCGATCCTTTGCTATTTTTACCCCTTTTGCTTGCTTTTCTTTTGCTGAGATGAATGTGGATTTTGGTGCTCGCTTCCAGTACAGTCCTGTCTCGTCACAATTATATATTTGGTCCAAACAATAACCTCCGTCTTCTATCAGTTGGCGAGCAATTGCAGGGTAAGAGTTGGCTGCAGGTTCATCAGCAGAAGCCACCTCACCCTGGTACACAGCATGCTTCACCCCACACCTTGTTTTAAACTTTTGAAGCCAACCAACTGAGGCATTAACCCCTTCAGACTCATATGACGCAGAGGTTGCCAGATTAGCAATAATAAATAGAGTTCTCTCACTCTTATAATTACCTCTCCAAAATTAGTTTTCTGCCCACAGCTAACTCAAAGACAACTGCAGAGGTTGAAGTAACTAAACTAAAGGTTTCTAAATACCCCTGATGGTAACAAAGGCTTTAAAGTATCCCTAATCGGCTCAAAATCGCGTCATATGTCGGAGAGGGTTAAAAGGCACTGGATTTTGTATGTTTCTTTTTTTACATAGTGCATCGTAAATCTTACGTGCCTCTGCTCTAATTTGTGGGCCTGCAACACCTGCTTTCTCTTTATCTCGCCTCTGAACCCACTTTAACAAATAATGTTCAGTTATAGCTAGCACTTTATTATTTTCACTGTACTCCACCACTGCCCGACTAGCACCACCACCTTCACCACCAAAATATTTCTCAGCAACAGCCAATGATTTCTTCATCTGTTCCTTATTCTTTCTAAATGTTCTCACAGTTCCTTCTGGACAGTTCATTCGTTTCGTTATATCACAGTTTCTGTAGCCTTCTTCGATCATTTGAATAATCTTTTTCTTCTCTTCTACACTATACTTCCTCAGTTTTTGGCCACACCGATGATGTTTGTTTTTGTCTTCTTTGGCCTTTCCTAGTCGCTTAGGTGGCTCCTTTCTTTCCCCACTAGGACCACTGGGGCCCCTACTACCCTGGGAAGCCATCATTGTTCGTGGGTCGGACCGCGGGAGGGTAATCACAATGAAAAAAAAACAGGTAACCTGGAGTAATTCACACGAGAGAGAGCTGGGACAATAGGAACACTGAGCGGGAAGCCTGGGAGCGCGTCATCAACATGGCCGCCAACAAATGCTATCCACGATGCGTCGGTGCGCATCCGTGGGACTCGTGTGGTTTTTCGTGGGATGAGAATTCAGGTAGCCATTGGATAGTACCGTGGGATGCGTAATCGTGGGATCAAAATGCGTGAGATGCGTGACTACTGTAGGTTGAAAAATTCAAAAATGAGATTTTCAGTGCACCCATAAGGGCAACACTCCAGGAGTCATGTGGCAAAGTTTTAGACTCGAAAAATAAAAAATACCCTAAATACAGCCCCCCCCCTTTACACACCGCTGTACTCACGACGTATACGTGCTATGAACAATAATACCAAATATAATCGCGTTATTATGCACAAATATGGACAAATTACAGTCAATAGAGGTCTCAGGCAACTCAACTGAACTTCACAAGCCTTCTCCTACTCTGGTTGTTACGTAAGGAAGAGATACGAGTCAGTGCTTATCAAGCGGTCGAGAGGAGTGGACTTGTATCGCTAGTCGCTCCAGTCATCACTCCTATTACCACCGTTTTGGCTACATTTTCGCCGTTTTTTCGGCATTCTACAGTATTGAACTTGCTTTGAAGTTTGATTATAAAGCAAAAATACAGAATAGTAAAAAATTTGCGTCTGCTACCGCCGCCGCCAACACCGTGAATGACCGCAGCAGTGCAAGTGCTGGCATTGAGCTAGATACACAGGCCTAGTTTGCCTTTTTCCAGAGGATCTACTGTAAGATACTGTAAGATTCTCAAACATCATGGCACGCAAGAAGAATGCCCAGAAGAAGTGGGAGCGGAAGATGACGACATTCGCGCCAAATAAATAAAATACCTTTTGGGGGGGTCCAGGTGGCATATTATTGACTTAGACCTAGTAAATTGCACTGTATTTTAGTGCCAGAGCATGTATTAAATTAATCAATAGCAAACAGTTGCAATAAATCGTCATTTGAGAGAGGAATCGTTGAGTAATGGATAAATTTTGTTTTTCGCCTTTTTCTCAAAACTATAGTTACTCGAACACTTTTCCCTAAAACTTTTTTCTCTTTGGTCCAATTTTAATAAGTAAGATATCATTGGAAAGAGGAGTAAAAATGCAACAAATCTGTTTGGCGGATTTTTGATAAACCAATACATTTGTTGACAGGAGGCTTGCAACCTTTTAAAACTTAAAAAAACAAAAACAAAAATCTTGCGGCAAAACTAGGCCTATAGTGTTTACCAAAAATCTGCCAAACAGATTTATTGCACTTTTCTCCCTCTTTCCAATGGTATCCTACTTATTAAAATTGGACCAAAAATAAACTTTTTATAGGGATTGGAAAATTTGCCGAAATTGCTAAAATCTGAGGTAGCGAAAAAACCATTGGTCCGATTGTATTCGTCTTTGGATATGTTGTTCCTAGAAGTGGTATCTATCACCTGTATACAAATGAAAATGATCGGACCATTTTGAAAAAAAAAAACATGGCGGATGCTCCCCTTAACCCTTCCTACCCGGCCTGTCTTACCTAAGGACGGTCGCCCGTACCCGGGCGAAATGGCTGAAAAACGTCTAGGCCTAGGCTACCGTATTTATGTTTATTTTCACTGCTAGAACTTTCCCACTCATCTATAATCGTAGTGCGGTTTTCAATCTGTATTTTGGCGTTGAGTAGAGCTCTGTAAGTCAACTGGTTCAGTTGTGATGATGATTTCAGTGGAGCAAATATTGCAGAGATGTTGCCAATATGGGGGCTTTTCAGACACTAATTTCGTCTGACGTCAGAACAATAACATTGAAGAGTCTTCTCCTTCTTGTTTTCGGAGGTGCGGTGACGCAACGCTTGGGTTTGTTGACATACGTCGTACGCACGGCGTTCAGACCAAGCTTAATTAGGCTATTAAGCTGCCGTCTTAGGTAAGGACGGCCGGGTAGCTGCCCTTCTGCCGAGCTGTCCTTACCTAAGGTAGCCCGGGTAGGAAGGGTTAACCTAAGAAGTGCGCATGGGGGGTATGAGACACCACACTCCTGTGCTGACGTATTTGAGCTGTTCCCATCACTAACATCGTTATTTTACCATAAATAGCATTAATACTTATCCATATGCACCTATTATAGGTTGATTATAAAGGTATTAACCTAAGTTACATCAATAAAACAAGTGGAAACCGCGTTTGGATGGTCAAAATCGGCGATACAGGCCGGGAGTTACATAATATATGGCTGAGGCAACCTCCCTGCCCTCCTCTTGTCTGGAGAGACACTGTTACGCAATAGTCTCTCTCTCGCTCTTTCCCACGCTTGGTAACAGTGATGACAACGCCCTGCTACCAACTCGCTAATGTTAGCACGAAAATAGACCACAGAATAAGGGAATAAAAGGGAAAATAGGTGATACCTGAAGGAGGGGAGGAAAGTGGGGAAGGAGGGGAGGTGGAGGAGTGATATTTGGCATGGCCCAGTGGCAAAAAATAAAAACAAACAAAACAAACAAAATTTGGGTGTTTTAAATGGATATTTTTTTCCCTTACTCCTAAGAGTCTTCCCGCAGTCCGCCGGGGGAACTCTTAAGAGTCTCCCGGCAGTTCCCGGGTTAAGGGGACCGACCGGTTAATTTAGGCTTAAAAAACTCAAAATCCTGAAAATACCAATAGGTGTTTACTCAACAAGAGTCAACATCCCTTCATAAGCCAGTGAAATGTTATTAGTGAAAACCCATTGAAAATAGTTTTTTTTTATGTTTTCCAAATTTTTCCTGTACAGTAATTCTAAAAACGTTATACAGTATAGCGAACTTTGAAATTAACATGCTCAGTAACTACTGGTCGTACGAGGAGCATACCTATATAAATCGAAAGAGCGTAAGCTAATCTACAACCTCCCATACGCTTTATCTTCTACTTTGCCATGTTCCTGCGTAAAATATTGTAAATCTAAAAAACAAAAGTAAAAAATTTCACCTAATTACCTTAGACTTTCACATGTTTTTCTCAGAACCTATATTGTCGCACTTTCGGATGTTACTCTAAAGTTTGTATTGGGCCTATAGGAATGGTGTATATACCAATGGAAAGGTAATTAAAAACACTACAAGTCCTATAAAGCCAATTTACTCTAGTTTGGTTGCAACTTTGTTTGGTTGCAGCATGTTGTCACAGTCGTAAAATTCTACAAAATAATTTCACCTTAATTCATAATCACCTAAATCCAAAAATACACAAAATATATATAATGTTCTTTATAGCAACTACAGACACACCTATTGTGAGTTGTTTGATCACAGACAGCACGTGATATAGGGATTTCTGTAGGAGTAGAATGGGTCGTAGTAGTGCTATAGTTTGCAACCTTTTTTTACCTAAATTTTTTTTTTTTTTTTTTAATCTAGTTTTATGGTCACATACACCTGTGCCAAATTGCATTTACATTGGAAGTAAGGCCTGGAAGTTAGTAAATAACCGGTAGTTCTGTTTTTTCTGAAATAAGGCTTCTTTAATGGTACCCGCCTTATATTCTTTTTCTTACTGTTATACCTTTTATAATTAAACACATGTCACAGTTTACATATTCGTTTTTACTCTTCCTATTAAATTTTTGATTTTAAGCTTGATGAGCATATGAAGGTCCCTCCACCGGTCGTGATATTCTAGGCTCTTACGTCATTGACGTAAGGAGCCACCAATAAATTACGGTTTTGACAACCCGTAGGGAAGGAAGGAAAAACTAATATATATTGGTGGCTCCTGAAGTCAATGACGACAATTGCCCTCCCACCATCCCCTTCCCATTCACATGCCCAACTTGATATATACTTTAGAGGTCGCTCCTGGGCAGGAAGAGGTATGAGTCATGTTCATGGGAAACAGAGGAAAATCGGAATGCGCTGAGGCGCGGTGTTCAAACTGTGTTAATGCTTTTCTTTTTTATTTACTACTTTTCAGTGGCTCCGTCTCAATGACGTACCTTAGGAATGATTAAGGGGTACCCCCTAAGATGATCTTGGT
Organism: Paralithodes platypus; assembly: GCA_032716605.1. Lineage (NCBI taxonomy): Eukaryota > Metazoa > Arthropoda > Malacostraca > Decapoda > Lithodidae > Paralithodes > Paralithodes platypus. The sequence goes on along the minus strand of CM064516.1, from coordinate 24,394,711 downwards.
TCTCGACCGTCGTAATCGAGGTTAACCCGGGCTCTGAGGAGCCCGGAACGAGGCCATATTATCATAGGCTCTTACGTCATTTACTTCAGGAGCCACCAATAAATATTAGTTTTTCCTTCCTTCCCTACGGGTTGTCAAAACTGTAATATACCGGCTCCCCAGGTCAGGCGCCTGACGGACTATGATCTACTCCAATTGGCGCCCGACTCCAGCTCCTTACGATCATTTACTATTACATAATATATTCATCTTGAATGAATAGTAGTGAAAGTAAAAAGGCCATCCACCAATCAGCGCACCCCCTTTTACCTTCTCTCTTCATCAGCTGAGTTTGACACTTCGGGCTCACGTCATAAACATGCCACGCCTTCCCAGCCGACCAATCAGAAGCCTCCATTTTCGGAGCGCACGGCTACGTGTACCGCCACACCTTTAAACTCGCTCTCGCCCTCTTCACCAGCCGTTTCCTCTGGTTGCAATGGGTCTAATATATAAGTGCCAGCCCTATACTCCTGTAAGCCACTAAAAGACATTTGCAACCCACTTCCAGGTACATATTATGAAGAGAAAAAGAGTGGAGGCGAAGCGACAGAGAATTCAAGACGCGCGGGGGGGCCGAGCGGCCGGCTCAGCCAATCACAGCGCCGGAGAGCGGGAGGCGTGACTATATTAGGGGGGTAGGGGAGGCTGCAGCGGTCATTCACCTCTCGGAACCCACTGGGTGTGCATCTTGCAACTCACTTCCTCTCTCTCGCTTGGGCACCAAAGGGAACTCGGAACCACTTATTCCAGCCACCCAGCCCTCATCAAATGTTCCAGTAAAGACCACCTCAGGCCTAGCATCGCTCTCACCTACTAGGCGGATACACCTTCAGTATCCAGCCGCCTGTCGTCACATCGCTGGCTTACATACTTACAGCCAAGCGAGTCAAGAGGGACGACAGATAGCAGACAGGAGCGAGAATTTCCAGAACTATTGGCCAGCTCTGAGGTGGTGAAATTGTTCCAGTACACACCTAGCAGTATACCATAAATATATGTTTTTAAAGGACCCATATTGGGCCCGAACCAGACTTCAAGAAAGAGAGAAAATGCTTGACTAACTCAGTGGTTCCATAATAATTGATGTGTTCTTATAGGACAGACTAAAGAGAAAAGATACTAGATTTTTGTTGATAAATAAAATGATGATGTGTTAAGAGGGAAATAGTTATTCTTGTTAGAGAAGGCTCCATGCCGATTAGTTATAGCTAGTATAGGATCTGCTAGGACAGCACATAGATATTAATAGTAAAGTAAAAGGGAATAATTCTTGAAGATAGACACGCAACTATAAGGCTCAGGGGAATAAATAATAGTTGCCATTAGACCAGCTTTAGTTTGAAAAATAGGTAGGAAGGACACTAGTCCGTATGATCAACGGAATCTTTGGTTTTGAGGCAAGTAAATTGTTCCATAAATTTAATCTTTTTAGGGTCAATTATTGTGACTGTATTCTAAAATTTGACATCAATAATTTTAATCAAGCATTTTTAACTTGAAGTTTCTTGTATAACCTCTGCTTACTTTTTGTCTGTATTTATTGTTTATCTTTTTCTTTTTCTATTATTATTAATATTAATATTGATGATTTTTTAAATTTATTGTTCTTGTTAAAAGAGTACTCTTCGTTTAAATCTGTTGTTACTTCATATTTTGTAATTATTTGTCTTTATATTATATGTATTCATTGTCGATAGTATCAATTGCTTACTTTTGCGATTTCCTTAGTTTATTTGTGCTATAAATGTAGGTTATTTGTAGGGTAGTTATTGATAGGGGTCACTTGAGGCATGCTATGCTTACAGGTACCTACCCGATAGCACTATCGTTAGTGAGTGCTGTACTGTATTTTATATATTATTTTGTAATAGTATAGATATCCTATCAATATTTGTATTTTGTACTATTTTAATGTCTTGTCATGTTGCAAATTTGATTTTAAATAATATTTTGACATTTAAGCGCTAGTTTCTTTATTCATGCAGAGTTTAGTAAAATTTGCCAGAACGTCCCGGACTTCCCAAACTTGACTACTTCCTTTAACGTGACGATAGTGCGTTGTTATATGTGCGATTAGTTTGCTTGGGAAACAGATTAACTTGCTCACGTAGTAATGTACACCCTATGTGGTGGATTGTGTTCTTTTATTTAATAATTTTCATTTTAGTAAACGTTGTTTCCACATAGCGATTTTGATAATTTAATTTGACTTTATATTGTCCTTGTCCCAATTTTGGTTTGTTTAGTTTGCAAGTTTTACATTTTAATTTATATAGGTTCAGGGACAGTATAGATGTGAGGACGGTCTGTACTAGTGGCAACATTAGTGTACGACGTGTTCCCCATGTACTGTCCCTTCCTTTACTTGTACTCGTTGACGAACCAGGACCGGCCACGGACTATGTGTCAGATTATTCTTTGTACCCTCGCACCCGGCAAAATTATAAAAACTTAAAAATGAAAAATAATAATGAAAATAACCGGCGTCTTTTCGTTGATAACTGTAAATGTAAACTCTGTGTGAATGAATTTGATTTTGAACATCAAACATTTTTTAAAAGTTACATTACCAATACAAAATTTTTGTTTCTAAATTCTTCTGTTAATGTAACATCTCCATGTAAAGTAAAGAATGTTATCTATTTAATAACCTGTGAGAAATGTGGTATACAATATGTTGGAAAGACGGAGCAATGTTTAAGAGAAAGAGCCTACGGGCATAGATCAGGAATTAAGAACGGCATCGACTCCAAGATTCTTCTATATAAGCATTTTAACACAGATTGTACTAAATTTGATTGTAAATACAAAATTATAGAAATTGTTCAAAGTAATCAAAATGTTTTAGATAGAGAAAATTATTGGATTGGAAAATTAATGACCATCTATCCATTTGGACTTAACAATCAAATAAAAAATGTAGGCAACATTTTGTATAAAGATTTATTAAAAAACGATTTTAATAACCCATATTTTAACTTCCCTGTTTTAAACAGAAGACCTGGTAGACACGGTAAAAGAAGACTAAATACATTTAATAAAAAGAAAAACAGGTCTGATATTAAAATTATTGTTAATAATTTATATTCATTATATCGAAATTTCGGAATTAAAAAATTAAAAGACTCATTGAAAGGCCTACAAAAGAAAAGTTTTGCTCCTTTTATAGAAAATATTCTAAATAATAAACATAATTTCACAAATAAATTTAAGAATATAGTCTTTGCTTTTATGGGATATATTAGAGCTAATTCTAAGAAATCCAAAGATAACCGTATTAAAGATAAAGTCATGTCCACTTTAAATTATTCCTCTAAAATTTTAGACAAAATTAATGTTAACAGTCTTATTAATTCAAAGAAAGTTAAGTCCATGTTACCAGATGGTTGTAAAGATTTCAAACCATTAATAGTGTATTCATATGAACGACCTGTTGGGTCTATTATTTGTAATTATAATAAAGTTTTAGGAAATCTTTCAGATAATGATATTTTCAATAATAATAAATGCGTGTGTGAAAGAGTCATGGATATGCCAGCTAGCAGACGTGATGCACTAGCAAAGTTCATTTATAGTCCGATATGTCACATATTAACAGGTGATGTAGAACTAGTTAAACATTTTGCAAACGACAAATTAGCGGAGCTATGTCGTAAAGGGTTTAAATTTAGAATAGGGAGTAATAAAGTAACATGGGACATAATTTTAAAAGATATTGTTTTTTCAGTCAATAAATTAAAAGATAAATTGTTAAAAATTGCGTGCTGCAATGTAAGAGAACTAGAAGCATGGTCTAAATTATTAATTAAGTTAATTAGAAATAAAATTTTCTCGCTTAAAAATGAATTTAATCTTTCAGATTTTATAGACTATAATTATAATAAGCTTAAAGCTGATTTAATAAATTTACATAAACATTTTGTAATCACTACAGTAGATAAAGCCAGCAATAATTATAGCTTCACATGTAAGAAATTTTATCTTGAAAATATGAAAAAAGAATTAGGTATTAAGGGTAACATATTACGTAAAAATATTTGCGGTAATTCTGTTTATGAAATTCAAAATAATCTGAATATTGATAACTTAATCGATGAACATACCAAGAAAAATATAATATTTGATATTAAACTTTCTGATAAGAACAAGTGCATTGCAAAATTATACATGTTACCTAAATTTCATAAAAGACCTTATAAATATCGCTTTATTGCCGGAGCAAAATTTGCTACCACTAAAACTCTATCAGAACAAGTCGTAAATTGCTTAAAATACATTAAAAGTACTCATAAAAGATATTGTAATACCATCATGAAAAGAACTGGCATTAACTATTATTGGAGTGTTGACAATTCGTTAGAAGTTATTGATAAAATAAATACCATGCCGAAAGTTACCTCGGTACATAGCTTCGACTTTTCAACTTTGTATACCAATTTGCCTTTAGATTTAGTATATTCAGAGCTTTGCTTTATTATAGATTTGCACTTTGACAGGTTCGTTAGGAATGGTAATTATTTCATAAATGTTTATACATATTTTAATAATGCATCACTTAGCTCTACTCCCACTAGTTCTGTATATTTTGATAGAACTAAACTTAAAGATGCCCTTAAATTCCTCCTTTTCAATACTTATGTTAGATTCGGGCCGTACATTTTCAAACAAATATTAGGAATTCCTATGGGTGGAAATGCTAGCCCTTTAATTGCAGACTTATTCTTGCTTGCTTTAGAATTTAAATATATAAAAGACTTAGTTGACAGTAGCAAGAAAAATAAAATTCCAGAAAAATTAGCACTTGCTAAACTGTTAAGTAATAATAGTAGATATATTGATGATATTCTTGTTTGCAATTTGTTAAATTTTAATCAAGTTGCTAAACTTATTTACCCTAATTCTATTCCCCTCACACAATGTAACGTAAATTATAAAGTTGAAAATTTTCTTGATATAAATATAGAGATTGTTAATGAACAGTGCATACTTAAAGTATATCACAAAGTTGATGATTTTAATTTTAACGTAATAAACTTTCCTTTCCCTAGTAGTAATATCGATAGTAAAATAACTTATAACTGTTTTATTCTCAATTAATAAGATTTTGTAAAATCTGCACTAAAGTAGATGACTTTTGGGCTAGAGCTAGGTTACTATACAGACTCTTAGTGGACAGAGGTTTTGAGGCAAGTAAATTGTTCCATAAATTTAATCTTTTTAGGGTCAATTATTGTGACTGTATTCTAAAATTTGACATCAATAATTTTAATCAAGCATTTTTAACTTGAAGTTTCTTGTATAACCTCTGCTTACTTTTTGTCTGTATTTATTGTTTATCTTTTTCTTTTTCTATTATTATTAATATTAATATTGATGATTTTTTAAATTTATTGTTCTTGTTAAAAGAGTACTCTTCGTTTAAATCTGTTGTTACTTCATATTTTGTAATTATTTGTCTTTATATTATATGTATTCATTGTCGATAGTATCAATTGCTTACTTTTGCGATTTCCTTAGTTTATTTGTGCTATAAATGTAGGTTATTTGTAGGGTAGTTATTGATAGGGGTCACTTGAGGCATGCTATGCTTACAGGTACCTACCCGATAGCACTATCGTTAGTGAGTGCTGTACTGTATTTTATATATTATTTTGTAATAGTATAGATATCCTATCAATATTTGTATTTTGTACTATTTTAATGTCTTGTCATGTTGCAAATTTGATTTTAAATAATATTTTGACATTTAACATATAGTTTCTTTATTCATGCAGAGTTTAGTAAAATTTGCCAGAACGTCCCGGACTTCCCAAACTTGACTACTTCCTTTAACGTGACGATAGTGCGTTGTTATATGTGCGATTAGTTTGCTTGGGAAACAGATTAACTTGCTCATGTAGTAATGTACACCCTATGTGGTGGATTGTGTTCTTTTATTTAATAATTTTCATTTTAGTAAACGTTGTTTCCACATAGCGATTTTGATAATTTAATTTGACTTTATATTGTCCTTGTCCCAATTTTGGTTTGTTTAGTTTGCAAGTTTTACATTTTAATAAAGGAAACATTATCTGTTATCATAGTTAAAGGAATATTCGATCTGTGTTAAGCGTTACGGGTGTTAAGTCCAGGACAATACAGTATTGTAATCATAAGAATCTATGTAAAGGGATAAAAGCGTAGAACCTTGTCCATGTAGAGTTATTGAGGTGCTGCTTACATTAGGTTAAGAATTATTATTGACCAGGTGATATATGTGAATATAAATGTTTTGTAATAGGATTACGCGTATATATTATCCAAGAGTATTTAGAAAAGGCAATCGAGGTAACTTGTAACAACGCCCTGGTCATTTAGAGGAAATGTATTGTATGGAGTAACAAGGATATTATATAATCAAAGAGTATTTAGAAGGGCAGTTGAGGTCAGATTGTAACTATGCCCTTGTCATATGAGTAAATGTATTGTACAATATATGGTTAAGAGGATATATTAATTGAAAGGTCATATGTAGTAACACCTTGGTCTCTGGAGTAGACATAGTAGGCCCGGTAAAAGTATATAATTTCGAAGTTTAGTTCTTGTTTTAGATAAGTGAATAAAGGTATGATTCATTAATGCCCTGGTCTCTGGAGTAGACACAGCAGGGCTTGGTAAAAAACATATTATTGTAGAAACTAATAACGTGCCTTTGGATCGAAGCCGACATAAGTCAATACCTGAATATCGGGAATCCAAATAGGGAGTACCGGGAGTTCTCGGGTTCCAAAGTACAACCTATGTTGGGTCGACGTAATATTCAATCCGTATCTTGAACTCATCTCGGCCCGAACAGAGAAACAGTTATTAGCGTAGAAGCAAGTTTGTTAAATAAAGTATACGAACTTCTAAATGACTGTCGATTTATCCCCCACTCTAGTAGTATATTCGAGATAAGAAAATAAATAATCTATCTATCTATTGCCCGACGCCGTGATCCCCGAAGGGGTGGCCACGAACGAACCGCCTCCATGCACCTCTGTCCCAAGTCAGTCGACGCCCCTCCCCCCAACCAGCACCGCCTTCGTTCATATACTTCCTCACTCCATCCTTCCACCTCTCCTTCGGTCTACCTCTCCCTCTCTGTCCCTCCACCTCGCTCTCATACGCCCTCTTAGTCATTCTCTCGCTTTCCATACGTTCCATATGGCCGAACCATCTCAAGTTGTTCCTTTTCACACTTTTCAGCACATCTACCTCCACACCACACCTCCTTCTTACTTCTTCATTAGTCTGTCTATCCCTCCATGTAAATCCTCACGCACTTCTTAAGTAATTCATTTCCACTGCTCTCACTCTTAAATACTACAGTAGTATTAATAAACTAGCTTAACTAGACCACTGCATGAAGGAATAGTACTGGATACGGAAGTATACAGTACCAAGAAAATCTATCTATCTATCTATTGCCTGACGCCGCGATCCCCGAAGGGGTGGCCACGAACGAACCGCCCCCATGCACCTCTGTCCCCAGTCAGTCGACGCCCCTCCCCCCAACCAGCACCGCCTTCGTTCATATACTTCCTCACTCCATCCTTCCACCTCTCATTCGGTCTACTCTCCCCCTCCACCTCGCTCTCGTACACCCTCTTAGTCATTCTCTCGCTTTCCATACGTTCCATATGGCCGAACCATCTCAAGTTATTCCTTTTCACACTTTCCAGCACATCTACCTCCACACCACACCTCCTTCTTACTTCCTCATTAGTCTGTCTATCCCTCCATGTAACTCTGCACGCACTTCTTAAGTAATTCATTTCCACTGCTCTCACTTTTGGTCCGAGTCTCTCAACCAACGTCCATGCTTCGCTTCCGTAAGTCAGTGTAGGGATTACCACACTGTCATGCAAGGACTTCTTCACTTCCATACTGACCACCCTATTTCTTGTCACTGCTTTCAGCGTTCCTACAACCCTCTTCCCCTGTTGTACCCTCTCCCGCACTTCTTCATCCATAGTCCCATCTTTACTCAACACACTGCCCAGATACTTAAAAATCTCCATAGCCTGACCGTTCAGCTTCACCTCACACTCTGTGACTTCACCCCTTTCGAAGACCATAACCTTGCTCTTCCCCGCATTTACCTTCAAATTCCGTTTTTCGCACACTGTTCCAAACTTATTTACCAGACCCTGCAACTCCCATTCATTATCACTCATCAGAACTGTATCATCCGCAAACAGCAGTATAGGTAGCTTCCACTCAATTCCCTCCCTTTTCAGCGATACACCAACATCTACTGCTCTTGATAGTATTTCTTTCATTACTCCATCCATACCAAGAAAATAATTTATGTAAAGTTTTCCGTCAGTCAGTAATCCACTATAACTTTGTATGTGAGAAAGCTATATAAGAAATTTCCTTAGAAATATGCTATTCTTCCAAAATCAATATTTTGGCAAATATCTTGGAAGGTAATACAGTATGTGTAAAATCCAAAAAGAGGGATATTCCCTCAATACAGTACTTCTATGATGCGAAACAAATCATACTAGTCATAGGCTATTAGAAAAGCATAAGGACTGTCAAGTAAAAGTGTTAGTAACTAATAAAATTATAGTTTATGAGCAAGATTTTCTATGAACTATAAATAGAACTTTACCTTTGACAGTGAGGTTGCCCTGGTGTGGTGTAAGGAAGTCTGACTGTTGACGATGAAGCTTCAGCAGTATAGGGGAGGGGCTAACCAAAAAGTCTTGTAAGTAGTTAATGCAAGTCCCAGCAATGTGTGGAAATTTATCTGCCAGCTTACCTAAGCCCTGTAAGATAAGAGAAATTGGATTATTACATTGATCTCCAGAATAGTTATTTACATGTCCAGTCTATCCTCCTATAACACAAATTCCTACAACGCGATCCTCCTTTAACACGAGGGGGGGTCCCGATAAATAGTACATTTATTCAGTTAATTGTGGCCATGATATTGTAGATTCAAACATTTTCTAACTAATTTCTCTATTACATAGCACGGTTGGGAGTATGAACATGATAGATTAATATCCAGTATTCGAGAATGGATAATAAGTCGTAGGTGTGTGCATAAACCTTTTAACCGTCCTGGTGGTGTAATGGTTAAGGTGGCAAAAATCTGTGTGTGATAACCCGGGTTCGAATCCTGGCGGATCATATATACTTTAATTAATTTCATCGGGAGTGTTTGGTGTTGTGGTGAAATTAATAAAATATCGAATATATTCATACATTTTGATATATTCTAGGTCTTTCCTAGGACCGATCGGTCAGTTTTATATACCACCGTATTGCCGCCGTATGTATACGCGATCACATAGCGCGAATTTCATGTACTGTAGAGCGAGGGTCGGATCGACCAATTTTTCGTCGTTAGTTTTAAGGCAAGTGATGTCTTTTTATATTTTTTTAATGGTGTTGAGTAAAGGTGGAACTATGGATGAAGAAGTGCGGGAGAGGGTACAACAGGGGAAGAGGGTTGTAGGAACGCTGAAAGCAGTAACAAGAAATAGGGTGGTCAGTATGGAAGTGAAGAAATCCTTACATGACAGTGTGGTAATCCCGACACTGACTTATGGAAGCGAAGCATGGACGTTGGTTGAGAGACTCAGACCAAGAGTGAGAGCAGTGGAAATGAATTACTTAAGAAGTGCGTGCGGAGTTACATGGAGGGATAGACAGACTAATGAGGAAGTAAGGAGGTGTGGTGTGGAGGTAGATGTGCTGGAAAGTGTGAAAAGGAACAACTTGAGATGGTTCGGCCATATGGAACGTATGGAAAGCGAGAGAATGACTAAGAGGGTGTACGAGAGCGAGGTGGAGGGACAGAGAGGGAGAGGTAGACCGAAAGAGAAGTGGAAGGATGGAGTGAGGAAGTATATGAATGAAGGCGGTGCTGGTTGGGGGGAGGGGCGTCGACTGACTGGGGACAGAGGTGCATGGGGGCGGTTCGTTCGTGGCCACCCTTTCGGGGATCACGGCGTCAGGCAATAGATAGATAGATAGATGATATCTGGTAGGTAATATAGGTGTTTGTTTAGCAAGAAATCCGGAAAAATAGGGGCAAAAGTGTGGGGCGCAGACCCATATACAGTAGAATTATCTTCATATAAAGTGTTATTCCTACAATGTGAATTCCTACAGCGCGACGGGCTCTGCCGCCCATATAGTTGTGTTATAGGAGGATGGACTGTATGCCGAGATCGGAACCTCTCCGGGTGGTCGGGGGCCGGGGGAGTGCTGGAGAGACCTAGGTGACCCTGGTCTCTGAGTCTTCTCCTGGGTGACCTAGATGTGCGTGAATTTGTGTTTTGTCTGTGTTTGTTCGTTGTTTTATGTTGTGTTTTGTGTTTTCCCTGTTCTTGCTCTGTCTTGAGGCGGCCACCCCCAAGGAAAAAAATAATAATAAAATATAATTAAATAGAAAATAAAAATAAAAATAGGAAAAGTGGGGATTGGGCCTGAGCATATAGATAGATAGATTTAATTGACATTTGTGTAATTTTTGCTGATTATGAGTTGGTGGAAAACAAAAATTCTTTAAATCCATCATATCGGAAATGATTCACAGATTATATAGCCTAGAGACCAAAAAACATATACAAATAAATTTGTTCAATAGTTTTGCATTCTCAATAAGGGTCATAATTTCTTTACTTTCTGGTCTACTGAACCATAATACTGTAACGGGAAGGGGGATGGAAGGAGCGGACGGGCTGGTGGGCGGTAAATAAAGGTTTGGCGGGCGCAACCGATTCAAACCATTTCTAACCTTTATTTTCATTATTCCTATATATATCTTAATATATTCTAGGAGCCAACCGTGAATAAGTGAGACCTGAAATGGCCACATTCAGATAATGGTTCGCAAATAAACAGAAACACCCCAGGCAGTTCCATTCACACACACAGGCTCAGCGTGGAAAACCAGAGGCTCTTTTACTCCTCATAGATAACCCCTCATCATACATTTCATTACAAAAGGGGTCACTCCTCAGGTCGGGGCCACCATCAGTCCCAGGGTCGTGGCACGGCAAGTCCAGCAATGTATAATTTTCACACAATGTGTATTATAACGGCATTAGTGCACTATGTAATTGATATCATGATATTCAACCAGTTTCTATTTTTCAATAAAATCGATCGATATTCAAAGGTGTTGAAATTTTCCGCCTGTATACCCGACCGCAATCGATAATCAAGGGTGCTGAACTTTTCCGCCCGTATTCCTGTCCGCCTGAACCGCTCCGCCCTAGCAAAGATATTCAAACCCCCTTCCTCTCTCCCCCCGTCAATACGTTTTCCCCATTATCCATCGATCTTAATACACGGCCCCCGATATTGGGGAGGGCTATAAAGTACAGTACAGTACAGGGAAATTGAGGGGTAAAAAGCGAAATAATGCGATAATAATGTATTTATAAGAAAGAAACCCTAGTGCCTAGTACATTGGATACATACCAGGTAGTACGTGTCCCTAGTACCCAGTACAATGGATCCAAGACTAACCTTAATCCTACCAAGTAGTACCGTGTCCCTAGTACCCAGTACCTTACATTGGATCCAAGACTAACCTTTATCCTACCAGGTAGTATGTGTCCCTAGTACCCAGTACATTGGATCCAAGACAAACCTTCATCCTTCCAGGTAGTACATGTCCCTAGTACCCAGTACATTGGATCCAAGACTAACCTTCATCCTACCAGGTAGTACATGTCCCAGTTTTTTCTTAAATTGTCATTAACCTAACCTAACCTAACCTAACCTAGTATCCATACCCCCGCGGTTAGCACGTAAACGGTAAAATTCCAATCTCGGAGGTTTCATGGTTAACACGTAAATATTACACTAGGCCTACGCCTAACCTCGGAGGTTTCATTGTCAGTACGTGAAAAGTAGACTAACCTCGGAGGTATCATGGTCATGGTCAGTAAATATATACTGTATTAGACTAACCTCGGTCATTCAATTACTGTTTGAATATCAATATACGAATTACAGTGCACTCAATATGCAATAATTAATACACATAATGCCATAATCCCAAAACGGGCACCACCTCGTAAAATATTCTAAATCGTTAATTAATTACCACAATAATAAAATATATAAGCTAAGAGTTTATCAACATGGCTAAATTGCAGATAATGTTTCAACATCAATTTTTCTTTTATATACTCCATGCCCTTTGCACTTTTATGGGTTGATTATCATTGTTGAGGTACGTGAAGGAAATATGTCTACATTGAGGATAAGCAATAAACATTCGGTAAATTTAGCCTAGGTCCTGGACCCAAATAACGACCTATAAATGCTCTTACCCTTGGTGTAGTGGAGAATAATTTTTAGCAGACAAAGTAACACTATGCAGGTGGAAGTTTAATGTAAGAGGATGTAGTGTTCTCGTAAAGTGAAACAACTTCACAACTTCAATAACCCTTCCACAAATCTATTATGGGTGACACAGATATTTTAATTCTATTCTATATAACTCAGGCCCAATCCCCACTTTTCCCCCCCTTTTTTTTGGGGGGGGGGGGACTCAAGACAGAGCCAGAATAGGGACAACACAACAGAAAGCAATGAACACACAAAAACAAAATACAAATTCACACACATTTTAATAGATGAAACTAATAAATAAATCAATGAATGTGACGTCAGAGAGGTATTGGGAAACAAATGAACCTCATTCTATGGATTGAAGTATATTTCCACTACCGTTCAAATATTGCCGCATTTGTGACGTCATCTTTAAGGTCTGGCCAGGGCGTGGCACACATACTGTACTCCATAACCAATAGAATGTCGAGTTCATTGTCCAATAGAATTATTATGTTCTCTCCACTAACCAACTTTACTCCAAAACTCGATTAATGAAATTAACAAACACATGTGGCAGTCCGGGGATTCGAACCTAGGATGCTCACACCGAAAATCAACACACTTATGCATTGCACCACGAAGACAGCTAACAAACAATAACACCAGTCTTATCTCCACTGCTTCGTACATCAGCTGAGCTGGGAAATTGTTGAGACGTAAGCCTGTACTTCTCTCTAAATATTAATTTAGCAAGTATATATTCCATTTCTAGTAATCGCCAATGTAACATACATAATAAAAATATAAATACAAAAAAGAAATATACTGTGACAAACCCAAATTCTTGAGATACTGTATAGTTACTCCCGTTACACAGGATTATACCTCTAATTCTATTATTCCTAGAAATAAGGCGCATTTGTGGGTTTCCCCTGCTTAGTTCATCCATCCTTTCCACATGTCCAAACCTGCTAGTATGCATCTCATCACTGATACTCTTGATACCTAACCTTCTCCTTAGCTCTTCACTTGATATCCTATGTTGCAGTTTGGCACCACACATCCATCTCACCATTCTCATCTCATTACGTTCCATTCTGTTGATATCATCCACTTTGACAGGCCACGTTTCTGAAGCATATGTCATTGCACTTCTAATGCATTAACACCCTTCAAGGGAAGAGGGAGTCTTCTCATGGTGAGTAGTGGTAAAAGTTCTCTAAACTTTCCCCAGCCGCATCTTATTCTGGCGATAGAGGCGGCCTCAGACCCACCACCTCCAGAGATGGTATCACCCAAGTAGCAAAACTTGTCCACCTTCTCCAGTGCCTCATTGCCAAAGTTAACACTCTCCAGCCGGTCATTGAATACAAGCTTACCTTTGCATACTATGCATACAATTTTCTCAATTTCGGACTTCTTCCTCAATAGAGTTCCCTTTATTCTAGTGCAGCGCTTTTTCCTGTGGTGTACCCAGGAGTGGCAGACGCTACACTGTATTGAGTTCATGCCCGCCCCCTTTCTACATACTGTGCATGGGCATGGGAGATATAAGGGACATTACGAAAATCCTCCCTTTCCTCTCACCTCTTCCTCCTATCGCCTGCACCCTCAATAGTTACCTATGCACACCAGCTATTTCAACTTCTGAAGTCAACCATACCATTTTTTAGGAAAACAAAAAACAAATGTTGAGATGCAGTAATGCATTTCTAACACGTTGATGTTGTGTTTTTCAAGAGTCGTAATTTTGGCAGGACCTACACACCACGAATGGGGCAATTCTAGCCTATTTTTGTGCTACTAGGGTTAAACTAATTTGCAATGTTTATGTCACTTGTTAATGTCTGAAAATTATTCATTGGAAGTACTATTCCAGTTTTAATTTGTCTTTTACTATTAAACTAACTGCAGAGATAGAGATATATACAGAAAGAAGCACTGACCTCTAAACACACCAACAGAAGAGGCATGTGAGCCAGAACCAGGCGGTGACCATGAGGAACATTTGCTTTTTCTGTTAGCCTGTTACATAAACTCTCAGCTTCTGAAAATAAATAATAAGAATATAATATATATGGTAATACAGGTACAGTTGCTGGTTAAAGCTTTACTACATTTTCCATCAAGTTCTTTATGGCTATACAGTATAAATATAAAAATACAGTACTATAAACAAATAAATAATAGTAAAATAACAATAATAATGACAATAATAATAATAATACAGCTGCAGGAAATCTATCTATCTATCTATTGCCGGGCGCCGAGTTCCCCGAAGGAGTGGCCACGAACGAAAAAGCCCCCATGCACCTCTGTCCCTAGTTAGTCGACGCCCCTCCTCCCATCCAGCACCGCTTTCACGCATATACTGTACTTCTTAACCCGTACAGTACCGGTGACTTAACAGTTTTCTTACAGTTTCTTACAGTAGATCCTCTGGAAAAAGGCAAACTAGGCCTGTGTATCCAGCTCAGTACCAGTACTTGCACTGCTGCGGTCGTTCACGGTGACGTCCTTTTCAGTTTATTCTGGCAACTATTTGACAATTTTATTCAGCTTAGGAAGGACTTCTAGCAATAATAAGACTTCAAACTATCTCAACCAACCCTCTTAAAACACATCATAGAAGACTGCATTTCACACAACCACTTACGCCAACAACACAATCTACACTCAATGAGAGCTCTGTGGGAAAGCCCGATCGTGGCCATGGCCTTCCTCAGGGACTCGGGGCTGTTCGGCCAGGCAGCTTAGGGAACAACAACAACAACCCTCTTAACTACCACAGATCCTTCCTAAGCTGCATAATATCGTCAAAATATAGCTAGAATATAATATAACATATGTCGCTGGTACTCAAAGGGTTAACTCTTTCCTTCTACCTCTTTCTCGGTCTACCTCTCCCACTCTGTCCTTCCACCTCACTCTCTTAGTAATTCTCTCGCTTCTCATACGTTCCACATGGCCAAACCATCTCAAGGTGTTCCTTTTCACACTTTCCAGCACATCTACATCCACATCACACCGCTCTCATACTTTCTCATTCGTCTGTCTATCCCTCCATGTAACTCTGCATACACTTCTCATGTAACTAATTTCAACCCCTCTCACTCTTGGTTTGTGTCTCTCCAACAACGTCTATGCTTCGCTCCCGTAAGTCAATGTCGGGATTACAACACTGTCATGCAAGGACTTCTTTACTTCCATGCTGACCATCCTATTTCTTGTTACTGCTTTCAGCGTTCCTACAACCCTCTTCCCCTGTTGCACCCTCTCCCGCACTTCTTCATCCATACTCCCATCTTTACTCAACACACTGCCCAAATACTTAAGCCGGCCATACACTTGCAGGCCCGGCCTGTCCGGCCAACGAAAAGGGGCGGGGCTAGAGGCGGCCTCTGTGTGTATGGGGGTGATTTTCATCCGGCAAGACCTGTCGCAGCGGCCGGATGAAAATCAGTTGGCGCTTGAAAATTATGTCCGTTGCGGCCTGCCGCCTGCATGTGTGTGGGTGCGTTCAGGAGCAGTCCACCCCTAGCTCGCCAGTCTCGCTGTCAGTCGTGTTGTTAGACATTTATTGAGAATGACAAATAGATTACAAAACTATACGTTTATATCTATATGCAATTAACATTATCACCTGTATGTCAATGATGTCACACAACAGAAAAGGTAGACAAGAACCCAATATAAATAGGCTAATATGTCCAATTAATGCAAGCCTACTCCCTTCCTACCTGTCACAACACAATCAACCTTAGTTTATGGTAGACAAGAACCCAAAACATACAAGACTATAACCCTTTCCTATCACCTAGTACATTGGGTACAAGATCGACTAACCCTTACTATACCACCTAGTAGGCTACATTGGATTTTTAGACTAACAAAACATATAGTACAGGTTGTTTAATTAATGTTACTAATATATATCATTCTATCTCAATCTGTGTTCATTCTATCAATCTTCGCTGAAAAGCCCTAAAATCTCACCCCCAAACATCTCCATCCCAACTCATTATCGAACAACCGACTCATGTTATCGATACGGTGGACCGACGTATACTGTGTATTTTCATGAGGCGGCCTGTGTGTTTTTGGGTCTCGTCCGGCGGACGATGCCCCGCCCCTTTTCGTTGGCCGGACAGGCCGGGCCTGCAAGTGTATGGCCGGCTTTAAATGAGCTGACATTCTCCATAGCCTGACCGTTCAACCTCACCTCACACTCTGTGGCTGCACCCTTTCAATGACCATAACCTTGCTTTTCCCAGCATTTACCTTCAGATTCCGTTTTTCACACACTGTTCTTAACATATTTACCAGACCCTGCAACTCCCATTCACTATCGCTCATCAGAACATTATCGTCGGCAAACAGCAGTACAGGCAACTTCCACTTGTTTCCTTCCCTTATCAGCGGTACACCAACATCCACTGCTCTTTCTTGTATTTCTTTCATGACTCCATCCATATATATATATTGAACAACCATGGGGACATCACACACACCCTTGCTTTAACTCAACATTAAAACCAAAGAACTATACAGTAATGATCTGAGAACCTCTTTGATAGATGCATATCCCCTTCAGGACTACCAGGTTAGTGATGTGTTGAAGGATGCCTTTATAGCCAGGGTGCCAGAGGGGGTGACTAGAGAACTGAGAAAATTGCCGCTCAATATAAACTTTGAGGATTGGGTAGATGTTGCTAACAAAGCATACAAGGCTATGGGTATAATGGGAGGTGGAAGGATATTTGGGAGGTCTAGGCAAGAGCCGGGGCCGGGGACCTCTGAGTCCTGGGGGAACGGAAAGAAGAAGTTGGGAAATGGCCAGGAGATTTTTTTTTTTTTTTTTTTTTTTTAACAAATACCATGGCTCTATGCGAAGCAGCTGAAAGATTCGTAAAACATTCAAGAAGGGTAGATATAATTTACAGGTAAGGAATTGACATAAAGATTGAGAAATTGTAGGAAAGGGGTAACCCACTGAGGGAGGAGTCAGCCATACCCTGTGTCAATAAAAATGTTAACAGTGGCGTATTGTAAACCTAAATACTGATTAAGATTACAAAATTAAAAATATAAAAAGGGAGACAATGGATTGTAATTAAAACTACTAAATCTTGCCCAATATACCAACATCTTTGCAGAATGCAAAAATTCTTTCTGCAGAAAAGGAACAGCCCTCAGCCAAGATTGCTCTCAGGCTGAGCGGTCTGCGAATATTTCCAAAGTACCTATCCCTTTGACGTTGAAAAGATGGACATTCTATCAGGATATGTTTAACTGTGAGGAGAACAGCACAATCTGTACACTCCGGCTGGTTTGTCCTTTCCATGAGATAACCATGAGTGAGTCTAGTGTGGCCAATGCGGAGGCGAGCAAGAGCAGTTTCCTCCCTACGAACTTTAGAACAAGCTTCGTGCCAAGGTTCTACAGATGGTTTGATCTCTTTTAGCTTATCAAGTACATTGTCAGACCACTCAGCCTGCCATTTAGACAACACAGCAGACTTAATGAGAGGCAA
The DNA here is from genome assembly GCA_032716605.1 of Paralithodes platypus. Lineage (NCBI taxonomy): Eukaryota > Metazoa > Arthropoda > Malacostraca > Decapoda > Lithodidae > Paralithodes > Paralithodes platypus. Next base: position 24,376,803 of record CM064516.1, on the reverse strand, counting down.
ATAATCATTGTAGGGCAACTGGAGGTCATCATCAAAGATATCAGCATGCTTAGCTGCAGAATCTGCAGCCTCATTTCCAGGGGAGGTGGTAATGCAGGATACTACAGTAGGGTCCCGCATAGAACGAGAAATTGATCGATAAACGAGGTCGTTCTATGTGAAATCGCTCTATGTGAAAATTTGATATTGGTCAATCGACCCTTCCGTACGTACCGAAATCCGAGTGAATCCGACATCCGACTTCACTTGCGCACGCAAGAAGGAGAAGACCGAACCTCCATTGTGTTGAAAAACCACCTGTTTACAAGATTTGTTCTGCCCAAATGTCGTATCTCTCACATTTATTAGGGCTTTAGTGCATTCAGTGTTAGGGAGGGTGGGACTGGTGGTAATGATGAAAGAATTGAATGCCTGGGACCATGAAAACAGAACATTGGACAGTCAAGCTGCCTACCTTGTCGGACGAAAACGGCAAAAATGGACGACTACTGTAGTTAGGCTAGGCTATAATGACAATGATTTCAAATAAAGTGTGTTGTAAGTAATCTCCTCATAATATGCATTTACAAGTACTGTATGAATATACAGTATAAATATTTGTCACGAGTCAGGCGCCCTGTATGAAAATATGGCGCTCTAATAGAGAACTCCCCGGATTTGCCCTACTTTAGAAGCGGAATCGCTTCAACAGAACACATTCGTTCTTAATGAAAATTTTGAAATTGTATTTTTGGTCGGTCGCTCTATAGGGGAATCGTTCTATGTGAACACGTTCTATGCGGGACCCTACTGTACTTCCCTGGTAGGGTTAGGCTATCGGTTCCTTCCTGCATGTGACAGTGAAGCTCGGGCATATTATTTGCCAGTAGTCCTTAATGGGATGGAGATACTGGCATTGATTGATACAGTTGCTGAAGTAAGCTTGGTTTCTGAAGAGATGATAAAGAGATAATAAAGAGGGCATGTTTAGATGTGAAGGTTAACCACAGCCACTGTAAGGTGAGAGGTTTGGGGCCCCGATTGTTGAAAAATTGCAGCATTGTTGGGCTGGAAGTAGTCCTTGAGAAACTTTATGAGAGGCTCAGGTGGTGAAGAATCTCAATAGTCCCTTTCAACTCATTCTGGGGTGCCCATTCTTGGATCAGTATTCATTATCTATACAGTAGATACTGAACGAAGACAACTAGTTAGGACTTCGTCTGAAGTGGGATATCCAGAATGGGTTTGGGGATCCTCCTTGTTGTGTAGCCTGGGTTTCACATGCCGTAGAACTTTTGCCTAATACAGTAAACCCTCGCTACATCGGACCTCTTAATGTCGGAAACCCGTACTTGCCGGATCGGCATCGGCCTGTCGGACAAGTCCTCCCAGTTGCCGGACCTTTCCGATATTGTTCCGACAGTCTCTAACAGTGTCGGAAGATACTCTCAGTTTTCGGAAAAATAAGGACAAAAGTCCGTCATAACCGTCCAATGTACGCCGTCTGATAGATATCTTGTATGTTCCCGAGATGTGTCCGACAGTCTCGAACAGTGTCGGATGACACGCTCTCGTCACCGGAAAATAAGGGTCAATGTCCGTCAAAACGGGGAGATGTCATTTTGATTCCGGGACCCGAATCACCCGCTTGGACCGACACGTGTCAGTACGCACTAGAAGCTGTTGTGTTACACATCTACTCCGTGCATTTTCCCGTTTATCATGCCTCCCAAAGAGAAGCTTAAGCGTAAGGTGACCTCGATATCACTTGAGATGGAGAAGGGGAGTGAGGTGGTCAAGGAGAGTGAGGTGGAGAATAACAGTGAGGTGGTCAAGGACAGTGAGATGGAGAAGGGGAGTGAGGTGGAGAAGGACAGTGAGGTGGTCAAGGAGAGTGAGGTGGTCAAGGAGAGTGAAGTGAAGAAGGACAGTGAGGTGAAGAAGGACAGTGAGGTGGAGAAGGACAGTGAATGGACCTGTTTTCAATGAAGGGGTAAGTGTTTGTGTACAGTACATTACAGTGCAGCACTATAATGTACAGTACTGTACAATACATATTGTTCATTATAAACTACTGTACTGTATGTGCTATTATATTAAAATAATAAAGATATATTGAAATCTAGAGTACGAATAGGGTAGTCTCCGTTTTCTATGTTGACGCGGACTTCCCTCTTGAGGTCATAATTTTTCCGTAGTCTCCATTTTCATGGTTGACTTGAAAATCCGCTTGTGAGGTAGTTTTTGTTCCCCTTTCAGATCAGACACAAGCCGGAGTTCGGACATCTCGGAAAATTGGACACTACGGACTGGGTATCCCCCCAATTAGTCCGACATAGCGAGGGTTTACTGTACCTTGATTAGACGTGGAATTGGTGGATACACATACATAGATACATACACAAAATTTTAAGACTGAGTGCTCCACACATACATGCAGTTTCAGTCTCTTGTCCTAATGGCGGCGTTCCAGTCAACCCTGTTAAGGGGCGTTTCACTTGTCAAGTTTATTAATTCGAGATCGGCACGTATAGTCTGATCCCAGGTCTTCCTCGGTCCACCCCTTGGTGTAGCTCCCTCCACAATCAAACCCCCCCCCCCCCCCAAAGGGGGTAAGTGGGCCTTCATCTAATGGTGGAGGAAAAAAAGAATACGACCCACGCATCCGACTGCGTGTCGTACAAGGTGACTAATAGGGGGGATGGCGATAGACTTGTGGACCAACAGCCATTACTATGCAATAAAGTCTTTATCTTGGTATGGCACTGCCAAGGCTGGTGGGGTGCGGATAGGTGCCACAAGGGACTGAGTCTTACCTGAGCGCTGTTTGGCACCACACCTGTGTCGGCAACAGTGTTTGCATGTTGGAGCAGTGTCGGGGCAGGACTTTATTGTTCTATAGTCCAAATTGCCTAATATACAGTAGAGTCTTTTTATGGTGCTGTCTTTTTGTAATACTGTTAAGGCTGGGTGTGGTTGCAGATACTGCAGGTGCAAGTGTTGCAGGGTGACTGTTGAGTCTTGCTGAGGCACAGTTAGCACTATACCAACATCAGCCACAGTGATGACTTGGTGGGGTACTGCTGTGGTGGGACTTTATTGTACTACAGTACACTTCAACTACTGAAAGGCAACCCCATCAGCGCCGTTACAATGCTTGTAATGGAAAAATTACGCTAAACCATTGTACGTATGTATGTAGACCTGCATCTTTTACCTCTATCTAGCGCATCCCCTTTTCCTTTTGTTACGACCGGCACTACGAAATAAACAAGGGCACTCAATATTGGACTAGATGATAGGCTATATCTGCAACAACGGTACGCTAATTCCAAACCCTCGAACTATTACGCCGGTGAACAAAACACTTAAAACCCTCCAGAGTTAATCTACTGGATAACGGGATATCAATTAACTGGGTTTTAGTGCACTTCTACAAAGGCTTACCGATGACGGCAAAGCCTACTCACAACAGGAGTACTTTACGTTAATAAAATGCTCTTAACCCGTCCAGCCCCGGCTAGTTTTGTAATGTTTGTTCACCAGAACCCGGCCGGTTTTCAACAAATTGTTTTATTCCAGAAACAATAGCGAATGGGTTAGGAATGAAGGAAAAACCACGAAAAACCGCTCAAAAAGCTTAAAGAATGGTCCTACAGAGCCCCCAAAAAAGTATTTTACAAGAGTAAAAAATTTAAGCCAATTACCCCAAAAAACCAGGTTATTGCGCGCTCACGCGCACGCACGTGGACTTTTGAGAGTTTTCAACCATCGGCACGGTTGCGTGGGATACGTACACAGTTCCCATACAAATCTGAGCCCTCTTGAGTGGCTACACCTGAGGTTACGGTCGGCGCAATTAGGGTGACGCGCCAGGCGCGTCTCTGGGGCTTAGCATTACATACATCACCGACGCGCCAGGCGCGTCGCTGGGGCTGTACGGGTTAAGTAATAACAATGCTTGAATAAACTATGATAAGATTTAATAAAGGAGTATATGCTTACGTTAACTTTAGTGTGAGTCTGTACTCAACACTAAAATCTACAATGCTCTATGAAAACACTGGAAGTCTAGTCCTACAGCAATCAGATAAAGAATCTTCTGAAAACGTCTGATGCTCTAAGATGCTCGTTAATATAGAACAGAAATAATGCAGGGGCAGGACATCAAAGCGTGTATCTTAAATACACCAATAAGTAGGATACATATATATATAACAAGGGAGTGCAACAACTCTGTGACAGCACTAATAATCGCCACTCAAAACAGTACTTCCTTAGCCAACTTAACAGCCAAACTGGGATGTGCACTATGCATCAACCTAGACTAAAATAAGGCGTGAATAATTCCTAAAGCATACACAATTAAAGTTAATAAACACACTGCTGTCTTTCTCACTAATAAAGTCTAGCAGTGGCATAAAAGGTACTAAGAAACTAGGCAGAGCGCAAGCATGCTCGTAGCCTACTGTCTCCCCTTGAACAGATTTCCCTTATGTTACGTTAAGTGACTTGGAGGCTCTCTTGGTAAGTCCAGATCTCAAGTATCTGGTCTTACCCTGGCGCTCCACAAAGGTCAACAAAATGAGGTAGCAAGTATGCAGGTGAGATTAGGCAAGAGCCCTTCACTTGTATACTGCTACACTCGCAAAGGAAAATATGCACAAGGGTTACAGGCTAGCTAGCTTCGTCGATGTTGTACAGGCTCTGACTTGCCACATACATAACTCAGACAACGACCAAAGATACCTTCCACTGTCTAGCATTAAATAATAAGAGAGAACAGCTCAATAATTAGAAGCACCCCAACACTATGGTACCATTTGACTATGACTCTAATAATCCCTAAAACTAGTGCAAACATATATGGAGAGCTGGTGCTGGTAATACGACTGGCCGACTATGGAAGTCGTATGCAGAACCAGATGGGATAAGTAATTGAATAAAGAGAGAAGTATGAAACCGAAGAAGTTCAGAGAGAGACAGCAGTATAGAGGGTTATATGGGGGACAGAATTGCAAGGGACATGTAGGACCTAGCACACCAAGCCTAGCTCTGCAGAAGGTAGCTCCTCGGGACCCCTAGGATCACACACAAAGGCATGGTGGTCAGCCAATTACAGGCCGCTACGTCACCAGGCAGCAGGGCTGCAGAAGGCGCCAGGAACCACCAGCCAATCAAAACCGAGAGAAAGGACCACGCGGGCGGGAACCTCCGGGAGGGAGGGAGGAGGAAGAGCAACACTCACCTCCCCCACCCTGCTCGCTCGCTCTCTCTCTCTCCTTCACTACAATGCATCCTATATTCTAGCAAGGATATAAAATACTTCCAAGTGTCAGAGACAAGAATAAAGATCACCACTGATCTGTCTGTGACAACATGTACTCTATGAAAGAAAGAACATCGTTCTACGATTATTGTAGCCCATATCACTGCCCTGGCGAGCGCTAGCGAGTCACGAGCGAATTCTGGCAAGCTGGCCAGCGTAACACCCCGCCCAAGATGTGGGATGCTTCAGCCACAGGCGAACCCCACATCTGACCAGACAGAATGCCCATCAACCCCGCATCACCCAGCCACTCTCCCAAGTTGTGAAAACAAGGCTCGATCACAAACATAAAACACTGCATTATAAAAAAAATCTGCACAACACTTCCCCAAAATAATAGCATCATAATAATTATATCACGCTCAACGAGCAAGCTTCACCAAGCCTAGCCTACTAAGACAACAACTCAGAGTGTCTTAGATGCTTGCTGTGATATACTGCACTTATATACTATCAAAAAGAAAGTTTTTTTATGCGAGGTTTTTATATATTTTAATAGTGTTTTTGGCGGCGTTGCACTACAGTGGCAAGCCTAGTTTTTCTCCACTCTCAACACACACTGACTGAACGGCGAGGGTTCTCCTGCAAACAAACCCTCCCGTGACAAACAATCAGCCAAAACATTATCAGTGCCCTTAGCATGCCACACATCCAACTCGTGTTTCGGCAGCACAACAACACCTGACACTGATAAACTGCCCAGTTCATCGCAAGACTGGCACTTTTCTTCGCTCTTTCCGGCAACGGGGCCTGCCAATAACCTTTCACTAGTTCTACCTTCGTGATAGGCGATGCAGCCCCGAGGCGGTCTATGGTGTCGTCAACTCTCGATAAGGTATAGGCGTCTGTCAGGGATAATTCACACCCACTCTTGCAATCAACACACACACGGATCTTGCCACTTAACACAGGTTGCAAAGTTACAGGCAACGACCACTCACGACATTCCTTATCCCTCAGACCGTTCGTCAACACATAATCCAGCTCTGCATGCACCACAGGCTGTTGAGCAGGATTTATACAGTAGGGAATTAAACTGAGCCTTGCACTGTCTCCAGCCTCCATGTCGGATTCTACCCCGTACATCAGGCCTGGAGAATGAACAAACATGCGAAAGTACTGCCATAGCCTAGTAAACAACTGCCTGGCACTGTCTCCAGCCTCCATGTCGGATTCTACCCCGTACATCAGGCCTGGAGAATGAACAAACATGCGAATGTACTGCCATAGCCTAGTAAACAACTGCCTTGCACTGTCTCCACGAACAACATGCCTAGTGCCCTCCCACAACCCAGCCGAGACCGCAGCTTCTAACCTGTAGTCTCCCTCCTTCTCCACCTTCGTCCCTAGAACAGCCAGGTCATGAGAGGGACCATCAGTACCACCTGTGCAGTCACTCCCATAGTTCATTATTGCTAAGGCTTCCCCACCGATACCGTACATGCGCACCCCCGCATTCCTTGCAACTACATCTGCCTGCGCAGCATCACCGCCTTCAGCGACATGGCCAGATACAGTCGGTCTATGGTAGGGCTGTTGCATTTCACTAGACCAGCATTGGGAGGCTATGTGATGGCCGGGCGCATCCACTCCACAGCCAACCTCGCCAATCTGCTCAATCTCCTCCTTCTGACCACCATACTTGGCAGCCATGGGTCGACCCTGACCTGGCAACCATGCCAAAGCCTCGTCGCCCACCTTGAACCACTGAAACAACGAGGCCAACGGTTTACCGACACTCAAGTGACCTGCCGGCGGAACCTCGTGCACCGCATGAGTTGTGAGGCCTGGGTGCTCGGCACAAACAGTGGGGTATGGACCGATCAGGTGCTGGAGCGCTGCACACTGCTGCTCAGGCAGGTGCTCTAGCGCATCCACAGCCACCTGACTCGTATCCCCCGCCCACTGCTCCACCGAGACATGACAATCCCGACTCTCCTCCACCTGTGCACCACTGCCCCCCTCTCCTTCTCCACCTTGGCCGCTGCAGACCAACGCAGGGACAGTAGGCTGCTGAGGTGGTTGCCTCACAAACTCCTCTAACAGGTTCACCTGACATGCTTCCCCGTCCTCGAGTTCAGTAGCCCCGTTCTCACAACTCTCCTGCACCTGGGAACTACTCTGTCGCGGAGTGCCATCACGCCCTACCATGTCCCTAGGGGGGACAGGTTCTGGGGCCAGTCCGGAGCTCACCTTTGTGTCAAGTACCGAGTCACCAAGGAGTGTCGCTGGGTCCAAACTCTCAACCCGACCACCAGCCTCGACTTTCTCCTTCCGACCCTTCCTCCGCTGGTCATAAACTTGGGTACTAGGCTGTGACACCTGAACGGACTGAGATCTCTCAAGCCCCTCTTGCTCCTCCCTACTCGTGTTGGCCGCCCTCTAGGCAACGACTAAGGGTGGAACCTCGGAAGTGGGCACCGCAAAGTCATTACCAAGAAGGAGGTCGACCCCCTCAACTGGCAACTTCTCCACCACACCCACATCCAACTCCCGTGTCACACCGTCCACCTCAAGCTCCATTCTGACCAGCGGGTAAGACCGCGTAGCATTGATGCCTTGAACCACCACAACCCGAGCCACGTTAACAGGCTTGCCAGTGATATTCTTAACAAGTGTCTGGGAAGCGCCTGTATCACGCAATAACTCAAGCCTATGCTTCACACCAGCCCACCTCACAGTGCCGTGCCCCCTATGACCACAAAAAGCATCACGGACGGGTGACGAGCCCTCCTGCTGCTTCTGCACCGACTGTGACTCCGCAACCGACGTATTACCCCGGGCAAACGCGGAAGACCTCAAAGACACACCGATGTTGCTCACTAGTGACACCACTGCTGTAGGTGGTGTGCTCGGACATGAGCGCGCAATATGCCCCTTCTCATGACACTTGAAACATTCCACCTCACTCTTGGACTTCCTCTGAGGTGAGGAAGGGCCCTGGCCTTTCTTGAACGGGAAGGGTTTCGACTTGGGTTCATAATTGGCAACAGTACTCTTACATGGATAATTATATGTTGTGTCATTAATTCGGGGGGGTGGAGTGGTACGCCCCTTGTTACCTGCCTCAGCTCTCTGTGCAGACCCGCACCCGCGAATCAATGACAACCTGAGGTCAGCCAGCTCAGCCGCCTCTTGTAGAGTTTTCGGTCGCTTTTCTTTAATGTTAAGAGTCAAGTCACTGCCAGTACATTTAAAAAATTGTTCGAGCAACATTAGTTGTTTTACTGAATCAAAAGTAGTTGCCTTCTCCGACCTTAACCAATTTTCAAATGCATCTGACAGCTCTCTAGCGTGTTCCTGGAAAGTACTCTCCTTTCTTTTTGGAACCGCCCTAAACTTCAGCCTATAGGTCTCTGGCTGTAGCTCATACGCCCTCAGGACAGCCTCTTTCAATAACTCGTAATTCACACATGAATCTAGGGGCAAAGCATCGTACGCCTTGAGTGCTTTCCCCGTCAATCGTGAAGAAACAAGGGCTGCCCACTTCTCCTCGGGCCATTGGTGCTCCTGGCACTTTTTCTCAAACCGGAGAAAAAATTCTGTAACTCCCAACTCATCAAAAACTGGAACCAACTTAAGTAGATGCGACAGGGACTGGTCATGGGCTCGACCCCCCTGGGCGACCCGGTTCCTTGTCACCTCTACACAAGTTTTCTCTAGGTCAACATCGGCACAATACCTCTCAGACTCAAACTTGCGCTCAGACTCTCGCTCACGCTGCTCGAGCTCGAGCTTCCGCTGCTCAAGCTCAGACTGCTGCCTGAGCTCAGCCTCATGCTTCCGCTGCTCGAGCTCAGCCTCATACTTCCGTTGCTCAGCCTGCTGGTTAAGTTTGGCGAGTTCGAGCTGAAACAACATCTCGGCAGAGGAGGGGGTGCTACTATCGGGGACCCACCCCGTGAATCACCTAGAGGCATACCCAACCGCCAGCGGGCATCAGCCTGCGGGAACGTACCCGGCTCTGGAGCCCGAGGGGGCGCCATGATAGGAGTCGAGTGGAATGGGGGCTGGGCCGAAGGTGCCCCAGCTCCCGCTCCACCCGAAACCCCATGCACCCTACCCAGCACACAGGCAGCCAGCTCACTTCTCGACATACCGCTAGTACCGGAAAACCCCAAGACCGTGGCCACACACTGCAGTCCGTACCGGTCTAGCCCCGCCACCCGGTCCGCCGACATAGGCTTCCCCAAAAAATCCGAGCATCCTCCTCACTGTTCACCACCCGAGCGCTGCTTAACATCTCCACCTTCTCCACCTCCTCGCCTGCCTCTCGCACTGTGCCCTCACTATGCTCAGACCCGTCCAGTGAGATGATGGAGTGAACAAAACAAAATTCTCAAGTCCAGACAAAAAAATAGCCAAACTCTTGCGTAGCTTTATTCACCAAAAAATATTCGAAGATGTTCTTGAGTGCAATACTAGGTCACCAATAACTCCAACAAGTTCTATGTATCCTCAAAACAATGTCTACTGCCAACAATGCGAGAAATAAATTCAACCCCCAAATGGCAATAAGATTTCTCCAAAAAAAAAAATGCCATATTCAGTTCACTATATTCTGGTCTAAGGTCGCCATTTGTTACGACCGGCACTACGAAATAAACAAGGGCACTCAATATTGGACTAGATGATAGGCTATATCTGCAACAACGGTACGCTAATTCCAAACCCTCGAACTATTACGCCGGTGAACAAAACACTTAAAACCCTCCCGAGTTAATCTACTGGATAACGGGGTATCAATTAACTGTGTTTTAGTGCACTTCTACAAAGGCTTACCGATGACGGCAAAGCCTACTCACAACAGGAGTACTTTACGTTAATAAAATGCTCTTAACCTCTGAAGTGCGCATGGGGGTAATTAGACACCTCTCCCTGTGCGCATGTATTTGAGGTGTTTCCGTCACTAAAATATTCATTGTACCATTAATAGCATTAATACTTATCCATATGCGCCTATTATGGGATGATTATAAAGGTATTAACCTGAAACAACAATAAAACGAGTGAAAACAGCGTTTGGATGGTCAAAATCGGAGATATAGCCCGCGAGTTGTATAATGTATGGATGAGGCAAGCTGATTTCCCGCCAATTTCCCCCAAGGCCACTGAGACACAGTCGATCGATACTCTCTCTCTCTCTCTTGCATTCACTTGCTATCAGTGATGACCACACCATGCAACCGGATTTCTAATGTTAGCACGAAAATATACCTCAGAATAAGGGAATAATAGGGAAAATAGGTGATAACTGAAGGAGAGGAGGAAAGTGGGGAAGGAGGGGAGGTAGAGGACTGAGATTTTGCATGGCCCAGGGGCCAATTTTTTTTTTTTTTTTTTTTTTTTTTCGATGTCAAAAGTTGATTTTTTTTTTCTCTGACTCTTAAGAGTCTCCCCGCAGTTCCCGGGTTAAGTAATAACAATGCTTGAATAAACTATGATAAGATTTAATAAAGGAGTATATACTTACGTTAACTTTAGTGTGAATCTGTACTCAACACTAAACTCTACAATGCTCTATGAAAACACTGGAAGTCTAGTCCTACAGCAATCAGATAAAGAATCTTCTGAAAACGTCTGATGCTCTAAGATGCTCGTTAATATAGAACAGAAATAATGCAGGGGCAGGACATCAAAGCGTGTATCTTAAATACACCAATAAGTAGGATACATATATATATAACAAGGGAGTGCAACAACTCTGTGACAGCACTAATAATCGCCACTCAAAACAGTACTTCCTTAGCCAACTTAACAGCCAAACTGGGTTGTGCACTATGCATCAACCTAGGCTAAAATAAGGCGTGAATAATTCCTAAAGCATACACAATTAAAGTTAATAAACACACTGCTGTCTTTCTCACTAATAAAGTCTAGCAGTGGCATAAAAGGTACTAAGAAACTAGGCAGAGCGCAAGCATGCTCATAGCCTACTGTCTCCCCTTGAACAGATTTCCCTTATGTTACGTTAAGTGACTTGGAGGCTCTCTTGGTAAGTCCAGATCTCAAGTATCTGGTCTTACCCTGGCGCTCCACAAAGGTCAACAAAATGAGGTAGCAAGTATGCAGGTGAGATTAGGCAAGAGCCCTTCACTTGTATACTGCTACACTCGCAAAGGAAAATGTGCACAAGGGTTACAGGCTAGCTAGCTTCGTCGATGTTGTACAGGCTCTGACTTGCCACATACAGTCAGGACCCCCAATTCGCGAGAATAGGGGTGACAGGAGGCATCGCGTATTGTGAATTCGTGTATTGTGGAACTAACTTTAAATGGGAATAATTAGATTGGGTGACATCTCTCAATTATGGCCTATTTTCGAAATTTTTGGCCCTATTTTCGACATTTTTGGCTCTATACAGTACAGTCTATATCTTATTATATAAGAAGAACAATGAATAAAAATATGAAACCTTACCTTAAAATTAGTAGTAGATAGGCTAGGACTAGGACTAGGACCGTAGGACTTCACGATTTTCTCCAACTTCTCCCTCCCTGACCAAATCGTACGAACAGTTTACTCTGACAAGCCTATTGCACAGTTTCCTTCTCCTTTTTTCTTGCGATCCAACACTTCCACCTTCACTTTGTGTGTTATCTTCTTATATTGGCGTGGCATGGCGAAAAAAGTGGCAGGCACTACAAACGTTTGGTCACTCCGCACGGCTATGAGCGCTTGAGCGGGACTGTGGGAGGGAGGGAGGGAGGGTAAGCGGGAGGGAAGGCAGGCGTATGCCCGTCTTCTTCTCTTTTTGGAGCTACTCCTGGGCCTCGCGAAACGTAGACGTGCTCGCTTATCAAGCGGGAATAGCGGATTTGGCCCCTTCATAGCTCTCGATTCGTGTATTATGGTACCACCTCGCGTAATTAATGTTTAATTAATTAATGTTATTTTCGAGGGGTAACTCGTGTATTAGGGTTTTCGCGCATTGTGGAATCGTGTATTGGGGGTCCTGACTGTACATAACTCAGACAACGACCAAAGATACCTTCCACTGTCTAGCATTAAATAATAAGAGAGAACAGCTCAATAATTAGAAGCACCCCAACACTATGGTACCATTTGACTATGACTCTAATAATCCCTAAAACTAGTGCAAACATACATGGAGAGCTGGTGCTGGTAATACGACTGGCCGACTATGGAAGTCGTATGCAGAACCAGAAGGGATAAGTAATTGAATAAAGAGAGAAGTATGAAACCGAAGAAGTTCAGAGAGAGAGACAGCAGTATTATAGGTTTGACTCCTGTAAGGAGATAAAGAAAACCTAATATTTAGTAGTGGCCCCGTAATCATTGACGAACATGCCTATTACATAAGGCATCCTCTTCAAACACTAATCCGCCGTAGTTTTGAATCTACCGCGCAGAGCATTTAAAAACTGAGGAGCCTTCATCATGAGCGCACACGACCTCACTCATGGCTTCAGTCATTATGAATTGGGTTCTCACTACGAAAAAACTTCGTAAAAAATAAAAACAAAAAGAAAATAAGAATAACTATCCAATAAGCTTTCCATCATATCGTGGATGTACTTGTGTGGATTTCTGACCAGACGCTGATTCAGGCGTCATTCTTCCTTCACTGACATATCAAGTAAACCAAAATCCTTAATACATCAACGAATGGGGAGGGGACGGTCGGGAGGGCCCCAGTCGTCAATGATTACGGGGCCACTACTAAATATTAGGTTTTCTTTATCTCCTTACAGGAGTCAAACCTATAATTTATTAGTGGCCCCTCCATCATTGACGAACATGCCTGATTTCTAAGACTGGAGGGGGACATTCGTAATCATATCATAACTCTAGAAAAGCAGATAATAAAAACAACCACATAGTATTCTTACTTTGAAAATATATTTAATTAACGGCGTAGCCGAACAAATACAAGAAAAAGGGGGTTCAGGCAGGTGCGTGCTTCAAAGAAGCCTGCCTGACAAAAAATTGGTAACCCTGAAGATTCTGAACACAGATCTGTAGTTACAAAGGCACCCCACTCAACGAGTGGTGACAAAAAATAACAAGTTATAAGTTTACATGTGCACATAATAAACCCCAACATAAACTTGGAGATAAATTGCAAAGGAACTCCAATAATCTAAAACTAAATTGCTTTCGCAGCTAAACTACTCTAACAACACCGTTGTTTTGTACTTAACATTGTACTAGCACAATTTCTCACTGAGAAATTTTCATAACACATTTTAACCTTAAATTGTATCACAGCTCTCATACTCCGGCGGGGTCTAGGGTGTCCTGTGTCAACTGACTGCACCCCCCCCCCCCCCTTTCCCATGAAAGTAAACAAAAGTGACTGCAGGGCCGCCTAGACCCTCTGCCTTAAAGCTATACATGGTAAGGAAGGTTTGTCTAGAGCAACTGACAAGTATCTAGACAGAAACGTATGATTAGACGCCCACAACTGCGTGGACGCTATGTCTTCAACTGAAAAAAAATTCAGGAAACGTAAAGAGGCTGCCCATTTGCGTAAATCGTGGGCCCGACCCACAACGCCGGGATTACTTTCTTTAATGACTTCTACCAGAAGAGAGGCTAATCGCCGTTTAAGTAAGCGTTTACCCGTACTTGCTACCCATAAAGCACCTTGGGGGTTGTGAGGAGCTACTCTCAAATATTTGGTTAGAGCTTGTACTGGACATAAATTATGATGCACCTTTCCCCTTTTTAACGCCGGCACCGTGAACTCAGAAAACACGTGTGCACTATGCTCATTCTTGGCTACAAAACCTGGGGAGGGTGCAATGGAAATACATTCATTAAGGCTACCAAACCTAAGACAATTAGGTGTGTTGCTCATCGCCGCCAGCTCAGACACTCTGTTTCCGGTGGCTAAAGCCAAAAGGAAAACCGTCTTTTTTAAGATTAATGCAAAGTCTGCAGTATTTTGGTACAGACGAGAGTGAAGCAAAGACAAAGCTTTGTCCAGAGACCAAGTAGGCATGAGCTGACGGGGAGGTGGGCGGAGTTTAAAACATGCTCTCATAAAACCTGTTTCCTCCGCCACCGGTATGGAGAGACCTGTAAGGTCTAAAAAGGGCACTCTAATCGCAGTTAAGTGATTTTTTAATGTTACCACAGATAAACGTTTCTGCTCAAACAGATAATTTAAATAATTAAAAACTAATGCCACTGAGGGTACAGTTTGTTCTGTCCTAACGATCCAAGAAGTAAAGGCTTGCCAATGTGATTGATACTGTCGTTTTGTAGACTGAGTATATTGATTAAGTAATTTATTTGTCACATCTCTACCGTATGGTGCTAGCCACTTGGCCTCCTGAATGTCCATAATGCAAAAGTCAGCGAGGTCGCGAGGTTGCCAATCGCGTCTAAGTGGAAATACCCGACCGGGAGCGATACCGGGTCCGGGCACCACATTTTCAATTGCTGGTACCACAACTGCGCCGGCCACAGTGGCGCGATTAGCGAGACTAAGCCTCGATAATCTCGTAGTTTGTTCACTACGTGGCACATTAGTGACACATCTGGCGGCGGAAACAGATAGATGGAGCTCCATCTGTTCCAGTCTGTCACTAGGGCGTCTGGCCCCCCTGCCGGCGTTTTCGCCCGGCGGGTGAGGTATAGATGGAGTTTGTGAGTCTCCTCGGACGCAAAAAGATCCACTTGTGGATGGGAGAGCTCTGCAATCATTAGGTTGAAAATGGGTTGCTTGAGCTCCCATTCTACTGTCGTGCTCTGTCGCCGGGATAGAGCGTCTGCCCAGACGTTCGCTACGCCTGGGAGATAAGAAGCGTGCAGATAAATATCTAGACTGTTGGCTAGAGCAAAAATCTCTTCTGACACGTTTAGCAACTTCCTTGACCTCGTTGACCCTTGTTTCTGAATACAGTGGACTGCATTCAGATTGTCCATTCTGAAGGCCACCGACTTGTCCCGTAACGCCGGGCCGTGAGCCTGAAGGAAATATAAGGGGACTAGTAATTCTTTGACATTGATGTGCGAGATTTCTAAGTGGGACCAAAGCCCCTGACCCTGGTGCCCCTGATTTGACTGAAATCCCCAACCTATTGTGCCTGACGCATCCGTGTCTACCCATACCGTTGGTGGAGGAGAGGTCCATGACATTATTGAGTGCAATGTTTCCCTCTTCGCCCAGACCGCTAGCAAGGTGTGGATTAATTTCGGGATGGGCCATAATTTTCCCGCCGGTAAGAGCGGGAAATATTTGTTGCCTTCCAATATTAATCGTTTTACTTTCAACCGGCCCAACTTGACAGTTAGTTGAATCCAGTTGAGAGAGCCGACCAGAGACTCCTAGACCCTCCGTGTCGTAGTCAGACTGTGAAGAAACCTGAACAGTTTCCTGCGAAACCTGTTGCGATTGTCCACACTCTGACTCAGAGTGAGAGCGGCGGTGTCCCAGACTAGCCCTATCCACTGAATTACTCGTGAGGGAACAAGGTTTGACTTTACCAGATTTACCTTGAAGCCTAGAGTTTTGACATGATTCAAAATGATATTGACATGTTTTATGCATAATTGTTGTGTCTCTGCCACCACCAGCCAGTCGTCCAGATACCACAACACTCTGATCCCTTGTTTTAACAATGGCATCAGGGCTTGCCGGACTAGTTTTGTGAATAATCGAGGTGCTAGGTTCAAACCGAACGGCATCCTCTGAAAAACAAAATTTTGGTGCCTGATCCGTAAGGCCAAAAACCTTTGAAATCTTTTGTTGACCGATACGTGCCAATAGGCGTCTGTCATGTCTAGTGAACACATCCAACCTCCCGGCGGAAGTGTTAGCCTGATTTGGTGTACTGTTAACATTCTGAAAGATTCGTTGTGAATGTGAAGATTCAGATAAGACAGGTCTACGACCGGCCTCATCTGAACACTGTCCCTTTTGGGAACCAAAAATAGTTTGGACGTGAATACAGGGTAATTTGGGGGGACCGGGATGATGACATTCTTGGCAATCATTTCCTGGGCTAGTGACTCCACCTCTAAAGAAACAAAATTTGCCGTTGTCGGCTGACGTAATCGAGGTCGCCGGAGCCACTGCCAAGTGATGCCTTTGCGTGCCACCATCCGTGCCCAAGTGTTTAACGGCCATGCTTGGTGACACGTTCGGAACGACCCAGTTAGCAGACAAGGGTTCGCCGGCTGTACTACCCTCGGTTCCTCCGGCCTTAAGGTAGGCGCCGGGAGTGAGAGAGACTTTAGTTTTTTGATGGTGGGGTTGGTGCTGGCCGCTTCGCCGGCTGGCTGGTGTTGGTCGAAGACTGGCCCTGACCTGGTTTATTTTGGCCGCGTCCTCTCTGACCTGAAAACCTATTCTGTCTATGCCTGTACTGACCCTGGGGGGAGTGGGAGGACTTAGGCGGAAGAAATGGTTTAGATCCCCCTGGCTGGGCTTTAGTAGTAGGCCTGGGTAAGTTAAATGCAGGTTTCTTAGAAGGGGTGGGACTGTGCTTAACGGCCTGTGCCATATTGAACACCGTTCGCCATACTTCAGGGGACATTAAAGAAGGGGTAAGTACTGGTGACATCACCACCTGGTTAGCAATGCGCTCAGGTAGCTTGCGAACTAACGACATCCTAAGATCTTGTCGTGCTCGCACCGCCTCAAGCAAGGCGGTGCGTATGTCACCTAAGGATTGGATTGACGACTGAAGAATCAGTCGCCGGGATAACTCAACCGATCTTCGAGCATCCGCGTCTGCGATTGCCTGAGTAGATCGTAGTAAAGACTTAGCCACCTGCTGAGATACTATGTACTGTGAAAACAGGCGAAAAGCTTTTCCTCGTAGCCTAAATTCTCTGTCTAGGTGAGTAGGGGTAGGGGTAGTGAACGGGTCCTTCAGTTCACAAAGATTAATCTTAGGGGCAGCTAGGAATGCAAACAAAGCCGCCGGGACTCCGCCGGCAGAACCCACCGGCATGGAAAACCATGAATGTGAGTCCTGAGGGATCTGGTGGGAAGATTTAGAAGTGAAAGTGGTTGCAAAGTTTTGAGCCTCTACCTCCCAATCCACCCAAGGTCCTGGACCCAACTGTCCCACCTTCAAAACTGGATTAGCTGCGTCGTCTGTGACGGTCCGTAAATCTAGTTCAGGAGTAAGAGCTGACAGAGTCTTAATATCATTAAACCCATCCAGCTTAGACCAGTCTGAAAATAGTTTTAAAGCTGAGGCAGGGGGTAAAGCAGGCTTAGAAGCATACACAAAATAATCCTGGTGATAATAACTAGGTATAGCCTTAATGTTTACGTCCAGAACATTACCTAAGGCATCCATGGCCCTTAATTTCTTTGACTTGTTGCCCTGGATAAACCACTCACGCGGTACCGGGAGTTCCCCTGACAAGGTAGGTTGGGCAAGCTCTGGTTTAGAGGGGTTCAAAAGAACCCATGACTCATCTGGCCCATAAAGGAGGGGCATAGCTACCTTTCTAAGAGGTGCTTTGTCTAGAGGGGGTGGATTAACATCCGTTATGACCCTGACATTTGAAGTTGTCAATGCCGCCGTGGCAGGCTTAGTGCTCCTTGCAGGTGACAGAGTAGGAGGGTTAGGAATCTTAGATAAATCAATTGACGTCATCAGAGGCCGTACCGTAGAGCTTGTCGAGGGAGCCCCCAAGTCCATTGTGGGTTTTTTTTGTTGCTGACCAAAACATTTAGATAAAGCATGAGTAAGCAACCCATCGATTTCTTGTGCTGTAACAAACTGGTTAGATGAAGAACTTATAGGAGAATCATTATTATCTCTTGCGGCGTCCAAGCCTGAGCCTGACCCTTGTCCTTCCATATCCGAAATTATTGAAACTTCGTCTTTTTCCTCCCGATCCTCCTGAGAAGACCCCGCCGAGGCAGGGGTACCTTGTTTCCAAGATAAGTCTGGGATAGAGGATGGGGTCGCCGCGTCCCTGTGGACGTCGGCTACTGTGTGACTCGTATGAGTCGGACGTGGGTGGTCAGACCGTGGTTGGGCAAACCGCCAAACACCAAGGCCCTGGCCTACGCTCTCTTGAGAGTCTGAAACATTCTCAATTATTGACCCTCCTGAACTTTCCATTTCCAGGGTTAAAATATTAATTGGCAACTCCTCTTTAGGGACAGGTGCTGCACTGGACTCAGAGGCCCTAACACAACCTCTGTCAGGTGTAGAGGTACGATGAGATGCACTAGACTTAGGGGAATGTCGAGAGGACTTCCGATGTGAATCCTTTTTTGAGGATTTATGGCTGCGGTGTGACCGCGAACTAGTCTTAGATCTGGAAGAATCTCCGCCGTGACCACTGGTGGAATCTTCCGT
Organism: Paralithodes platypus; assembly: GCA_032716605.1. Lineage (NCBI taxonomy): Eukaryota > Metazoa > Arthropoda > Malacostraca > Decapoda > Lithodidae > Paralithodes > Paralithodes platypus. The sequence continues at coordinate 24,358,194 of CM064516.1, read as the reverse complement.
CTTACTCTTCTTACTCTCCGGCGAAGAGGCCCGACTAGAAGACTGTTGTCTGAGAGGTGACCTTGACCTAGATCTCGCCTGCGACGAGGAGGCGGATGCCAGGGGTGTAGGCTCTCTCGGGCGTTTAGTTGTAGTCGCAGACGATACAGAACCCTGACTAGTCTCCGTCGGCTTAACACTCGTGACTCTAGAGGAACGTTTAGGGGGAGGGTGTTCTGACAGCAATCTATCCCAAAGTGGGACGTTGTCACATTGAAGTGACTTATGCGCGACAATGGTAGTGTAGGCCGACATTTGTTGTCGAACCTCTCTCAACGCTACTGCCGCGGTCTTATCATTATCACAAAGGACTTTAACAGCTAATTCAGAACAAAAGGAACAATTATGCATCACCCAGAGACCCCTTGAACGGTCTAGACATTTAACACACCTTATGCAAAGGGTGTGTGCAAAAATAGGGATACCAGCACAAGTAGGGGTAATGCACAGGGCAAAAACTGGGGCCACGGTAGCCATGACAGAGACTGGTGGGTGAAAACTACCGCCGGGTCTGTATCGGTCCGCCGGAGCTCAGCTCTGGAAAAAACAAGAAAATTTCCAGGAATTAATGCTCATAAGGGTAATCCAACATGATCGCACACCAGTGTTAATAACCCGCCGGGTAACGAGATGCAAAGACACAACTAACACATCTCGCCACGCGGCGGGGTGTAAAGTCTAAACAAATCTTTTGCTAAAGAAAGTGAAGAATACCCTCTGATATAATGGTCCAGCATGGCACTTATAGTCTCTCGGAGGAGGTGACTGTCTCAAGATTCAATTTTGTAACAAAGCAACCCCCCAAAAAGACGCCGGCCCTTGAATTATTATAGTAGAATAGCCCAGGGCAGGATGATACGAGATCTAATGTTTAACGAATTGTCCCAAAAGATCGCCGTAAGATCGAAGGCGGCGATACCTGATAGTATCACTAAATTAAATAGGTTAAAATTAATTTTGTAAAATTCCTTAATTCCTCCACCTAGGAGCACCCGCCGGGTGTGAGAATCGATATATAACCTAATTGAACCTTCAATCGCCGTAAATAGTAAAGGCAGCGATACACAGAGTATCACTATAATGGATCGGTTAACTAACTGGAAGACCTAAGTCGTTCATCTCACCCTACCCAGGTGCACCCGCCGGGTGAGAAGTTTTAAAAGTTAACCCCATAAGTTCCTGTCCCCGCTTCTTTGTAAAAGATCGCCGGGGAGGAAAGCCTAAACAACAGCTAGGTTTTTTCATGTGGTTGTCGTAAAACCAGGTAGAAAAAACTCCTAAAACGTATGTCCACAAGGACGCCGTTTTATATGGATGGGTACAGCCATCCCGCCGGGAATCAAAGGAGGCCTGAAACCAGGCACCCACAGAGACGCAGTCCTGGAGAGCCACAGACACCCCACCCGCCGGGGATACAAGCCAGTGTCAACAACCACGTGTGGCCCAACACTGCTCTCGGCCAGGATTTTTTCACGGTGAAACCGAGAAAAAACCCGCCGGAAGGAAACCCACCCTGAACAGATACCATCTGAACAACACACGACACGAGGATAGCCACGCACGGCTAACCCAAGGTCACAGCATAATCCGTGGAATTAGCCAATACACAACTAAACCAGGAAACAATTATAGTCCGAGGAATTAGCCAATACACAACTAAAACCCGGATACACATGACACAGTAGGGCATATTTATAAATAATAAATAATAACACTAGTACATGTGGCAAAGCTACGAGCGGCTGGCTAGGCCTAGGCAGACGGCATAAAAACAGTTGAAATATACACACACACTGGAAATATCACAACAGGAACCACCGCCAACACACCACCGAGCAACAACTTCCAACCCAGGGAAGACTGACTCGGGACCCAGAAAAAACTTCACTACAGTGGAATCCCCAATCTCGATCATAATTGGTTCCCACAAATACCGATCGAGATTCGAAATATCGAGATGCGAAGTTAACTTCTTATGGGAAAAAATACAATCGGTTCCAGCCACTTGCCGACTAACCTACATCAAATCTGTCAATTTTCACATTTGCCCCCCACAATCACATGCAATATATATAATATGTTAAAATAGATAAAATGAATAATGAAAGAGTTTTATTTTTACCTTATATTTATTGATAAAGAGGTTTGTGTGGTTGATTGTTGGTTCCGAGGCGAACGCAGTTAGGTTACTGCGTCTCCGCACCCGGCGCACAGTCATCGTCATCAATTCTTGCAATTGCTTCCCTCACCCTGTCACCACTAGTACCGGCATTTTATGAATGCGATAAAAAAAGGTCCAGGTAGACGACTTCACAATACAAGTTTTCAAGCGAATGGCGGACGTGTGACTGGTACACCAAGTGGCCGCTAGATCTACCGACTTCAATAAATTTTCCATGGTATAAAGTTTAATCAAGTTTTCTTTTGTCTTTACTATTATTATATATTAGATTTTCCTCATACAAATAATAATGTATATTAAAACATGGAAAAGTAATTTATATTACTACGTAAATGAAAGCGGCAGAGACGGGTTAGACTACCGCTTGAGACGATCGATACTAGCGGTACATTAGTATACAGGTGAACAAAACACAATGACTGAGGTTCACACATCGATTTGGTCAAGATTAATCTGTTTATATTAGTATATAAGCATCTAGCATCGATATTTAGCTATCGAGATTAACGTTTTTTCATCGAGATTTGTGATTGGGGAGAGCTTGAAGGTGGCATCGAGATGCGAAATATCGAGATGAGATTGATCGAGATATGTGAGCCTACTGTAAGTGAAGAAAAATACGCTGGGAACGTCAGAAAACACAGCTTACCTCATCAGAAAGATAAAAGGCAGCAATAATTAACGCGTAGTGAAAGCCGCCTGCATCACAAACTAACTCAACTGTGAAAAAGTTCACATGTCCACAACGTGACCACGAGGGTACATCCGAAATAGATGCCCCATACACTCGACCCAAAATACACTGCACTGCGGGCAACCAGCCCAGGACACTCCTGCTACGCCTATCCTAACCTTACTCGATACATCCTGGAGTAAACAAATGAGAAAAAACTCACTAGGGACGCAACGAATGCGGAACCAGCGGAGCGTGGGGAGGCACGTCCGGGCGGGCTGAGCGCAGAGCAGAGAAGGAAGAATGACGCCTGAATCAGCGTCTGGTCAGAAATCCACACAAGTACATCCACGATATGATGGAAAGCTTATTGGATAGTTATTCTTATTTTCTTTTGTTTTTATTTTTTACGAAGTTTTTTCGTAGTGAGAACCCAATTCATAATGACTGAAGCCATGAGTGAGGTCGCGTGCGCTCATGATGAAGGCTCCTCAGTTTTTAAATGCTCTGCGCGGTAGATTCAAAACTACGGCGGATTAGTGTTTGAAGAGGATGCCTTATGTAATAGGCATGTTCGTCAATGATGGAGGGGCCACTAATAAATAGAGGGTTATATGGGGGACAGAATTGCAAGGGACATGTAGGACCTAGCACACCAAGCCTAGCTCTGCGGAAGGTAGCTCCTCGGGACCCCTAGGATCACACACAAAGGCATGGTGGTCAGCCAATCACAGGCCACTACGTCACCAGGCAGCAGGGCTGCAGAAGGCGCCAGGAACTACCAGCCAATCAAAACCGAGAGAAAGGACCACGCGGGCGGGAACCTCCGGGAGGGAGGGAGGAGGAAGAGCAACACTCACCTCCCCCACCCTGCTCGCTCGCTCTCTCTCTCCTTCACTACAATGCATCCTATATTCTAGCAAGGATATAAAATACTTCCAAGTGTCACAGACAAGAATAAAGATCACCACTGATCTGTCTGTGACAACATGTACTCTATGAAAGAAAGAACATCGTTCTAAGATTATTGTAGCCCATATCACTGCCCTGGCGAGCGCTAGCGAGTCACGAGCACATTCTGGCAAGCTGGCCAGCGTAACACTTTGTCTATATTTACTATTAAACTTTTGTGCCAATCCTCGGGTAGTTACTCCTCTTTAATAATGGTGTTTATCATCTCAGTGACTAAGCTGACACCAGTCTCCCCTGATGCTTTTATCATCTCAGCGACAATGTCAGAGCATCCTGGAGCTTTACCGTCTTTCATTTTATTGATTGCGTCGCTCACTACAGCTAGTGCTATCCAAAAACAGGGTCCAGATATTGTTTTTTCAATAGTTCAGGAAAGAGGGTTGTACATTGGTGGAGTGGTATGGTGGTTGAACCCATGGATCGTCCAGCCAGAGATGAACTGGTGTTGGGGAGTGTTGGGTTGTCATAAGTGACGAGAGAGGTGGAGTGATGGGAGTGTTGAATTTGTCAAACCAGAAGGTTTGTCTGATGCAGGGGGATGCCATGGCCTGTCTCGATGCAGCTTGGAAGGTGGGGAGAGCTGAGATTGACTTGGAGATAGAGGTTGATTGAGAGTATATTATAAAAAATCAGTCCCTGTAGCAGGAGGTTCATGAGGAACTACTAGGGGTGTTGAAGGATAATTGGGACTTATTTTCCAGGAACGACCTGGATATGGGGCGCACGGGAACTCTGGAACATTGAATAATACAGGTGAAGCTGAACCTATAAAACAACCTGGCCGGAGGATTCAGCCGGATTTGTATCATAAAATCACACATGTGATTTAGGGGTGGCTGTCCTCAGGTTTGATTGGCCTTTCTAATAGTGCATGGAGTAGTCCGGTGGTTCCAGTCATGAAGAGAGATGGAAGTTCCATCTCTCTTGGAACAATCCAAATTTGTGTCGACTACAGAAAGTTGAATGATGTGATAGAGAAGGATAGTCACCCTCTACCTACTATAAAGGAGGCTTTGAATTTTTTGCAGGGGTCCCAGTAATTTCCGACTCTCGATTTGAAGTCTGGATACCATCAGGTTTCGGTATCTCCATAAGATCGGAAAAAAACTGCTTTTTCAGCAAAGCCAAATTTATATGAGTTCAATGTGATGCCCATTGGGCTGGTTAATGCACCTGCAACTTTTCAGCGCTTGATGCAGATGGTACTAATGGATATCTCCCCATACATTTGTATGGCCAACCTAGATGACATACTTATTTTTTCTAAGGATGTTCGGGAACATTTTACTCATATTATGCAAGTCTTTGTCAGATTGAGAGACCATGGATGAAAAGTGAATGCATCAACGTGTAGTTTCTTTGCTATCTATTCTATCTATCTATCTATATACTCAGGCACATACCCCATTTATTTTTTAGCTGGGGGTAGCCGACTCGAGAAAGAGCCCGAACAGGGGAAAAAAAAAAAAAAAAAAAAAAAATCACACACTTCTAGGTCGCCCATGAGAAGACCCAGAGACCAGGGATCACTAAGGGCACTCCAGCAGTCCCCCGGCCCTCGACCTCCTGGAGAAGTTCCGGTCTCAGCAGGCAGAATATGCAGCGGAGCACACCACAGTGCCCGCCCACCACGCATCCAGGCATACCCTTCATATATACCGGCTCCACGGACCAGACGCCTGACAGACTATTATCTAGTCCAGCTGGCGCCTGACCCCCTCTCCCAAACAACCACATTTTCACTTATCTTTTCACTAGCATTCTCCATTCATTCCGATATATAACCACTTCTCTTGTCTGATCTATAGTTATTCCTCTATCTCCCAACACTTGTACCACACAATTTAGTAGTAGCCTCTACGTTCCAACGTAGAGCTTATACTATGACGATGTAATCTGCTTCGCTCTAGAGCGGCAATTATCGTATACACATAGCGCGAATTAAATCGATAACATCTAGAGTAGTACCTTACTCTCTCTACTAGGTACGTTGTACATACTTTTGAGGTCTTTTTAATAGAAAATTGAAAAGAGAAACGAGAAAGAAAAGAAAAAGTTGTCGACTAGGCCATTCCTTACTCTCTCTACTAGGTACGTTGTACATACTTTTGAGGTCTTTTTAATAGAAAATTGAAAAGAGAAACGAGAAAGAAAAGAAAAAGTTGTCGACTAGGCCATTCCATCTGGCTCTTCACGCCGCTGTCAGGGGCGTACCTTCTAACCCGTTCCGGATTAAATGGCATCTCTTTCGCGATACCCCTCGGGTGCACACGTGTTTCTGGTGCTCCGTATTTTGGTGCCTTCCACTCCTATCTTCGTCACCTTTTGGTGAGTTTTGGGCCTTTATTTGGCGCCTGGAATTCTAGATAGATGATCAGTGTTGTAGGCACAACGTAAAATGGGCACTCAGGTGTTTAATTCGAGTGGTAGCGTTGAAAGTGGAGGTCTCTCATGTTTTCAGCCCTCTGCGCATGCGTGTCACTGGACACCGCTAATGTTTGTAAGGCCTTTGCCTTCTTTTGCTTTTAGCCTTGCGGTGACTTTAGTTTAGGTTTTGATAGGTTCTATTCATTTAGGGCTTCTTGAACTACTACCTTAGTTCTGACTTACGCAAGTTTTTTTCAGTGGCTAGGCTAACTTCAGTTTTTCGGGTGATGTTATGGTGGGGGGCACCGACCCGGGATGTCACTTGCCCCATGATTGGTCTTTTAATGTCGCACTCACACCTCTTTCGGTGTGCGGTTGTTAGTGGCGTCCTTCTTTTTCTTTATTCCTATCACCTAGTGCCGATTAGGCTACTTTTTGTGGGTAGCCTAGCCTACAGGGGGCGTTTTGTCGTTCGATTCTGTTGCAACCCCTGGGATGTCCCTTGACCACCCTTATTATATTTTGTGGGGTTCGCACCAGTTATCGGACTACCTCTGGCTTTCCAGAACCCCAAATTTGTGTTCTGCTATTTACCTTGATTTTGCCACCTTAGGGCCTTGTGATTAAGCTATGTCTTCCTCTGCTCCTCCCTGTTCGTGGGTCACGTCCCACGCCAGGTCGGTCTTTGGTTGGCGTTCCTTTTCTGAGTCCCTGGGGGGCCTGTGTTTAGCAGCCGAACACATTCTTTATATGTCCTTAAGTGTCGTCGGTGAGTGACGCTTTGGTCCTCTCTCACTTGGACCTGGCTCGCCGCTACGCCCTGGAGCGTCGGTACTCCCGCTCCAGGGCGAGCGTCTGGCGCTTCTCACCTGTCTTCTTTCACTTACCCTGGCCCTCAGACTATTAATAGAGGTTGCCGCTCCGCCCTGGAGTGTCGGTATTCCCGCTCCCGGGCGTGCGTCTGTCGCTTCGGCGCTGTGTTCTTCTTTGGTGCCGCTCTGGACCGAGCGTGAGGCCGCTATATCGTCCTCCCGCTCAAGCGTGACCACCCCGCCCTGGAGCGCTGGTTTTTCACGCTCCAGGTCGGTTTGTTTGGTTTTTCGGCTCCCTCTCTTCATGGTGTCTTCCCCCGCCCTGGGGCGTGGGTTCTTCCCCCACTCTGGGTCAGTCCTACTTGTCTCTGAGGGGCTTTGGTAAGTTTCTGGTGGCTGTGGACCGCTCTGGAGCGTCTTGGGACCGCTCCAGGGCGTGTTTGCCCCGCCCTACAGCAGCGTGTGTTTCAAGATTTTTTGGCTGTCCTGTTGTCCCGCCCCCGACCGGAGGGTACCTTGATGGTCCGCTCCTCTCTGGGTTTGGGTTGGGGAGTGCATTGCTCCTTGTCCATGCCTGTTGATGCATCGGTTCTGGTGGTTAATGCTTTGAGGGCGTGTGACCGCTATATCGTCCTCCCGCTCAAGCGTGACCGCCCCGCCCTGGAGCGCTGGTTTTTCACGCTCCAGGTCGGTTCGTTTGATATTTCGGCTCCCTCTCTTCTTGGTGTCTTCACCCGCCCTAGGGCGCGGGTTCTTCCCCCGCTCTGGGTCGGTCCTCCTTGTCTCTGAGGTGCTTTGGTAAGTTTCTGGTGGCTGTGGCCCGCTCTGGAGCGTCTTGGGACCGCTCCAGGGCGTGTTTGCCCCGCCCTACAGCAGCGTGTGTTTCACGATTTTTGGCTGTCCTGTTGTCCCGTCCCCGACCGGAGGGTACCTTGATGGTCCGCTCCTCTCTGGGTTTGGGTTGGGGAGTGCATTGCTCCTTGTCCATGCCTGTTGATGCATCGGTTCTGGTGGTTAATGCTTTGAGGGCGTGTGACCGCTATATCGTCCTCCCGCTCAAGCGTGACCGCCCCGCCCTGGAGCGCTGGTTTTTCACGCTCCAGGTCGGTTCGTTTGATTTTTCAGCTCCCTCTCTTCTTGGTGTCTTCACCCGCCCTAGGGCGCGGGTTCTTCCCCCGCTCTGGGTCGGTCCTCCTTGTCTCTGAGGTGCTTTGGTAAGGTTCTGGTGGCTGTGGCCCACTCTGGAGCGTCTTGGGACCGCTCCAGGGCGTGTTTACACCGCCCTACGGCGGCGTGTGTTTCACGCTTTTTTGGCTGTTCCTGTTGTCCCGCCCCCGACCGGAGGGTACCTTGATGGTCCTCTCCTCTCTGGGTTTGGGTTGCCGAGTGCGTTGCTACTTGTCCATGCCTGTTGCGGCATCGGTTCTGGTGTTTCATACTCTTCTTCCCTGTTTCTCAGGCTGTGATCCGCTCCACTTTGGATGCTCTCCTGTGCCTCCCTTGCCTCCGCCTAAGGCCTACAGGTGCTGTCGCCTTATTTGTTCACCTGCTTGGGGTTTACATTGGGGGGGGGGGGGTACTCGTTTCGCGAAGTGCTGTCACACTATCGGAGTTTTCCTAGACTAGGCTACCTTAATGTATGACTGGGGGGCACAGTCCTCTTCTTTCGCTTTCATTTAGCCTCCTCATAGGGTTCCCTTCCCTATTGGGGTCTCTTCCTCGCCCATACAGGCCTAGTGATGAGCCCTGGTTACCTCCGTTAGTGGGTCGCTCTTCCGTCTGTTGGCGGGGGGCGTTCGTGGCCTAGCCTTCGTCGATGGGGGGCTGTTGCTCACTCTTCACACTGTTGCCACTTCAGTCCGGCATGTCATGCACGGCTCCTGCGAAATCTCCGAAATGTGAAACCATCTTCTTGGTATTTTTTGGGTTGGCAACAGTGTCAGCGTTCCTTCTCAGGTTCGTCTGCCGTCTCCCCCTGGAACCCCGCACATGCGGTCTTCGGTGATCCTCTGATTGTTTGGCCGCTCTCTGCTGTCTGCAATACTGGTCGGGCTAACATTCCTGCAAAACCGCGGTTTTGCGGTGGGCTCTACGTTCCGCCATAACGCTTCTTTTTTCCCTGCCACTCTTTAGGCTAGGCCGACTTTCGCTTAGCCTAACTTTTTTTTTTTGGGGGGGGGGCGTTTTGGATGTCAGGCACTGTTGCTTCCTAGGCTTGCTCTTGCTTGCCTGTCTACGTTTTTTTTTCTAACCCATCTTGGGGGCACCAGTTTTAGTCTGATTCCGGCTCCTGTGCCTCCGTCTTACTCTACATTGGACTCGCCACTACCTTGAGTTCCTGAGACGCTGTCTTCACCTATATTGGACTCTAACCCTACATTGTGCTCACCTGTACCTTGGGAGGTTTTTTCCTTCCACCCTCACCGGTGCCGCGGGTCTCTAGGCCGGGCTGCACTCAGCTCGCTCAGCCCTGGTGCGTGGATGACTCCCGCTCCTGGTCGGTCCTCTGCCTAGACACCTTCTCTTACTGGTGAACGGCCGGTTGCTGAGAATTGGGATATACGGTTTCATGCTCCGGGTCTCTTCTGGGCACTGTCTCCGGACGGCCTCGTCCCAGAGGTGGATCTCCGGCCTCATCCCAGTAGGTCAGATTTGCAGTTTTTTCCATACCATCCTAGGGTATCTCCCTCTGGGTCTCCACGTTTCTGGTCGGACTACATTCGCCACGACATCTTCGCTGATGCTCCCGCTCTGTCAGCCCTTGCCGGTCTTCCTCTGGTGAAGAGTGCTCGTGATGCTGAAGGCAACGTCATGATCGAGCTCACCATTCTTGAGGACTGGCCTTGGGATCGGTGGCTGACGGAGGGGGTTGGTTTTAGCGTCAGGTCTGCTGGGGCTTTGTTTCTCTCCCACCGCCTGACTACACTTTTGTGTCTGGGCTCGTCCTGTCATCGTCCAGGGTCTCTCCCACGTATTGGTCGTGGCTGCATGCCCCTATCATTGTGTTAGACCGGTTGCCCGAGTCTTTCTTCATGCCATCGGAGAAGGGTGCCCCCGATCAGGATCACCGGCTCCGGCAACGCGCCGCTCGCTTGTTCCCCACCCTCCTCCTGCTGTTCCACATGGCGGGGATTTACCTCCGGCTTCTTGACGCCGAGCCTGCTGGTGACCTCCAGAAGGGTTGGGAGACCTTGCGGCGCGTGCAGCTGATGCTCGCCCTGACCTCAGTGGGTGACCTTCCGGGTGCCGTCCATGAGGCTGCTCCGTGTCGGCAGTCCCTGAGGGTGGCCTTCTGTAAGCCGGCGCCCGCGGAGATCACGACGACGCTGCTCCTCTCTGAGCTCATAACTGAGGGTCTCTTCTCGGATGGTGCGTGGCACGACACTTACCTCTTCGCACCCCGTGTTTCTGGGGCGTCGCGGCCTCCCACAGCCGCTTCCTCCCAGGGTCGTGGGAGGAAGGCCGGTCTGCCGAGGGGACGCCGGCCTTGGCGAGGTGCCATCGATGGGCGACGCCAAGGGGGTAGGGGACGGGTCTTGCACCCTTATGTCCGCCGCTCGTCTCTTCGCCCATCTCGTCCGCTCGCCATTGCGGCGTCCTCGCGGCGTACCGACCAGAGGCAGGTGCGTCGCCGCCCTGCGCAGGATACTCCGCGCAGGTTTTAGACACGGTCGCTACGGGGGAGGGGGTGCCCGTGGTGGTCAGTCTCGCCGCGGCCAGACTGCCGACTATGCTGGCTCAGCACGCCGCTAGTTCCTCCTGGGTTTTTTCCCCCTTCTCTCCCGACCGCCTCCCCGCACGAGTGTTGAGGCTCACACCAGGGGTCCCTCCCGACTTCTTTTACCCCCACTATCTGTGGGGGCAAATGAGAGGAGTGGACATAATACAAGAAACAGGATGTTTAATTTTAAGGTCCCGAGAATCCAAGGACAGGGTAAGCAAACATTCTTCTTCACTGCCATCAAAGACTGGAACGACCTATCCCAGTCAGTCCGTGAAAAGAGAACACTGTATTCCTTCAGACGTAGCCTGAAGGAACACCTGAACCGGACAGCTGCGAGAAGGGAGCACCAAGCTTATGTCTACTACTAAATACGACATAAGAGATAGACAAACCAAACTGAAATGATTACTGATTACGGATTACTGATATTTACTATAGGATGTAAGGTATCTTAAAATAACCCCCTAGAAATACTTTCTCTAAAGTATCTATTTCTTTATCTTCCCCATTTCCCCAGCTAACCTAATCCCACAAGGACCCCAATGGAAATACGCCTAACGGCCTTATTGGGCTATCCTTAGTTGGAATTATGCAAGGCTGGTACATGTCATATTTATAACATACTATGTGGTACCAACTCTGTAAATTGCTAACTGAATAAATATTATTATTATTATTATTATTATTATTATCGGCAATGGCCTCGCCGATCGTGGGCGCGTCAGGTTGTGGTGCGGGTTCTGTCCTGGAGGGGGCGGTCTCGGCCCCCTCTCAGACGTCCTCCCTGACATCGGCACGTCTCTCCAGACGTGGCCACGGTTCTCATGTCTCTGCTCGAGCATGGGATTGTTCGGGTAGTCTCGCCGCTCCTGCGGATCTTCCTCTCACATGTGTTTCTGGTCCCGCAGAAGGACTGCGATGCGATGAGACCGGTGGTCGACCTGCCGTGCATCAATTTGCATATCGTGAACGACCGCTTTCGGATGCTCACCATCAGTCCGGTGCGGTTGGCGCTCCGTCCCGGCTGCTGGGTGATGTCTCTGGATCTCACAGACGCATATTGGCATGTGCCGCTTGCACCTCGGTTTCAGTGCTATCTGGCGCTCCGGCTGCACGCAAGGGTGTTCACGTTCGACAGGCTGCCCTTCGGTCACCATATCGCACCACGAGTCTTTACGTAACTAGTCCAGCAGGCTCTGACTCCCCTGCTCCATCAGGGGATTCAGCTCCTGTTTTACTTGGACGATTAGCTCATCTCCACAGACTCTCCCACTCAATGTGCACAACACACTCTCCTTGTCATCCACCACATTACAAGTTTAGGTTTCCAGATAAACGTTCCCACGTCGTGCCTCACCCCGTCACGAGACGTGACGTGGGTAGGCCTGGACTGGGACTTGGCGAGCGCGACCGTCGGACAGAGTCGGGTGACCGCCTCGCAGATTCGAAGGAAACTTTTCGCTGCGTTGCACTCGGTCTCCATTGCCGGGTAACTCTGGGACTCGTTGATCGGGTCGCTCCATTGGGCGTGTCTGCCCATTCCCCTAGGGAGGTTCGGGGTCAACACGCCTGCTTCAACTGGGCGACAAAGCATTCCCACTGTTGCCTCCACGTCGGCTTTGTCCGCTTCCGCGCTCGTTCCATTTGCTTTTGACACACTGGGTTGTTCGGGGCAAGCTCGCGAGAGCTGTGCCTTGGACTTCGCCCCCGCCGACCATCTGGATTGACACCGATGCGTCGAGCGGGGTGGGATGGGGCTCCCAGTCCTACATGGGTCACCAACACCAAGGCAAGTGGTCAGGTCTCACTCCCGTACACTTACACGTCTTGAAACTGTTGGTCCCGTTTGTTGTTCCTGCGGGGTCATGGGCTTGCCCTTCCCGGCAGGTCGTTGGCCTTCCGGATGGACTACATGGCTGCAGTTCATTGCATACTGAGACAGGGCTCCTCCAGATCCGCGATGCTTCAGGGTCTGGCGGAGGAACTGTTTTTTCAGGCAGATCGTTACAACGTTACACTGCATGCCACCTACCTGCCCGGGTCGGCCAACCTGTGGGCGGATGCTCTGTCTCGGGGACGGAGCACCCAGGTAGAATGGTCATTCAAACAAACCGTATTCGACGGCCTGGCAGCCTCCTGGGGTGTTCCGCAGGTTGACTTGTTCGCTTCTCAAGTGACGACCAAGTTGCCTGTGTTCCTGACCCGCTGGATTCGCCCTCCAGCGGGGGGACCGGACACTTTCAGCGAGGACTGGACCAGGTGGCAGTCGCTGTACGTGTTTCCGCCACCCGACGCACTTTTGGTGTGCAAGGTCCTCCACAGGCTGAGAGAGTACCAGGGCAAAATTTGGTTGATCGCGCCCCTCTGGCCGGCCCACGCCTGGTACGCTCAGCTGAAACGATGGTGCCCGGATCCCGTGCCTCTGTCGGTCTCCAGCTTCCACTTGGGGTCGTTTGGAGACCTAGGGACCTCGTTGGCATTCGCATCGTGGATGTTTGTGAGGCGGGGTGGCTCCCCTTGTTTGGTCGATCATTAACTGCCAAATTCACTCTACATTGGACACCATCTCCATGGAAGATATATGAATCTCCCTGGCGCTGCTTTCCTTGTTGGTTACACAACTCTTCACAGGCAACTCCGTCAGTGGCGCTTGTGTTTCACTCCCTCACTTGTTTATTTGAGGAGCGTCACTCCATGTACAACACAATTAGGACCCACCTATCTGCCGTTCACGTGCCTTTTGAGACCCTCACGGGGTTGGTCGTTCCTCAGAATGAACTGGAGTTCTTCATGCACGCCTGCTTTCAGCTCGGACCACCCCCGCGTCAGATTCCCCCTCAGTGGTCTCTGGCGGCGGCTCTCAAATGGCTCTCGTCTGCGGCCTACACTCTTCTCCCCGCACCTGACAGATTCCTTGACAGGCCACTGTTTCTTCTAGCTTTAGCTACGGGTGAGAGGGTATCGGAGTGGGCTGCCATGTCTCGGGGCCCAGAACTGCTTGCGGTTTGCTCCCATCCTCGGGTCGGTAACTTTGGCTAAGTCTGTTCATTTTCTTGCTAAGAACGAACGAGAGGCACACGTGTTTAAGCCTTTCCCGGTCCCCGCTCTTCAGCGTGGCCGTCGTCATCACACGTTGTGCCCTGTTCTTTCGCTTCATTCATTTGTTCATTCCACTGTGCCGGCGTCGGGGTTGGCACTCTGGGTGGTAGGAGGTTGACCTAACATGCTGTGGGCCTACGCCTGTGTCGCGTCGTTAAGGATCGCAATCCTCGGGTTCGGGGTTCGGCGCATGACATTCGGTCTTATGCGGCCACGCTCCGCTTCCTTCACAATCACTCCCTCAGGGATATTGCTGACACAGGGCTGTGGTCTTCCCCCAACACATTTGTCTCCTCCTCTCTGTCCATGTCCACAGACAGGCCGGGGCGTCCTTGTGTTGCGTTGGGCCAAAGGGTTACTTAGGGGTATTCCTCTATGCTTGTCCTTCCCCCTACTGTCTTTCTCCTATCCTGTCCGCTCCACTTTTGGGGGGACGGGGGAGGGACTTTGGGTTGCACATATATGTATGTAATGTCACCTAGGGTTAAGGACCTTACCTAGGCTTAAGGATCTTGTTTTTCATTTCCTTCATTCCTACATTATATGTTTGAAAGGTAGATGTTACTGTATGTTTCATTACTTTCTTCCCGTCCTCACATTCTGTTCGTTATGCATCACCCGCTTGTGTCATGCTCATGCATTGTCCTTGGGGTGTTTGTCCTACTGTTTTCTAGTAGTCCGCAGAATTCGGTGTTCAGTCCCTTATCTACTGGGTGTCACTTATCACCTCCGGCACTTTTTTCATTGTGCTCGGTGCTGTTAGCGATGTTTACACTTGGTCTTATCTGGTGTAGTACTTCCTACTTTACTCCATATAACGGGGGGGGCATCCTGTCGTCCATATCCACCATTCTGATATGTAACATTCATACGATTAGGTTAAGATCTAAAAGAACATGACATGACTGTATGTGGCCTCTCTTAATATGCACCTGTCCGTATACTCTTTCTATAAACTCTCTTGTTTAAGTCTGTCTTTTCTTTATCATGATCCTTAACTAATTGCTGATGTTTGAGTTTTCTCGGCTTGGATGTCCACCTCCAATTTTGGTACCCTAAGCTCTACGTTGGAACGTAGAGGCTACTACTAAATTAGGAGGTTTAATGACCCTCCCAATACCAAAAGAGGTAAACCTCCTATTTGGTTGTAGCCTCGGAGTATCCAACGTCATAGTCTCCCTCCCACAGACCGTACCCCTGCCCATCCAATCTTGCCTCTTTTGTAGCTTGATATCGAGATGTCCTTTAATCCGGAACGGGTTAGAAGGTACGCCCCTGACAGCGGCGTGAAGAGCCAGATGGAATGGCCTAGTCGACAACTTTTTCTTTTCTTTCTCGTTTCTCTTTTCAATTTTCTATTAAAAAGACCTCAAAAGTATGTACAACGTACCTAGTAGAGAGAGTAAGGTGCTACTCTAGATGTTATCGATTTAATTCGCGCTATGTGTATACGATAATTGCCGCTCTAGAGCGAAGCAGATTACATCGTCATAGTATAAGCTCTACGTTGGATACTCCGAGGCTACAACCAAATAGGAGGTTTACCTCATTTGGTAT
Source organism: Paralithodes platypus (assembly GCA_032716605.1). Classification (NCBI taxonomy): domain Eukaryota; kingdom Metazoa; phylum Arthropoda; class Malacostraca; order Decapoda; family Lithodidae; genus Paralithodes; species Paralithodes platypus. Next base: position 24,342,769 of record CM064516.1, on the reverse strand, counting down.
TGGGAGGGTCGTTAAACCTCCCAATTTCTCCATCTCAATGGAGGTCTTCCTACGCCTCTACCTCCACTTGTATCTGACTCACATATTCTCTTCGTAAGCCTACCAGCACAGCACCGTTCTGTCCACTCTGGCCGACAAATGTTCCTGCTGCCCCACTCTCCTACGTATCTCTTCATTCCTTAATCTGTCTCTACGGGTCACTCCACACATACTCCTCAAGCAGCTCATCTCCATCACATCCAGCTTTCTTCTCTCCTTTGCCTTCAGAGCTCATGTCTCAGCCCCATACATCACTGTTGGCACAACAATTCCTTGATACATTGCACTTTTAACTTTCATTCCGAGATTTCTCACCTTCCAAATACTTCCCATTGCTCCGAAAACTTTCCTTCCTTCACACACTCTCTGTTTAACCTCCATTTCCATACCTCCATTCCTACTTATCGTTCCTCCTATGTATTTAAAACACTCAACTTGTTCCAATATTTCCCCATCCAGCCTCACATCTAGATTCACCCTACGATCACCCCTATTACACACCATTACTTTACTTTCATTGACGTTCACCTTGTTTCCGCCTCCCACAAACCACACCAAACTCTTTGACTACCCGCTGCAGTTTCTCCTCAGAATCCGCCACCAACGAACAGCAACTGATTGAACTCCCAATCTCTACCATTCTTTCCTACTAAACCCAATCCTCTACCCATAGTTCTCATTTTCACCTCCCTCACCACACCGTCTATAAATATATTACACAGCCACAGTGACATTACACAACCCTGTTGCAATCCTATATTTACCTCAAACCATTCACTCAACTCATTAGTTCCTACTCTAACACACGCTCTGCTCCCTTCATAAAAACTCTGAACTGCTTTTAACAATTTTCCTCCAATTTCATAAATCCTTAACATCTTCCACATTGCTTCTCGATCCACACGATACATCATCATATTCATCATCATCTCCAACGCCTTGTTTCCCCCTGGGAAACCCCCGCTAGAGGATGGCCATGACAGAAATGTCTCCAGGCTACTTTGTCAAGACATGCCTCCTTTGCCCGTGCCACAATGCCCCTTCCACTACGTTGAAGTTTTTCTTCAATATATTTTTCTACTTTCTTTTCCCATACCATAGGTGGTCTTCCACTACTAGCAGTTCCACTCACCTGACTCCGATCATACGCTTTTTCCAAATCCATAAAAGCCCAAAATATCTCTGTATGTTTCTCTAAATACAGCTTGGTCCTGTATAAAGCGAGTTCAAACAGTGCGAATTTTGATTAGTGCGAGCAATAAAAATATTAAACACAAAATTATCGATCAATGCGAATACGATCTGTTACTGCGAGTCGGGTGGCAATATGGGTTAAATCCGGGGAGTTTTCTATTAGTGCGACCAAAATTTGTACAGTGCGAAAAATTATGCGCCTGACTCGTGGCGTCACTGGTGTTTGAGCAGTTTGGGCACAAAAGGAGGCTGGTCAGTCAGACATTTTTTTACCCCGTACTGTGTGACGCTATCTCGCATTCTCGGGTTTGTGATCGTATCAAGTGTAGAATTTAAGGTAAGGAAAGGTCTAATTTACCATTGATATGATTTATTTATCATTAACATTTTTTCTTGGTATGTGTGTCAGTATAAATAACGAAAACAGTTAAGATATGTGTGCTACATGGAGGACCGATCGACCAATTAAGTTTTTTCCCATAGTATACGTTGTTTACATAGTGTGAAGTCACACAGTGCGACGCACTGTATCAACCAATTTCTGGCACTATGCGGGACCGAGCTGTACTTCTCTCATAACTGTTTTACTGCAAAAAACTGATCCACACACCCTCTTCCCCTCCTAAAACGGCACTGCTCTTCTCCTATTGCAACTTCCGCACTCTTTATTATCCTCTCTATCAACACCCTGCCATACAGCTTTCCAACCACTGATAATAAACTAATACTGTACCTCTATAACTTGAACACTCCAGCCGGTCTCCCTTCCCCTTGTACAACGGCACAATACATGCATTCCTCCGTCTAGTGGTACCATTGACACAACAAAGCACACATTGAATAGTCTCACCAGCCAATCTATTATCACATCTCCACCCTTCTTTATACACTCCTCAGCAATACCATCCATACCTTCTGCTTTTCCCGCTCTCATTTGTCTCACTGATACTTTCACCTCATTTTTCTCATTCCTTTCATTCACTCCCTGCCACCTGGGTGGCCTGGGTAACCTATCTCTAACAACCACTGCTTCTCTTCCATCCCTTACATTTAGCAAAGATTAAAAATACTCGGCATATCTATTCCTGACTTCAACTCCTTCGGCCTTCCACTAGTAATTCTCCATTTGCATCTTTCACTGACTCTTCCCTCTGTTGTCCTCCTTTCCTTACTCTATTTACCTACTTCCAGAACATCTTTTTTCATTCTTCAAAATTCTCACTCAACCTTTGACCCCACCTTTCGTTTGCATCTTTCATCGCTTCTCTAATTTTCCGTCTTGACTCTCTCCTTTTACTAGTTGGCAGGACACACAATCCGAATGGATAGCAGGAGTGCTATTACTGCACTAGATCTGTTACATAGCAATACCTATACATTATTGCAATGTGTAACTTTATGTTAATTATATTGTTTTGTGACATACGATTACCAGTATTCACACCTCAGTAGTTCTATTCTTCTGAGATAAGGCTTCTTTAATGGTACCCGCCTTATACATCTTTTTCTTACTGCTATACTCTTATATTTAAACACATGTCACAGTTTTCGTTTTTTGGTCTTCCTAATAGATTCTTGTGTTTAGCTTGATGAGCATATGAAGGTCCCTCCACCGGTCGTGATATTCTAGGCTCTTACGTCATTGACGTAAGGAGCCACCAATAAATTACGGTTTTGACAACCCGTAGGGAAGGAAGGAAAAACTAATATTTATTGGTGGCTCCTGAAGTCAATGACAACAATTGCCCTCCCACCATCCCCTTCCCATTCACATGCCCAACTTGATATACTTTAGAGGTCGCTCCTGGGCAGGAGGAGGTACGAGTCAGGCTCATGGGAAGCAGAGGAAGATCGGAATGCGCTGAGGCGCGGCGTTCAAACTGTGTTAATTCTTTTCTTTTTTATTTCCTACTTTTCAGTGGCTCCGTCTCAATGATGTACCTTAGGAATGATTAAGGGGTACCCCCTAAGCTGATCTTGGTTCTCGACCGCCGTAATCGAGGTTAACCCGGGCTCTGAGGAGCCCGGAACGAGGCCATATTATCATAGGCTCTTACGTCATTGACGTAAGGAGCCACCAATAAATATTGGTTTTTCCTTCCTTCCCTACGGGTTGTCAAAACCGTACTCTTCTCCTCAACTGCCTCAACTGAGAAGTAGTAATAAATAGGAATGAATGGATGCTAGTGAATAGACGAGTGTAAATGCGGTCGTTTGGGAGAGAGGGTCATGCACCAGTTGTTGTTGTTGTTGTTGTTGTTCCCTAAGCTGCCTGGCCGAACAGCCCCGAGTCCCTGAGGAAGGCCATGGCCACGATTGGGCTTTCCCACAGAGCTCTCATTGAGTGTAGATTGTGTTGTTGGCGGAAGTGGTTGTGTGAAATGCAGTCTTCTATTTATTAGTGGCCCCTCCATCATTGACGAACATGCCTATTACATAAGGCATCCTCTTCAAACACTAATCCGCCGTAGTTTGAATCTACCGCGCAGAGCATTTAAAAACTGAGGAGCCTTTATCATGAGCGCACACGACCTCACTCATGGCTTCAGTCATTATGAATTGGGTTCTCACTACGAAAAAACTTCGTAAAAAATAAAAACAAAAATAAAATAAGAATAACTATCCAATAAGCTTTCCATCATATCGTGGATGTACTTGTGTGGATCTTTGACCAGACGCTGATTCAGGCGTCATTCTTCCTTCTCTGCTCTGCGCTCAGCCTGCCCGGACGTGTCTCCCCACGCTCCGCTGGTTCCGCATTTGCTGCGTCCCTAGTGAGTTTTTTCTCATTTGTTTACTCCGGGATGTATCGATTAAGGTTAGGATATGCGTAGCAGGAGTGTCCTGGGCTGGTTGCCCGCAGTGCAGTGTATTTTGGGTCGTGTGTTTGGGGCATCTATTTCGGATGTACCCTCGTGGTCCTGTTGTGGACTTATGATCTTTTCACAGTTGAGTTAGCTTGTGATGCAGGCGGCTTTCATTACGCGATTAATTAGGCTGCCTTTTATCTTTCTGATGAGGTAAGCGTTGCTTACTGACGTTCCCAGCGTTTTTTTTTTTTTCTTCACTTAGTGAAGTTTTTTCTGGGTCCCGAGTCAGTCTTCCCTTTGCCGGAAGTTTTTGCTACAGTGGTGTGTTGGCGGTGGTTCCTGTTGTTATATTTCCAGTGTTTTTTGTTTATATTTCAACATTTCTTATGCCGTCTACTTAGGCCTAGCCAGCCGCTCGTAGCTTTGCCACATGTACAAGTGTTATTGTTTATTTTATAAATATGTCCTACTGTGTCATGTGTATCCGGGTTTAGTTGTGTATTGGCTAATTCCACGGACTATGTTTGTTTCCTGGTTTAGTTGTGTATTGGCTAATTCCACGGATTATTGTGTGGACCTAGGCTAGTCGTGCTTGGCTTTCCTTCGAGTCCGATGTACGTTCAGATGGTTCTGAACGGGGTGGGTTACCTTCCGGCGGGTTTTTTCTCGGTTTCACCATGAAAAAACCCCGGCCGAGAGCCGTGTTGGGCCACACATGGTTTCAACACAGGCTTGTGTCCCCGGCGATGAAGTGTCTGTGGCTCTCCAGGACTGCGTCTCTGTGTTGGTGCCTGTTTTCAGGCTCCCTTTGATTCCCGGCGGAGTGGCTGTACCCATCTAACATTGTTCATGCGGACATATGTTATGAAGTTTTTCTACCCGGTTTTACAAACCACAGAAAAAACCTAGCTGTTGTTAAGGGCTTTCCTCCCCGGCGATCTTTTACAAAGAAGTGGGGACAGGAACTTATGGGGTTAACGTTTTGACATCTCACCCGGCGGGTGCACCTTGGTAGGGTGGGATGAACAACTAAGTCATTCAGTTAGTTAACCGATCCATTTTAGTGATACTATATGTATCGCCGCCTTTACACTTACGGCGATTGAAGGTTCAATTAGGGTTAACATCGTTTTTACACCCGGCGGGTGCTCCTGGGTGGAGGAAATAAGGAATTTACAATTCAATTTCGATTAACCACTTAATTGAGAGATACGTTTATGTATCGCCGCCTTCAAACTTACGGCGATCTTTTGTGACAATTCGTTAGAAATCAGATCTCGTATCAGCCTGCCCTGTGTTATTCTACTAAAATAATTCAAGGGCCGGCGTCTTTGTGGGGGGTTGTTTTTCCAAAAATTGAATCTTGAAACAGTCACCACCAGAAAGACTATAAACGCCATGCTGGTCCTTTATATTATGTCAGAGGGTATTCTTCACTTTCTTAAAAAGATATGTTTAGATATTCTGAACCCCGCCGCGTAGCGAGCTGTGATCGTTGTGTCATTACATCTCGTTACCCGGTGGGTTATTAACACTTGTGTGCGAACATGTTGGGTTAACCTTATGAGCATTAATTCCTGGAAATTTTCATTTTTTTCCAGAGCTGGGCTCCGGCGGACCAATACAGACCCGGCAGTAGTTTTCCTCACCAGTCTCTGTCATGGCTACCTTGGCCCCAGTCTTTGCTTTATGCACTACCCCTACCTGTGCCGGTATCCCTATTTTTGCGCACACTCTTTGCATCAAGTGTGTTAAATGTCTAGACCGTTCAAGGGGTCTGTGGGTGATGCGCAACTGTTCCTTTTGCTCCCAATTAAGTGTCAAGGTCCTCCGCGACAATGATAAGACCGCAGCGGTCGCATTAAGAGAGGTTAGGCAACAGATGTCAGCATATACGACGATTGTAGCTCATAAGTCACTTCAATGTGACAACGTCCCTCTTTGGGATAGACTGCTTTTCGAACAACCTCCCCCTAAACGTTCCTCTCGAGTAACTAGTAATAAGCCGGCGGAGACTGGTCAGGGTTCTGTGTCTTCTGCTGCTACTCCGAAACGTCCAAGAGAGCCTACACCCCCGGCGACCGCCTCCTCGTCTCGGGAGAGATCTCGGTCTAGGTCACCTCTCAGACACCAGCCATCTAGTCTTGCCTCTTCACCATCGAGTAAGAAGAGTAAGACGGAAAGTTCCACCAGCGGTCACGGCGATAAATCCTCCAAATCAAAGAGTAGTTCACGGTCACACCGTAGCCATAAATCTTCCAAAAAGGATTCCCATAATAGAAAGGCCTCCCTACATTCGCCAGTTTCTAGTGCTTCTCATCGTACCTCTACCTCAGACAGAGTTTGTGTTAGGTCTCAAGGGTCCAGTACGGTGCCTGTACCTAAAGATGATTTACCCATTAACATTTTAACCCTGGAATTGGAGAGTTCAGGGGGATCAGTGATTGAGAGTGTTTCAGACTCCCAAGAGAGTGTAGGCCAAGGCCTCGGTGTTTGGCGATTTTCTCGGCCGGGGTCTGACCACCCACTTCCAACTCAAACTAGTCACACAGTAGCTGACGTCCACAGGGACGCGGCGATCCCATCCTCTATTCCTGACTTATCTTGGCAACAAGGTACCCCAGCTTCGGCGGGATCTTCTCAGGAGGAACAGGAGGAGAAAGATGAGGTTTCAATAATTTCGGATATGGAAGGGCAAGAGTCAGGTTCAGGCCTAGACGCCGCGCAGGATATTAATGATTCACCAGTGAGTACATCATCAAGTCAATTTGTCACTGCACAGGAAATTGATGGGCTACTTAGTCATGCTTTATCTAAATTTTTTGGCCAACAACAGGAAACTCCCACAGTGGACTTGGGAGCTCCCACAACAAGTTCTACGGTACGGCCTCTGATGACTTCTATTGCTTTAACTAAGATCACTCACCCTCCCACTCTGTCACCATCAGTGGTTACTAGGCCTGCTACGGCGGCATTGACCACTTCGAATGTAAGGGTTATAACGGATGTCAATCCACCCCCTCTAGACAAGGCACCTCTCAGAAAGGTAGCTATGCCCTTGCTTTACGGACCAGACGAGTCATGGGTCCTTTTGACCCCCACTAAACCAGAGCTCGCCCAACCTACCTTGTCAGGGAACTCCCAGTACCGCGTGAGTGGGTCATCCAGGGCAATAAATCAAAGAAATTATGGGCCTTGGATACTTTGGGAAATGTACTAGACGTTAATATAAAGGCTATACCTAGTTATTATCACCAAGACTATTTTGTGTATGCTACTAAGCCAGCTTTACCCCCTGCCTCAGCTTCAAAATTGTTTTCAGACTGGTCTAAGCTGGATGGGTTTAATGACATTAAGACTCTGTCAGCTCTCACTCCAGAACTTGATTTACAAACCGTCACAGACGAAGCAGCTAATCCAGTCTTGAAGGTGGGGCAGTTGGGTCCAGGACCATGGGTGGATTGGGAGACAGAGGCTCAAAACTTTGCGACCACATTTACTTCCAAAACTTCCCACCAGATCCCTCAAGATACTCATTCGTGGTTCTCCATGCCAGGTGTTCTGCCGGCGGAGTCCCTTCAGCTTTGTTTGCTTTCTTAGCTGCCCCTAAAATTAATCTTTGTGAGCTAAAAGACCCTTTCACTACCCCTACCCCAACTCACCTAGACCGAGAATTTAGGCTAAGGGGTAAAGCTTTTCGCCTGTTCTCTCAATACATAGTGTCTCAACAGGTAGCAAAGTCTTTGCTCCGGTCCACTCAGGCAATCGCAGACGCGGATGCCAGACGATCGGTTGAATTGTCCCGGCGACTGCTTCTTCAGTCGTCAATCCAATCTCTGGGTGACATCCGCACCGCCTTGCTTGAGGCGGTACGAGCGAGACAAGACCTCAGAATGTCTTTAGTCCGCAAACTGCCTGATCGCATTGCGAATCAGGTGGTCATGTCACCAGTGCTTACTCCCTCTTTAACCCTCTGTTCCCGGAAGGGCTCTTGAACGCCCATAAAAAAGCATACACGAGCTACCCGGAAGGGCTCTTAAACACCCATGACGTCAAAGCCTGTGAGCTTGGTGTGCGAGGCGTCGGTCCGACGCATGTAAACAACAGCCGGCAGGACCGACGCTCCGCATCTCCGGCCACAAGAAGGAGAGCGTCGCTTGTTCGTGTGTGCCTGTATGTTGTTGTTAAGTATCGAAAAGTGGTGTAAAGTGGCTGTTTTGGCCATAAAGTTATCTCCAATGAAATCATCATCACAGCTCAACCAGTTGACTTAGAGAGCTCTACTTAATGCCATTCTACAGGTAAATAACACAGCTACGCTTGGGGATGCGCGGGAATGCGGAAGCAGTCTGATTAACGAATATACGGTAGCCTAGCTAGACGTTTTTCGGCCAAAACACCCGGGTTTCGAGGAATATATATATAATACATAGCCGGTGCTGGAGGGTTAATGTCCCCTGACGTGTGGCGAACGGTGTTTAATATGGCGCAGGCCTTTAAACACAGTCCCACCCCTTCTAAGAAACCTGCCTTTAACTTCCCCAAACCCAGGCCAGCCGCTAAAGCTCAGCCGGGGGGATCTAAGCCCTTTCTTCCACCTAAGTCCTCCCCCTCCCCTCAAGGTCAGTACAGGCATAGACAGAGTAGGTTTTCAGGTCAGAGAGGACGCGGCCATAATAAGCCAGGTCAGGGCCCGTCTTCGGCCAACACCAGCCAGCCGGCGAAGCGTCCAGCACCACCAACCCACCATCAAAAAACTAAAGTCTCTCTCACTCCCGGTGCCAACCTTAAGGCCGGCGGATCCGAGGGTAGTACAGCCGGCGAACCCTTGTCTGCTAACTGGGTCGTTCCGAACGTGTCACCAAGCATGGCCGTTAAACACTTGGGCACGGATGGTGGCACGCAAAGGCATCACTTGGCAGTGGCTCCGGCGACCTCGCTTACGTCAGCCGACAACGGCGAATTTTGTTTCTTTAGAGGTGGAGTCACTGGTCCAGGAAATGATTGCCAAGAATGTCATCATCCCGGTCCCCCCAAATTACCCTGTATTCACGTCCAAGCTATATTTGGTTCCCAAAAGGGACAGTGTTCAGATGAGACCGGTCGTAGACCTGTCTTATCTGAACCTTCACATTCACAACAAGTCTTTCCGAATGTTAACAGTACACCAAATCAGGCTAACACTTCCGCCGGGAGGTTGGATGTGTTCCCTAGACCTGACAGACGCCTATTGGCACGTATCGGTCAACAAAAGATTTCAAAGGTTTTTGGCCTTACGGATCAGGCACCAAAATTTTGTTTTTCAACGGATGCCATTCGGTTTGAACCTGGCACCTCGATTATTCACGAAATTAGTCCGGCAAGCCCTGATGCCGTTGTTAAAACAAGGAATCAGAGTTTTGTGGTACCTAGACGACTGGCTGGTGGTGGCAGAGACACAACAATTATGCATCAAACATGTCAACATCATTTTAAATCATGTCAAAACTCTAGGGTTCAAGGTAAATCTGGTAAAGTCAAACCTGGTTCCCTCACGAGTAATTCAGTGGATAGGGCTGGTCTGGGACACGGCCACTCTCACTCTGAGTCAGAGTGTGGACAATCGCAACAGGTTTCGCAGGAAACTGTTCATGTTTCTTCACAGTCTGACTACGACGCGGAGGGTCTGGGAGTCTCTGGTCGGCTCTCTCAACTGGATTCAACTAACTGTTATGTTGGGCCGGTTGAAAGTAAAACGTTTAATATTGGAAGACAACAAATATTTCCCACTCTTACCGGCGGGAAAATTATGGCCCATCCCGAAATTAATCCACACCTTACTAGCGGTCTGGGCGAAGAGGGAAACGTTGCACTCAATAATGTCATAGACCTCTCCTCCGCCAACGGTATGGGTAGACACGGATGCGTCAGGCACAATAGGTTGGGGATTTCAGTCAAATCAGGGGCACCAGGGTCAGGGGCTTTGGTCCCACTTAGAAATCTCCCACATCAATGTCAAAGAATTACTAGTCCCCTTGTATTTCCTTCAGGCTCACGGCCCTGCGTTACGGGGCAAGTCGGTGGCCTTCAGAATGGACAATCTGAACGCAGTTCACTGTATTCAGAAACAGGGGTCAACGAGGTCAAGGAGGTTGCTAAACGTGTCGGAAGAGATTTTTACTCTAGCCAAAAGACTAGACATTTATCTTCACGCATCTTATCTCCCAGGCGTAGCAAACGTCTGGGCAGACGCTCTGTCCCGGAGACAGAGCACGACAGTAGAATGGGAGCTCAAGCAACCCATTTTCAACCTAATGATTGCAGAGCTCTCCCATCCACAAGTGGATCTGTTTGCGTCCGAGGAGACTCACAAACTCCCTCTATACCTCACCCGCCGGACGAAAACGCCGGCAGGGGGGCCAGACGCCCTAGTGACAGACTGGAACAGATGGAGCTCCATCTATCTGTTTCCGCCGCCAGATGCGTCACTAATGTGCCACGTAGTGAACAAACTACGAGATTATCGAGGCTTAGTCTCACTAATCGCGCCCCTGTGGCCGGCGCAGTTGTGGTACCAGCAATTGAAGACGTGGTGCCCGCACCCGGTGTCGCTCCCGGTCGGGTATTTCCACTTAGACACGATTGGCAACCTAGCGACCTCGCTGACTTTTGCATTATGGACATTCAGGAGGCCAAGTGGCTAGCACCATACGGTAGAGATGTGACCAATAAATTATTAAATCAATATACTCAGTCTACGAAACGACAGTATCACTCACATTGGCAAGCCTTTACTTCTTGGATCATTAGAACAGAACAGACTGTGCCATCAGTAGCTTTAGTTTTTAATTATTTAAATTATCTGTTTGAGCAGAAACATTTATCTGTGGTAACGTTAAAAAATCACTTAACTGCAATTAGAGTGCCCTTTTTAGACCTTACAGGTCTCTCCATACCGGTGGCGGAGGAAACAGGTTTTATGAGAGCTTGTTTTAAACTCCGCCCACCTCCCCGTCAGCTCATGCCTACTTGGTCTCTGGACAAAGCTTTGTCTTTACTTCACTCTCGTCTGTACCAAAATACTGCAGATTTTGCATTACTCTTAAAAAAGGCTGTATTCCTTTTGGCTTTGGCCACCGGGAACAGAGTGTCTGAGCTGGCGGCGATGAGCAACACACCTAATTGCCTTAGGTTTGGTAGACTTAATGAATGTATTCACATTGCACCTTCCCCGGGATTTGTAGCCAAGAATGAGCACAGTGCACACGTGTTTTCTGAGTTCACGGTGCCGGCGTTAAAAAGGGGAAAGGTGCATCATAATCTATGTCCAGTGCAAGCTCTAACCAAATATTTGAGAGTAGCTCCTCTAAACCCCCAAGGTGCTTTATGGGTAGCGAGTACGGGTAAACGCTTACTGAAACGGATATTAGCTTCTCTTCTGGTCGAAGTCATTAAAGAGAGTAATCCCGGCGTTGTGGGTCGGGCCCACGATTTACGCAAATGGGCAGCCTCTTTACGTTTACTGAAGAATTTTTCAGTAGAAGATATTTCGTCCACTCAGTTGTGGGCGTCTAATCATACGTTTTTGACTAGATACTTGTCAGTTGCTCTAGATAAACCTTCCTTACCATGTATAGCTTTAAGGCAGAGGGTCTAGGTGGCCCTTCAGTCACTTTTGTTTACTTTCAAGAAAAGGGGGGGGGGGTGCAGTCAGTTAACATAGGACACCCTAGACCCCGCCGGAGTGTGAGAGCTGTGATACAATTTATGGTTAATGTGATATGAAAATTTCTCTGCGAGAAATTGTGCTAGTACAATGTTAGTACAAAACAACGGGGTTGTTATAGTAGTTTTAGCTGCGAAAGCAATTTAATATTAAACAGTGAAGATCTTTTGCAATTTATCTCCACGATTATTTTGGGGTTTATTATGTGCACATGTAAACTTATAACTTGTTATTTTTGTCACCACTCGTTGAGTGGGGTGCCTTTGTAACTACAGATCTGTTCACAGAATCTTCAGAGTTACCCTTTTTTTTTGTCAAGCAGGCTTCTTTGAAGCACGCACCTGCCTGAACCCCTTTCTTGTATATATATGGGCTACGCCTTATTAAATATATTTTCAAAGTAAGAATACTATGTGGTTGTTTTTATTATCTGCTTTTCTAGAGTTATGATATGATTACGAATGTCCCCCTCCAGTCTTAGAAATCAGGCATGTTCGTCAATGATGGAGGGGCCACTAATAAATTATAGGTTTGACTCCTGTAAGGAGATAAAGAAAACCTAATATTTAGTAGTGGCCCCGTAATCATTGACGACTGGGGCCCTCCCGACCATCCCCTTCCCATTCGTTGATGTATTAAGGATTTTGGTTTACTTGATATGTCAGTGAAGGAAGAATGACGCCTGAATCAGCGTCTGGTCAAACATCCACACAAGTACAGTAGGGTCTCACATAAAACGAGTTTATGGTCGATAAACGAGGGCGTTTTATGTGAATTCGCTTTATGTGAACACAGCATTTTGGTGGCGCAATATCGTCAATGTTCACTGTAAGCGAAAATTTTCGTACAAAGCGAACGATATTTCGTACGTTTTGTACGATATTTCGGCGTTTTATATGAAAGCGTACGATATTTTGTAAGTTTTGTACGATATTTCGGCGCTCTATATGAAAACTCCTTGTATTTGCCCCACTTTGGCGGCGGACTCGTTTTATGTGATCACATTCGTTCTGATCGAAAATTAAATATTAATATTTTAGGTCGGTCGTTTTAATCGAGACTCGTTTTATGCGAACACGTTTTATGCGGGACCCTACTGTACATCCACGATATGATGGAAAGCTTATTGGATAGTTATTCTTATTTTCTTTTTGTTTTTATTTTTTACGAAGTTTTTTCGTAGTGAGAACCCAATTCATAATGACTGAAGCCATGAGTGAGGTCGCGTGCGCTCATGATGAAGGCTCCTCAGTTTTTAAATGCTCTGCGCGGTAGATTCAAACTACGGCGGATTAGTGTTTGAAGAGGATGCCTTATGTAATAGGCATGTTCGTCAATGATTACGGGGCCACTACTAAATATTAGGTTTTCTTTATCTCCTTACAGGAGTCAAACCTATAATGATGTGTTTGAAATGCAGTCTTCTATGATGTGTTTAATGGTATGGGGTGCTGTGTTACATCCCGGGCAGGCATCGACAACGGAGTCATCCAGTCTCTTCTGATAGCTCAGGAGAGCTGGATGGTGTCCGCATCTCAGCCTGGCCAGGTGGACTCTGTCCTCGCGAGGAAGGGAGGATTCGGGAGGATTCGGAAGGATGGATTTCGGGAGGTCGTGCATGCAGCTGCGTGTTGTCTGTGAGTGAGTGGATGGATCGGCGAGAGATATGAGTATGGATGTGCTTCTGGAAGTTGGTTCGGGGTGGGCAGGGAGGGAGAGAGGACAATAATTGTGTGTGATACCGTGTGCTGGGTGATGTTTTGATATTTCTTGGTGTCTGTGGGTGTGTTGCCATGTAGTTTAGTGGGTGGTCTTGGTTCGTGGAGGCTGCTGCCAGGAATTGAGTGCCTCTCATGTCCAGATGGTCTTTGACTATGAGGATTTTGGTTTCTTGATGTAGGTGATCTGTGGGTGCAGTAGCTGTGCAGCCTGTAATGATCTTCAGGGCTTTGTTTTGAATAGTCTGTAAGGTCTTATGATGTGTTTCAGCTAGGTTAGAAGCCCAGGCTGGGCTTGCGTATTCCATCACTGATCTTATGTATTGTTTATATACTGTGGTGGTAGTTTCTTTGTTGTGTCCAAATTTTGTGTGAGCAAGTGACCTGAGGGCATGAAGTCTGGGTGTCAGTTTCTTTTTAATGTTTGTGGTGTGCTGTTTGAATGTCATATGAGTATCATATGTTACTCCTAGGATTTTGGGTGTGTGTATGTGTTAGGGGTGTGTTGTTTATGGTGAGTTGAGGGATGTATTCGTGTTCTCCTGTCCATCTTGTGAGCAGGGTTGCGGTGGATTTGGCTGGGGCTAGATTAAGTCTGTTTGTAGTGCACCAGCCATGTAGTGTGTTGAGATAGGGTTGAAGGAGATCCGTTGCTCTTTTTGGGTCATGGTGTGTGCATGTGAGTGTTATGTCATCTGCATAGGAAGCTAAGTTTATTTGGGGCGTATTGGGTGTAGTTATATCGTGCATGTACAGATTGAAGAGTGCGGGCGATAGGACGGATCCTTGTGGGACTCCGTTTGGAAAGTTTCTGATTTTAGATGACTGACCGGCAAAAGATACGTGTGCACATCTGCCTGCTAGGAAGTTGGCCAGCCACCTTTTTGTGTTGTTGTGCATGTTTGTGTTGTAGATTTTGTTTGTTAGGTTGTGGCGGGGGATGGCATCGAAGGCTTTACTAATGTCGAGTGTGCCTAATAGTGATCTGTGTGGTGGTCTAGCTGAGTTGATGCCGTCAAAAGCTCTTTGTGTAAGGTCTGTGAGAAGAGTGTTTGTGGAGTGCAGTGGCCTAAAGCCATGTTGTGTTGGAGCCAGGGGTAGGTCGGGTGTAATTAGTTGTAATACTAGGCGTTCCATGACTTTGGAGGGGGAGAAAAGGAGTGTGATGGGGCGGTGCGAGGAGGGTAGCGTGGGGTCTTTGTCGGGTTTGGGGAATGTGATGATGATACCATGCTTCCAAATGTCTGGTATTGTCTTGTGTGAATAGCTGTAGTTTGATATGTTAGTGAGTGCTTGTATGCCTTGTGGTCCCAGGTGTCTGAGGTGTATATTGCTTATGTTGTCTAGGCCACAGGCGGGTGAGTGCTGGAGATTGTTGATGATATGCTTTGTCTGGTGATTGGTGAAGGGTGTATAGTCAGGGTCTGTGGGGAATTGCACCAGTTGGACTAGATAATAGTCCGTCAGGCGCCTGGCCCGGGGAGCCGGTGGTAGTGAAGGGTGCGCCTGGAAGCATGATGGGCGGGCTTGTGGTGGTAAAGCTTCGCTGCGGGTCTGCCTGTGGAAATCGGAGCCTCTCCGGGGTATCTGGGACCTGGGAATCTTTAGCTGGGGACCCCAAATGGGCCTGGGTCTCTGGGTGTTTCTCCTGAATGACCTAGATGTGTGTGATTATATGTTTTTTTTTTTTTTTTTGATGTGTTGTGATGTCCCTGTTCGGGCTCTGTCTCAAGCCCCCCCCCCCCCCCCCCATCCCCCCCGGGGTAAGTACCAGAGTACAGTACATACATACTAGTTACTATCTAACAATTAAATTATAGTCTTATCAAATTATTGTACACTAAATATTTATTAGCAAATTAACTTTATTTTTATTTTTTTTTTTTTTTCTATATTCCAACTTACTTCCTCTCGGGCATAGGCTGAGAGCCTTAACATTCACCGCTTTACAATGAACAGTGAAGCCCGTGAGGTCTTGTTCCAGTCTAGGGAGTGAGACATGTGAAGCACGTAGAGTACAACGAGCACCTGCCATCTTGCCTTCACATGAGGCACGGTGCTCACTCATGGCCCGAAACGACCCCATCTCTGAAGCCACCTCGTTCCCGTGCTTCATTGTCTCACTCCCTACACTCGGACTCTCACACTTACACACACACAACGCCACCTGTTGAGCAGATAACTCACCAGGCATTGCACCCCTATAGCATATTTTGAATATGGGAATATTCATACAGTGCTATTTAATCAGGGAACAATGAGGGTATTTTATTGACGTTTCGGTGGGCTTTGTGGTAATGCACTGATACTAGGTACAGCACAAATTCCATCCCAATAATATCTTCCCATTGATACATCGGGATTTGAACCCGGGACCTTTGGATTACCAGGCCAGTGGCAAGACCACTCCACCACACCTCCCCTGAAGGTGGATAATGGATAATTGGATAATGATGGCTAAGAATTAAAGTTTTAAAACATAATTTACCTGACTCATCCCCACTTGCCCACACCAGAAGATCAATACAGGCGGCATTTGCCTGCACATTTATTCTGTACGGATTTATTGATGGAATCTTCTTGTTCACGTCAGTTTTCTCTCCACTTTCATTTTGTTGCACAGCCAACTCAGTTTGACCGGAGAGAAAAAGTCCTTTGACAAAATCTTGCACATCTCTGGTGAATGGGACAGGCAGATCTGCTTGGGAAAGAGAGAGTAATATCTGAATTAGTAAACATTCACAGAACAAAATACAATAATACACCTGCCCAGGGAGCTAGGAATCCTACTCCCCTTGTATAATTCTCCTACTCGACAAGACAGAGAAAAGGGCGAGGGAACGCGAAAGTGGTCCCGGACCCTGAAAATAGGTACTGTACTTTAAATGTTGTATCTGTTTAGACTCTGTCTCGTGTCGGCCACCCCTAGCAATGGGGTATGTGCCTGAGTATATACATACATACATACATACAGTATAATATACTGCACAGTACTACAAAACTATTATAGGTTGGGACTTCGGTGAGACTTTTTCTGTTGAACTAGACATATCGAAGGCCTTCGATAGAGTCTGGCACAAATCTTTAATTTCCAAACTTCCCTCCTTCAGTTTCTGTTGCTCCATCTGTGCCTTTATCTCTAATTTCCTTTCTGGCTGTTCCATAGCTGCGGTTGTGGACGGCCATCGCTCATTTCCTCATCCTATCAACTCCGGTGTTCCTCAGGGTTCTGTCCTATCTCCTATTCTCTTTCTAATTTTCATAAATGATCTTCTCAACTGTACATCCAGTCCCATCCATTCATATGCAGACGACTCTACTTTACACCACTCAATTAGTTTTCCAGAATGCCCCAGCCAGCAGTCCCTCAAAACCAAACATAATGAAGCCATAAAATACTTATCTTCTGATCTAGCTACTATTTCCAATTGGGGTAGAGAAAACCATTTTACATTTAATGCTTCCAAAACTCAATTTATCCATCTAACTGCTTGTCAGGAACCTCCAGATGACTATCTCTTATTCTGCAACAATACAAAATTAACCCTTCATCTTCTCTCAATGTCCTCGGTGTCTCTTTTTCTTCTGCTCTCACTTGGAAAGACCACACTACCAGTCTCGCTAAGGCAGCCTCCCAGAAGCTGGGTGTGCTCAACCGCTTCAAGGGGTTCTTTACCCCTCCACAGCTTCTTGTTCAGTACAGGGGCACAGTGTGTCCTTGTATTGAGTATTGTTCACATGTGTGGGGAGGATCTTCTCACACTGCACTACTAGACAAAGTAGAAAGGAAAGCCTTTCGTATCATTAACTCCAGTCGACTCACCAACTCTCTACAATCTCTCTCTCTTCGCTGCAATGTTGCATCTCTCTCGCTATTCTATCGCTACTACAATAATCAAGTGTTCCTCGGAGCTTTCCCAGTGTATACCACCTCCTCTACGTAGGGTACGTAGTACCCGCCTTGCAACACAATCCCACCCCTACTCTGTGCAACTCTCCAACCCAAGAGTGAAATGCTATTCTCAGACTTTCTTCTATTCAACTGCTGAGCTCTGGAACTCTCTCCCAGAATCAGTCTTTCCCTCTTCCTAGGATTTAAATTGCTTCAAACTCCGTGTGTCCAGGCATTTTAGCTCGAACGTCCCTTGATTTTTGCCCTGTCACTCTTTCACATCTGAGGGAGGCACTCGCTGCAGGCAGTTATGCCTTTTGTCTCCCTCATTCACATAGAAAAGAAAAAAACCATACAGCAAATTATCACAAATTCTGATAAATGGTGGCTTTCATATAATCTCCCTAATGGAGAGTAGGTGCACCAGCCTTTCAACACATTCCCACTCCTATTCTGTCTAACTCTCTAACCCAAAAGTGAATAAATTTTCCAAGTCTTTCTTTTACTCAACAAGTAAACTCTGGAACTCTCTTCCTCAGTCAATCTTTCCTTCATTCTACGACTAAACTCCTTCAAGCTGTGTGTGTCCAGATTCTTTGATTCTGATGTACCTTGAATTTAGCTCTCTTATTTTCTAATTTGAAGGGACACTTGGTACAGACAGCTTTGCCTTTTGTCACCTCCTTAGGCATAGCATTAAAAACACTGTACATTCTACCTAGGAGTATATGCATAATGGGGTAAAATGGCCCTTTTGGAGTATTCCCAGTTCCAGTTTGGTATTATGAAAATATTCTTTGGGAGACCTGTGTGGCTATTTATGAACATATACTGTCATCTCTACCAAAATCCTAGAATATTATTCCTGACTATAACATTAGTATTTTATCACAACATAAAATATATAGTCAGTAGCAATGAATAAACTACATACTAATTAATATGTAAAACTTGCAAAACTAACAAACAAAAACAGGAACCACACAATATAAAGACAAAATCATTTAAAAAATTACTAAGAAGAAATAACGCATTGAAGATTTAGCAAAACAATATTATGAAGTATAAACACAAAACCATCAAATAGAATGTACATCACTGTATGAGCAAGTGAATTTGTTTCCCAAGCAAACTAGTCGCACATACCGGTATATATTAACGCCTTACGAGCGGGCCCGTAAGGAATTTCTACTACCCGCCAAGCGGGTGGTTTTACCCTAAATGGCCTTGTTTCCGTGCTCTTTTTCATGCATAAACAAGAGCCAGAGCGTAATACAATTATGTATCCCTCAAAGGGCGTTAATTCAGCTTTCCAATGACACCACAACCATCCTCCTACGACCACGCGTTCTCTTGCAACGATCGTGCAAGACGAAGGAAAAATCCCTAAAATACGGTAATTTCTTGACATAATACCCTGTGTAGTGAGGGAGGGAGGGGGGATGTGTGTGGAGTAAACGTCAGTAGGCCCGTGGCACCCGTGGCGAAAGGTCAGAGCCCGACCTACGCTCCGCCCACCGCTCGTCTCTCTCTCAGAGGCAATATTGCTCCAAAATTGCACACAGACTTAAGGGGAGGTTTTTAGTTTATTCCCTAGAATTCCATCAATCTTAAAATTACACCCCCTAGACCCCCTTTCAAGATAAATTTGTACATTTTTCGGTAGAAAAATTTCCCGGCTGAAAGCCGGTTCCTCTTAAATTACAGGCTCGCTATCGCTCGCCAGGATAAAATCGACACCTGAATTGCACGAAAGGTCTTAATATGGGGTGAAAGTTCTTAAAATCGCTAAACTAATGGGGCAAACGTTTTATAATATCAAAAGCAATAGGGTTAAACATGAGGGAGAAAGGGGTCAAGAAAAAAATCCCTCAAGTGGAGATCTCCCCTTAAGTCGGGCCCCGCTCTTTGGGCAGGTGCTCTCTATACGGACTTAAGTCGGGCCCCGCTAATAAGGGGTTAACATACTCAGGTCATATTCAAGGAATTAGTCAAATGGGAACTTGGGAAATTTTGCTATTATTTTGCAAGTTTTACATTATACAGTAAACCCTCGCCCTTTCGGACTCCGCTCTTTCGGAATTCCAAGACTTTCGGACGAGCATTTCAGTTCGGACTCATGGTTCAGCCTTTCAGATTTGTCCGAAAAGCTGAGAAAATACCTCCGTCCTTTTCGGCTACACTTTTCGGACTACTGTACTGTACATTTAACTTCGGACTCATGGTTCAGCCTTTCGGATTTGTCTGAAAGGCTGAGAAAAATTAAATCGCATTCGGACCAAAGAGCCGAGTTTTGGACTTGTCTGGTTAGGTGAATGTGTATTCGGACTTATAAACTTCGGACATTATTTCAGCCATTCAGACAAGTCCGAATGGCGTGGAGTTCGGACTCGGCCAGTTCGGACTCGGCCCTTTCGGACTTTTGACACTTTCGGACAGGGGTCTCCCCCGATTAGTCTGAAAGGGCGGGGGTTTACTGTAATATATTCTATATGAATATAGAAACTACGATTCAAATTATAATATTCTATTCATACTAGTTATATATATATATATATATATATATATATATAATTATAATTAAAGCATAAAACTTCACATTAAACAATATTTATTTATAAAATATACAAACAAAATTGCAATTTGACATGATATGAACAAAAGTACAAAATACATTACTAAAGAAAGATAGTGCTATCGGGTAGGTACCTGCGAGAATACCATGGACACATGATCCCTACCAACTGTTACCCTATAAATAACCTACAATACAAATAAAATAAGGAAATCGCAAGGACAAGCAATTGCATGAAAGGATTGGGAAGAATGAGGTGAAAGAAGCAGTGAGACAAATGAGAGCAGAAAAACAGAAGGTATGGAAGGTATTAGTTTATTATCAGTGGTTGGAAAGCTGTATGGCAGGGTGTTGATAGAGAGGATAATAAAGTGTAAGGAAGTTGCAATAGGAGAAGAACAGTGCGGGTTTAGGAGGGGAAGAGGGTGCGTGGATCAGATGTTTGCAGTAAGACAGTTATGCGAAAAGAGAAAGTTAAAGGTCAATGTAGGGAAATGTAAGGTAATGGTGTTTGAGAGAAGAATGCATGAAACCATAGATTGTAAGGCAAAATATAGAATTAAGAAAGAACATGAGAATAGTTGTAAAATAAAAATTAAAAATTAAGTACTGGAAGAGGTTGAAAGCTTCAAGTATTTGGGAGCTGTACTATGCAAATATGGTAAAATGAAGAGGGAGATAAAAGAGAAAAATACAAGGAAGAAAGGTGATTGGAGAACTTGATAGTATTCTCAAAGGAAGAATGGTTAGTCAAGAAGTTAAAAAATCACTGAGAAACAGTGTGCTGCTCCCAAACACTCTCGTATGGAAGTGAGACATGGACAGCAAGTGACGAGGACCTCTCCAAACTGAGAGCTGTGGAGATGAGCTTTTTCAGAATGGCAGCTGGTGTGAATAGGCTAGATGGGCCAAGTAATAGGGAAGTGTATGAGTCCTTTGGAATGGAAGAGCAAGCTTTAGGCATTGATTGTGGAGTGGTTGAGTGGATAAAGAGAAGTACTTTGAGGTGGTATGGTCATGTTCAGAGAATGGATGAAGACAGAATGCCAAGAAAGATATATGGGAGTCAGGTGAGTGGAACAGCTAGTAGTGGAAGACCACCTATGGTATGGGAAAAGAAAGTGGAAAATTATATTGAAGACAAACTTCCACGTAGTGGAAGCGGCATTGTGGCACGGGCAAAGGAGGCATGTCTTGACAAAGTAGCTTGGAGACGTTTCTGTCATGGCCATCCTTTAGCGGGGGTTTCCCAGAGGGAAACAAGGCGTCGGAGATGATGATGATGTATTTAGAGAAGCATAAGGAGATATTTTGGGCTTTTATGGATTTGGAAAAAGCGTATGATCGTGTGGATCGTGAAGCAATGTGGAAGGTGTTAAGGATTTATGAAATTGGAGGAAATTTGTTAAAAGCAGTTAAGAGTTTTTATGAAGAGAGCAGAGCATGTGTTAGAGTAGGAAATGGTGAGTTGAGTGAATGGTTTGAGGTAAATGTAGGTTTGCAACAGGGTTGTGTAATATCACCGTGGCTGTTTAATATATTTATGGACGGTGTGGTGAGGGAGGTGAAAATGAGAACTATGGGTAGAGGATTGGGCTTAGTAGGAAAGAATGGTAGAGATTGGGAGTCGAATCAGTTGATGTTCGCTGATGACACGGTGTTTGTGGCGGATTCTGAGGAGAAACTGCAGCGGGTAGTCAAAGAGTTTGGTGTGGTTTGTGGAAGGAGGAAACTGAAGGTGAACGTCAATAAAAGTAAAATAATGGTGTGTACTAGCGGTGATCGTAGGGTGAATCTAGATGTGAGGCTGGGGGAAATATTGGAACAAGTAGTGTTTTAAATATCTAGGAGGAACAATAAGCAGGAGTGGAGGTATGGAAATGGAGGTAAAACAGAGAGTGTGTGAAGGAAGGAAGGTTTTCGGAGCAATGGGAAGTACAGTATGTGGAAGATGAGAAATCTCGGAATGAAAGTAAAAAGTGCAATGTATCAAGGAATTATTGTGCCAACAGTGATGTATGGTGCTGAGACATGGGCTCTGAGGAAAAGGAGAGAAGAAAGCTGGATGTGATGGAGATGAGCTGCTTGAGGAGTATGTGTGGAGTTACTCGTAGAGACAGATTGAGGAATGAAGAGATACGTAGGAGAGTGGGGCAGCAGGAACATTTGTCAGCCAGAATGGACAGAAGGGTGCTGAGCTGGTATGGTCATGTAGAACGAATGGAAGATGAAAGGCTTACAAAGAGAATATGTGAGTCAGATAAAAAGGGAGATAGAAGGGCAGGAAGACCCCCATTGAGATGGAGAGACTGTGTAAGACAAGCTTTGGATGATAGAGGAATGACTATAGATCAGGCAAGAGAAGTGGTAATAAACAGGAATGAATGGAGAATGCTTGTAAATAGATGAGTGAACACGTGGTCATTTGGGGGAAGGGGTCGGGCGCAAGTTGGACTAGATAATTGTCCATCAGGCGCCTGGCCCGGAGAGACGATTTATATGAAGGGTGCGCCTGGAAGTGTGGTGGGCGGGCTTGTGGCTTCGGCTCCGCTGCATGTCTACCTGCCGAGATCGGAACCTCTCCGGGTGGTCGTGGGCCGGGGGAGTGCTGGAGGGACCTTGGTGACCCTGGGCTCTGGGTCTTCTCCTGGATGACCTAGATGTGTGTGAATTTGCATTTTGTTTTTGTGTGTTCATTGTTTTCTGTTGTGTTTTGTGTTTTCCCTTTTCTTGCTCTGTCTTATGTCCCCCCCCCCCCCCCCCCCGGAAAAAAAAGTGGGGATTGGGCGTGAGTAAATAGATAGATAGATAGATAAATAGATAGATTTGGCAGTAATATATAAAAGTCATGTGCGTTCTCAGATGGATTACTGTTCACCTCTGTGGAGTGGAAGTGGAGTGGTTGTATTGAGGCAGTTGGACAAAATTCAAAACAAAGCTATTAGATTAATCAATAACCCTGCAATCACAAAGGACCTTCCCACATTATCCATACGAAGAAACGTTGCATCCCTTGCATTATTCTACAGATATTTTCACAGCAATTGTTCTGAGGAACTTGCTTCAATTGTGCCGCCTCTCCACATCTTTTCCCGTAGAACTGGGGCAGCTGAGAGCGCCCATGAATTTACACTTTCTCCTCCACAATGCAGAACTTCTTCTTATCAAAATTAATTTATCCCCAGAACTACTACTCTTTAGAATTCACTTCCCTCGAGTTGCTTTCCACAAACTTACAATCTACAACAGTTTAAATCCAGTTGTTCCAAACATTTTATGAATGGAGGATGCCTTTAGGCACATGGACCTTTTTTGTTTTATCTGTGTTTTTCCTTCCTCAGTTCATTGTCTCTTTAAAAAAAAAAAAAAAAAAAAAATATATATGGATGGAGTCATGAAAGAAATATAAGGAAGAGCAGTGGATGTTGGTGTATCGCTGATAAGGGAGGGAAACGAGTGGAAGCTACCTGTACTGCTGTTTGCTGATGATACAGTTCTGATGAGTGATAATGAATGGGAGTTGCAGGATCTGGTAAATATGTTTGGAACAGTGTGCGAAAAACGGAATCTGAAGGTAAATGCAGGGCAGAGCAAGGTTATGGTCTTCGAAAGGGGTGAAGCCACTGAGTGTGAAGTGAAGTTGAACGGTCAGGCTTTGGATATTGTCAGCTCATTTAACCCTTCCCGCCCGGGCAGCATTTTAAAATGACGGTGTGGCAGATGGGCCGGAGCCCGGGTGTCATTTTAAAATCCCTATGCTTGAAAGCGTGCTTTGAAAGCCTGCGCGGTGAAACTTTCCTTTGCAGGGGCGATCACAGTGCCACCAAGCCTCAACTACTACCATTATCAGTCCGTACGTGCCCACCATAGCGAGATATAGCAAAAATATGTCTTCCAACGGGTCCGATTCCCTGCAACCTTCTGCCCGCCCCGCTGCTACCCCGCTAGCAACATCGATGCCTACTGCGACCCAGAAAAAGCCTGATCGTAAGAAAGCGAAGCGTTTATTGAGTGATTGTGCAATACAAAGAGAACTATTGGCCATTGAAAGTGAAAGTGAAAGTTTGTTCAAAGCGAGCAGTGGCGAGAGCAAAGTCGATAAACTGCAAGATATAAATGAAATTGAGGATTTTGAGGGCTTTCATGGTGACGATGCAGTAGATTTGTATCATGTGTCAGGTAGTAGTGAGGACCCTGATGTAGAAGTGTTCAATGAAGGTGCGGTGGAAATTCCAAGTGTGCTTGAACCTAGGCCTACCCCGCCGCCATTGCACCGTGGTCAGCCTAGGCCTACTCATCAACCTTCCCCCTTGCCTGCTCGTACGCCCTTGATAGTGGGCAAATATTTTTACAAAAAGACATTGGTGAAAAGTGCAGCCAAAAAAGCACGCAAGGCGGCAGAGGAAGCAAGGGAAGGCAAAAGTGATAGTGACAATGACGCCGACCCTGCCCGTATTCCTTTGTCTCGACGCCTTGACCCGGGACGCCGCGGGGGTCACCCACAGCCCTCAACTTCATCTCTCCTTCAGGATGTCCCTCAGGATGAGCAAAGGGCCTCTGGAAGTGGTACTAGTGGAGCGGCATTGTCCTCCTGCAGCGTACCACAGGCCTCATCACATCGGCGAGCTTTATTTGTAGGGGAGAAGCCCTCAAGTCACCGCAAAAGGAGTCCAACTCCGAAGGCTGAGCATCCCATTGTTCCACCCCCCGCAAACGCCTGGTCACTTCTTCGCCAGAATTATCCCCCGAAGAAGATGTCGACGACCCTAACATTGCCCCAGATGACCTGACATCACCTGAGGAAGAGGAAGTGGAAGAAGAGGAGATACCGACACGGCGAGTTCGAGGGCGAGGCCGTGGCAGTCGTGGGCGTGCGGCTCAGCCTGCCGATGCCGA
Organism: Paralithodes platypus; assembly: GCA_032716605.1. Taxonomy (NCBI): domain Eukaryota; kingdom Metazoa; phylum Arthropoda; class Malacostraca; order Decapoda; family Lithodidae; genus Paralithodes; species Paralithodes platypus. The sequence goes on along the minus strand of CM064516.1, from coordinate 24,317,940 downwards.
CGCCGATGCCGTTGCCCGTGGGCGTGCACGTGGCCGTGCCCTACAATCAGAGGTGTTTGTCCGGACTGATGCGGCAGATTTTGAGCCAGATTGTCCTGCTTTTGACGAGGAGCAAATTGGCTCAGGGGTGTCAGCAGCATATCCCTGTGGCCCAGATGCAACCCCTAGTGAACTTTTTTGTGGGTTCTATGACAACGAGGTCATGGAATACCTTGTCGAGGAAACGAACAACCACCATGATATATGTTCCAACTTTCTTGGCAGGAAGACCAGTGCCAAGATGGTGGCATGGCGAGCTGTCACTGTGCCAGAAATGTATGTTTTTCTGGCACTGACTATGCTGATGACACACATCAGAAAGCATGCACTGGCAGACTACTGGATCACTGCCGATCTCATCACGACACCAGCCTTCGGGAAATTCATGTCCAGGGACAGATATTTCGACATTCTGTCCTATCTCTAACTGACAAATAATATGCATGTCCACCTTCAAGATCGGCTTTGGAAAATCAGGAAGCTGTAGGACATGATACGCCATCGCTTTACCACCTACCTGATACCCTTCCAGAAGATGTGCCTCGACGAGTCTCTGGTCCTGTTCCGGGGGAGGCTGCATTTTCGGCAATATATCCCGTCGAAGAGACACCGTTTCGGCATCAAGCTCTTCGTCCTCTGCGACTGCAAGACGGGATATGTTCTTGACTTTGTGGTCTACAGTGGCACTGGTGGCGAGATCATAACTGACCCCGACATTGGATTTGGCGGCGCTGTTGTGCAAAAGATGATGGAGAAACACTTCCACAAAACCCACATCCTGTACACAGATAATTACTATACATCACCAATCCTCACCAAGTACAGTACCTCCATGACCGCAAGACCGGAACTGTCGGCACAGTCAAGGCCAAGAGGAAAGGCATGCCAGTGTACCCGACCAAGACGAAGAAGACGGATGTGTTCCACAAGAAGAGTGACCCCATCCTCTCTATCCACTGGCATGACCAGCGGAAGGTAAATCTCCTCACCACATGCCACAAGGCTGAAATGGTCGCCACCGGGAAAGTGGACGGGAAGACCAAAAACCCCGTCCAAAAACCGGCTGCTGTCATGGACTATAACCTCAACATGCGCCTTATCGACAAGTCCGACATGCAGATGGGCTTCATCGACTGCCTGCGAACATCCTGCAGGTGGTACAAGAAGTTTGTGCTGCACACAGTCGACATGTCTTCCCTCAACGCGCACAAGATCTACCGACTGAGGACTCCAGGAGCTAAAAAGTACAAGTCACTGCGGAAGTTCCACAAGCAGGTGATACTAGAGCTCCTGCAAAAACATTCTGTACCCGGGAGACCTTTACAAGGACCAGACGGCATGTGCGGACTTCTTCAGGAAGCACCAGCTCAACTCTCTTCCTCCCAAAGCACCAGGTGCTAATGTCAAGAGCCAGAAAAGGTGCCATGTCTGTAGTCACACAACCCACAGACCCCATAAAGTCAAGAAAACCACATGGGAATGCCTCGAGTGTGAAGTGGCACTGTGTGCTGGATGTTGCTTCAACAATTTTCACACCCTAGAACAATATTGAAGTGTCAGTGACAATGACAGTGAAAAGTGACACTAAAAATGTAGGCTATAAGAATATAAAATGATGAGTATAAGTGATAGAGACACAAATAACAGTAATAATAAGTGCCAGTGACAATGACAGTGAAAGTGACACTAAACTGTAGGCTAATAATGGGTAAAAGTGAAAGAGACACAAATAACAGTAATAATAAGTGCCAGTGACAATGACAGTGACAGTGACACTAAAATCTAGGGTAATAATGGGTAAAAGTGACACACACAAATACAAATAATAATAAGTGCCTTCATAACATTGTAAACTTCGTAACAAATAAAAAATAAAAATAAAATAAGAATAACTATTCATAAGCTTTCCATATTCCGTGGATGTACTTCTGTGGATTCTTGGACCAGACGCTGACAAGCGCATCTATCCGCCTTCACTGACATATCAAGTATAACAAAATCCTTAATACATCAACGAATGGGAAGGGGATGGTCGGGAGGGCCCCAGTCGTCAATGATTACGGGGCCACTACTAAATATTAGGTTTTCTTTATCTCCTTGCAGGAGTCAAACCTATAATTTATTAGTGGCCCCTCCATCATTGACGATTATGCCTGATATCTAAGACTGGAGGGGGACATTCGTAATCATATCATAACCATTGCAACTAGAATAGGCAGATAATCAAACAACCACATAGTATTCTAACTTTGTAAAAAATTATATATTTATGTATAAACTTTATACAACATATAAAAAGGGGTACAAGCAGGGGCGTGCTTAAAGAAGCCTGCTTGATGACAAAAAGGTAACTATGAGAATCTGTTCCGAGATCTGAAAGTTAAAGGCACCCCACTTAAATTAAGTGGTGAAAAATAAAACTGTATGTTTACATGTGCACATATAAACCCCATTATTCTAATGTGTATATTCCATAAAATTAGTCATTCTTCCTTCTCTGCTCTGCGCTCAGCCCGCCCGGACGTGCCTCCCCACGCTCCGCTGGTTCCGCATTCGTTGCGTCCCTAGTGAGTTTTTTCTCATTTGTTTACTCCAGGATGTATCGAGTAAGGTTAGGATAGGCGTAGCAGGAGTGTCCTGGGCTGGTTGCCCGCAGTGCAGTGTATTTTGGGTCGAGTGTATGGGGCATCTATTTCGGATGTACCCTCGTGGTCACGTTGTGGACATGTGAACTTTTTCACAGTTGAGTTAGTTTGTGATGCAGGCGGCTTTCACTACGCGTTAATTATTGCTGCCTTTTATCTTTCTGATGAGGTAAGCTGTGTTTTCTGACGTTCCCAGCGTATTTTTCTTCACTTAGTGAAGTTTTTTCTGGGTCCCGAGTCAGTCTTCCCTGGGTTGGAAGTTATTGCTCGGTGGTGTGTTGGCGGTGGTTCCTGTTGTGATATTTCCAGGTGTGTGTATATTTCAACTGTTTTTTTATGCCGTCTGCCTAGGCCTAGCCAGCCGCTCGTAGCTTTGCCACATGTACTAGTGTTATTATTTATTATTTATAAATATGCCCTACTGTGTCATGTGTATCCGGGTTTTAGTTGTGTATTGGCTAATTCCTCGGACTATAATTGTTTCCTGGTTTAGTTGTGTATTGGCTAATTCCACGGATTATGTTGTGACCTTGGGTTAGCCGTGCGTGGCTATCCTCGTGTCGTGTGTTGTTCAGATGGTATCTGTTCAGGGTGGGTTTCCTTCCGGCGGGTTTTTTCTCGGTTTCACCGTGAAAAAATCCTGGCCGAGAGCAGTGTTGGGCCACACGTGGTTGTTGACACTGGCTTGTATCCCCGGCGGGTGGGGTGTCTGTGGCTCTCCAGGACTGCGTCTCTGTGGGTGCCTGGTTTCAGGCCTCCTTTGATTCCCGGCGGGATGGCTGTACCCATCCATATAAAACGGCGTCCTTGTGGACATACGTTTTAGGAGTTTTTTCTACCTGGTTTTACGACAACCACATGAAAAAACCTAGCTGTTGTTTAGGCTTTCCTCCCCGGCGATCTTTTACAAAGAAGCGGGGACAGGAACTTATGGGGTTAACTTTTAAAACTTCTCACCCGGCGGGTGCACCTGGGTAGGGTGAGATGAACGACTTAGGTCTTCCAGTTAGTTAACCGATCCATTATAGTGATACTCTGTGTATCGCTGCCTTTACTATTTACGGCGATTGAAGGTTCAATTAGGTTATATATCGATTCTCACACCCGGCGGGTGCTCCTAGGTGGAGGAATTAAGGAATTTTACAAAATTAATTTTAACCTATTTAATTTAGTGATACTATCAGGTATCGCCGCCTTCGATCTTACGGCGATCTTTTGGGACAATTCGTTAAACATTAGATCTCGTATCATCCTGCCCTGGGCTATTCTACTATAATAATTCAAGGGCCGGCGTCTTTTTGGGGGGTTGCTTTGTTACAAAATTGAATCTTGAGACAGTCACCTCCTCCGAGAGACTATAAGTGCCATGCTGGACCATTATATCAGAGGGTATTCTTCACTTTCTTTAGCAAAAGATTTGTTTAGACTTTACACCCCGCCGCGTGGCGAGATGTGTTAGTTGTGTCTTTGCATCTCGTTACCCGGCGGGTTATTAACACTGGTGTGCGATCATGTTGGATTACCCTTATGAGCATTAATTCCTGGAAATTTTCTTGTTTTTTCCAGAGCTGAGCTCCGGCGGACCAATACAGACCCGGCGGTAGTTTTCACCCACCAGTCTCTGTCATGGCTACCGTGGCCCCAGTTTTTGCCCTGTGCATTACCCCTACTTGTGCTGGTATCCCTATTTTTGCACACACCCTTTGCATAAGGTGTGTTAAATGTCTAGACCGTTCAAGGGGTCTCTGGGTGATGCATAATTGTTCCTTTTGTTCTCAATTAGCTGCTAAAGTCCTTTGTGATAACGATAAGACCGCGGCGGTAGCGTTGAGAGAGGTTCGACAACAAATGTCGGCCTACACTACCATTGTCGCGCATAAGTCACTTCAATGTGACAACGTCCCACTTTGGGATAGATTGCTGTCAGAACACCCTCCCCCTAAACGTTCCTCTAGAGTCACGAGTGTTAAGCCGATGGAGACTAGTCAGGGTTCTGTATCGTCTGCGACTACAACTAAACGCCCGAGAGAGCCTACACCCCCGGCATCCGCCTCCTCGTCGCAGGCGAGATCTAGGTCAAGGTCACCTCTCAGACAACAGTCTTCTAGTCGGGCCTCTTCGCCGGAGAGTAAGAAGAGTAAGACGGAAGATTCCACCAGTGGTCACGGCGGAGATTCTTCCAGATCTAAGACTAGTTCGCGGTCACACCGCAGCCATAAATCCTCAAAAAAGGATTCACATCGGAAGTCCTCTCGACATTCCCCTAAGTCTAGTGCATCTCATCGTACCTCTACACCTGACAAAGTTTGTGTTAGGGCCTCTGAGTCCAGTGCAGCACCTGTCCCTAAAGAGGAGTTGCCAATTAATATTTTAACCCTGGAAATGGAAAGTTCAGGAGGGTCAATAATTGAGAATGTTTCAGACTCTCAAGAGAGCATAGGCCAGGGCCTTGGTGTTTGGCGGTTTGCCCAACCACGGTCTGACCACCCACGTCCGACTCATACGAGTCACACAGTAGCCGACGTCCACAGGGACGCGGCGACCCCATCCTCTATCCCAGACTTATCTTGGAAACAAGGTACCCCTGCCTCGGCGGGGTCTTCTCAGGAGGATCGGGAGGAAAAAGACGAAGTTTCAATAATTTCGGATATGGAAGGACAAGGGTCAGGCTCAGGCTTGGACGCCGCAAGAGATAATAATGATTCTCCTATAAGTTCTTCATCTAACCAGTTTGTTACAGCACAAGAAATTGATGGGTTGCTTACTCATGCTTTATCTAAATTTTTTGGTCAGCAACAAGAAAACCCCACAATGGACTTGGGGGCTCCCTCGACAAGCTCTACGGTACGGCCTCTGATGACGTCAATTGATTTATCTAAGATTCCTAACCCTCCTACTCTGTCACCTGCAAGGAGCACTAAGCCTGCCACGGCGGCATTGACAACTTCAAATGTCAGGGTCATAACGGATGTTAATCCACCCCCTCTAGACAAAGCACCTCTTAGAAAGGTAGCTATGCCCCTCCTTTATGGGCCAGACGAGTCATGGGTTCTTTTGAACCCCTCTAAACCAGAGCTTGCCCAACCTACCTTGTCAGGGGAACTCCCGGTACCGCGTGAGTGGTTTATCCAGGGCAACAAGTCAAAGAAATTAAGGGCCATGGATGCCTTAGGTAATGTTCTGGACGTAAACATTAAGGCTATACCTAGTTATTATCACCAGGATTATTTTGTGTATGCTTCTAAGCCTGCTTTACCCCCTGCCTCAGCTTTAAAACTATTTTCAGACTGGTCTAAGCTGGATGGGTTTAATGATATTAAGACTCTGTCAGCTCTTACTCCTGAACTAGATTTACGGACCGTCACAGACGACGCAGCTAATCCAGTTTTGAAGGTGGGACAGTTGGGTCCAGGACCTTGGGTGGATTGGGAGGTAGAGGCTCAAAACTTTGCAACCACTTTCACTTCTAAATCTTCCCACCAGATCCCTCAGGACTCACATTCATGGTTTTCCATGCCGGTGGGTTCTGCCGGCGGAGTCCCGGCGGCTTTGTTTGCATTCCTAGCTGCCCCTAAGATTAATCTTTGTGAACTGAAGGACCCGTTCACTACCCCTACCCCTACTCACCTAGACAGAGAATTTAGGCTACGAGGAAAAGCTTTTCGCCTGTTTTCACAGTACATAGTATCTCAGCAGGTGGCTAAGTCTTTACTACGATCTACTCAGGCAATCGCAGACGCGGATGCTCGAAGATCGGTTGAGTTATCCCGGCGACTGATTCTTCAGTCGTCAATCCAATCCTTAGGTGACATACGCACCGCCTTGCTTGAGGCGGTGCGAGCACGACAAGATCTTAGGATGTCGTTAGTTCGCAAGCTACCTGAACGCATTGCTAACCAGGTGGTGATGTCACCAGTACTTACCCCTTCTTTAATGTCCCCTGAAGTATGGCGAACGGTGTTCAATATGGCACAGGCCGTTAAGCACAGTCCCACCCCTTCTAAGAAACCTGCATTTAACTTCCCCAAACCCAGGCCTACTACTAAAGCCCAGCCAGGGGGATCTAAACCATTTCTTCCGCCTAAGTCCTCCCACTCCCCCCAGGGTCAGTACAGGCTTAGACAGAATAGGTTTTCAGGTCAGAGAGGACGCGGCCAAAATAAACCAGGTCAGGGCCAGTCTTCGACCAACACCAGCCAGCCGGCGAAGCGGCCAGCACCAACCCCACCATCAAAAAACTAAAGTCTCTCTCACTCCCGGCGCCTACCTTAAGGCCGGAGGAACCGAGGGTAGTACAGCCGGCGAACCCTTGTCTGCTAACTGGGTCGTTCCGAACGTGTCACCAAGCATGGCCGTTAAAACACTTGGGCACGGATGGTGGCACGCAACAAAAGATTTCAAAGGTTTTTGGCCTTACGGATCAGGCACCAAAATTTTGTTTTTCAGAGGATGCCGTTCGGTTTGAACCTAGCACCTCGATTATTCACAAAACTAGTCCGGCAAGCCCTGATGCCATTGTTAAAACAAGGGATCAGAGTGTTGTGGTATCTGGACGACTGGCTGGTGGTGGCAGAGACACAACAATTATGCATAAAACATGTCAATATCATTTTGAATCATGTCAAAACTCTAGGCTTCAAGGTAAATCTGGTAAAGTCAAACCTTGTTCCCTCACGAGTAATTCAGTGGATAGGGCTGGTCTGGGACACCGCCGCTCTCACTCTGAGTCAGAGTGTGGACAATCGCAACAGGTTTCGCAGGAAACTGTTCAGGTTTCTTCACAGTCTGACTACGACACGGAGGGTCTGGGAGTCTCTGGTCGGCTCTCTCAACTGGATTCAACTAACTGTCAAGTTGGGCCGGTTGAAAGTAAAATGATTAATATTGGAAGGCAACAAATATTTCCCGCTCTTACCGGCGGGAAAATTATGGCCCATCCCGAAATTAATCCACACCTTGCTAGCGGTCTGGGCGAAGAGGGAAACATTGCACTCAATAATGTCATGGACCTCTCCTCCACCAACGGTATGGGTAGACACGGATGCGTCAGGCACAATAGGTTGGGGATTTCAGTCAAATCAGGGGCACCAGGGTCAGGGGCTTTGGTCCCACTTAGAAATCTCGCACATCAATGTCAAAGAATTACTAGTCCCCTTATATTTCCTTCAGGCTCACGGCCCAGCGTTACGGGACAAGTCGGTGGCCTTCAGAATGGACAATCTGAATGCAGTCCACTGTATTCAGAAACAAGGGTCAATGAGGTCAAGGAAGTTGCTAAACGTGTCAGAAGAGATTTTTGCTCTAGCCAACAGTCTAGATATTTATCTGCACGCTTCTTATCTCCCAGGCGTAGCGAACGTCTGGGCAGACGCTCTATCCCGGCGACAGAGCACGACAGTAGAATGGGAGCTCAAGCAACCCATTTTCAACCTAATGATTGCAGAGCTCTCCCATCCACAAGTGGATCTTTTTGCGTCCGAGGAGACTCACAAACTCCATCTATACCTCACCCGCCGGGCGAAAACACCGGCAGGGGGGCCAGACGCCCTAGTGACAGACTGGAACAGATGGAGCTCCATCTATCTGTTTCCGCCGCCAGATGCGTCACTAATGTGCCACGTAGTGAACAAACTACGAGATTATCGAGGCTTAGTCTCGCTAATCGCGCCACTGTGGCCGGCGCAGTTGTGGTACCAGCAATTGAAAATGTGGTGCCCGGACCCGGTATCGCTCCCGGTCGGGTATTTCCACTTAGACGCGATTGGCAACCTCGCGACCTCGCTGACTTTTGCATTATGGACATTCAGGAGGCCAAGTGGCTAGCACCATACGGTAGAGATGTGACAAATAAATTACTTAATCAATATACTCAGTCTACAAAACGACAGTATCAATCACATTGGCAAGCCTTTACTTCTTGGATCGTTAGGACAGAACAAACTGTACCCTCAGTGGCATTAGTTTTTAATTATTTAAATTATCTGTTTGAGCAGAAACGTTTATCTGTGGTAACATTAAAAAATCACTTAACTGCGATTAGAGTGCCCTTTTTAGACCTTACAGGTCTCTCCATACCGGTGGCGGAGGAAACAGGTTTTATGAGAGCATGTTTTAAACTCCGCCCACCTCCCCGTCAGCTCATGCCTACATGGTCTCTGGACAAAGCTTTGTCTTTGCTTCACTCTCGTCTGTACCAAAATACTGCAGACTTTGCATTAATCTTAAAAAAGGCGGTTTTCCTTTTGGCTTTAGCCACCGGAAACAGAGTGTCTGAGCTGGCGGCGATGAGCAACACACCTAATTGTCTTAGGTTTGGTAGACTTAATGAATGTATTTCCATTGCACCCTCCCCAGGTTTTGTAGCCAAGAATGAGCATAGTGCACACGTGTTTTCTGAGTTCACGGTGCCGGCGTTAAAAAGGGGAAAGGTGCATCATAATTTATGTCCAGTACAAGCTCTAACCAAATATTTGAGAGTAGCTCCTCACAACCCCCAAGGTGCTTTATGGGTAGCAAGTACGGGTAAACGCTTACTTAAACGGCGATTAGCCTCTCTTCTGGTAGAAGTCATTAAAGAAAGTAATCCCGGCGTTGTGGGTCGGGCCCACGATTTACGCAAATGGGCAGCCTCTTTACGTTTCCTGACATTTTTTTCAGTTGAAGACATAGCGTCCACGCAGTTGTGGGCGTCTAATCATACGTTTCTGTCTAGATACTTGTCAGTTGCTCTAGACAAACCTTCCTTACCATGTATAGCTTTAAGGCAGAGGGTCTAGGCGGCCCTGCAGTAACTTTTGTTTACTTTCATGGGAAAGGGGGGGGGGGTGCAGTCAGTGACACAGGACACCCTAGACCCCGCCGGAGTATGAGAGCTGTGATACAATTTAAGGTTAAAATGTGTTATGAAAATTTCTCAGTGAGAAATTGTGCTAGTACAATGTTAAGTACAAAACAACGGTGTTGTTAGAGTAGTTTAGCTGCGAAAGCAATTTAGTTTTAGATTATTGGAGTTCCTTTGCAATTTATCTCCAAGTTTATGTTGGGGTTTATTATGTGCACATGTAAACTTATAACTTGTTATTTTTTTGTCACCACTCGTTGAGTGGGGTGCCTTTGTAACTACAGATCTGTGTTCAGAATCTTCAGGGTTACCAATTTTTTGTCAGGCAGGCTTCTTTGAAGCACGCACCTGCCTGAACCCCCTTTTTCTTGTATTTGTTCGGCTACGCCGTTAATTAAATATATTTTCAAAGTAAGAATACTATGTGGTTGTTTTTATTATCTGCTTTTCTAGAGTTATGATATGATTACGAAAGTCCCCCTCCAGTCTTAGAAATCAGGCATGTTCGTCAATGATGGAGGGGCCACTAATAAATTATAGGTTTGACTCCTGTAAGGAGATAAAGAAAACCTAATATTTAGTAGTGGCCCCGTAATCATTGCCGACTGGGGCCCTCCCGACCGTCCCCTTCCCATTCGTTGATGTATTAAGGATTTTGGTTTACTTGATATGTCAGTGAAGGAAGAATGACGCCTGAATCAGCGTCTGGTCAGAAATCCACACAAGTACATCCACGATATGATGGAAAGCTTATTGGATAGTTATTCTTATTTTGTTTTTGTTTTTATTTTTTACGAAGTTTTTTCGTAGTGAGAACCCAATTCATAATGACTGAAGCCATGAGTGAGGTCGCGTGCGCTCATGATGAAGGCTCCTCAGTTTTTAAATGCTCTGCGCGGTAGATTCAAAACTACGGCGGATTAGTGTTTGAAGAGGATGCCTTATGTAATAGGCATGTTCGTCAATGATTACGGGGCCACTACTAAATATTAGGTTTTCTTTATCTCCTTACAGGAGTCAAACCTATAATTCCATAAAATTAGACACAAAAATAGAATAAATTCTTGTACTATCGCAGATGTACTTACTAAAATGCTACTCGTAGTTGCAACTACCGAGAACTCTTAAAATTAAATTGCTTCAACAGTGTATCCCACTGAAAGAAACCATTGTTGTACTACAACCATTGTACTTCAACAACATTTCTCGTAGGCATTACTACAGAGATTTTTTTTAAATCACAACACTTATAAATTGTATCACAGCTCGTATACTCTGTACATATCCTCCGGCGGGGTCTAGGGTGTCTTATGTTACACTGACTGCACCCCCCCCCCCCCCTCTTTCTTAACCTAAACAAAAAAGTGACTTAGAGACCCCTCTAGACCCTTTGCCGTAACGCTATACACGGCATTGATGGTTTGTCTAGTGCTACCGACAGGTATCGAGTCAAAAACGTATGATTTGAAGCCCATAGTTGAGTAGTAGCTATGTCTTCAACAGAATTTTTTTTTAGAAAACGTAAAGATACTGCCCACTTGCGTAAATCGTGGGCCCTACCCACTACGCCGGGATTACTCTCTTTAACCCATCAGACCCGGAAGGGCTCTTGAACGCCCATAAAAAACACACCCGAGCTACCCGGAAGGGCTCTTAAACACCCATGAGCTCAAAGCCTGTAAGCTTGATGTGCGAGGCGTACGTCCGACGCATGTAAACAACAGCCGGCTGGACCGACGCCCCGCATCTCCGGCCACAAGAAGGAGTGCGTCGCTTGTTCGTGTGTGCCTGTATGTTATTGTTAAGTATCGAAAAGTAGTGTAAAGTGGCTGTTTTTGCCATAAAGTTATCTCCAATGAAATCATCATCACAACTGAACCAGTTGACTTAGAGAGCTCTACTTAACACCATTCTACAGGTACGAAACACATCTACGCTTGGGGATGCGCGGGAATGCGGAAGCAAGCCAAATAACAAAGATGCAGTAGCCTAGGCATAGACGTTTTTCGGCCAAAACCCCCGGATTTCGGGGAATATATATATAATACATAGCCGGGGCTGGAGGGTTAATGACTTCGACTAGCAGAGAAGCCATTTTTCGTTTCATTAATCTTTTACCTGTACTCGATACCCATAAAGCACCTTGTCGGTTAATAGGTGCCACTCTCATATATTTGGTTAAAGCTTGTACAGGACACAAATTATGGTGCACTTTACCCCGTTTCAACGCCGGCACCGTGAACTCTGAGAACACATGTTCACTATGTTCATTCTTGGCGATGAACCCTGGGGAAGGTACAAGATGAATGCAATCATTTAGTCTACCAAACCTTATGCAATTAGGAGTGTTGCTCATCGCCGCCAGCTCAGACACCCTGTTACCCGTTGCCAAAGCTATAAGGAACACCGCCTTGTTTAATAGTAATTCAAAATCTGCCGTATTCTGATACAGACGGGAATGAAGCAAAGATAACGCCTTGTCAAGAGACCAGGTAGGCATGAGCTGACGGGGAGGTGGGCGGAGTTTGAAGCATGCTCTCATGAAACCTGTTTCTTCCGCTTGTGATATGGTTAGACCTGTAAGGTCAAGGAATGGCACCCTGATAGCTGTTAAGTAATTTTTTAGAGTCACTACAGAGAGACGTTTCTGTTCAAACAAATAGTTTAAATAATTAAACACTAATGCCACCGAAGGGACTGTCTGTTCTGTTCTAACTATCCAAGAAGTAAAGGACTGCCAATGAGACTGATATTGCCTCTTGGTAGATTGTGTGTACTGATTCATAAATTTATCTGTCACGGTTCTACCATACGGCGTTAACCACTTGGCCTCCTGAATGTCCACAATGCAAAAGTCAGCGAGTTCTTTAGGTTGCCAATCATGTCTAAGTGGAAATACCCGACCGGGAGCGACACCGGGTTCGGGCACCACATTATCAATTGCTGGTACCACAACTGCGCCGGCCACAGGGGCGCGATTAACGAGACTACGCCTCGATAATCTTGTAGTTTGTTGACTATGTGGCACATTAGTGAAGCGTCTGGTGGAGGAAACAGATAAATGGAACTCCACATGCTCCAATCAGTCACCAATGCATCGGGCCCCCCCGCCGGCGTTAATGTCCGGCGTGTGAGGTACCGAGGGAGTTTGTGATTCTCCTCTGACGCAAACAGATCCACTTGTGGACGGTAAGGCTCTGCAATCATTTGATCGAAAATGTTCTGCTTGAGTGCCCACTCCACCGTTGTGCTCTGTCTCCGAGACAGAGCGTCTGCCCAGACGTATGCTACGCCTGGGAGATATGATGCATGAAGATGAATGTTCAGCTCGTCGGCTAGAAAAAAATCTTTTCTGACACGTCTAGCAACTTCCGAGACCTCGTTGACCCTTGATTCTGAATGCAGTGAACTGCATTGAGATTGTCCATTCTGAAAGCTACCGATTTTTCCCGTAAAGTAGAGCCGTGAACCTGAAGGAAATACAAGGGGACTAGTAATTCTTTTACATTTATGTGGGAGGTTTCTGAATGGGACCAAATCCCTTGACCCTGATGCCCTAGGTTCGACTGAAAGCCCCAACCTATCGTCCCTGACAAAGGAGTACAAAGGAGTACAAAGGAGTACAAAGGAAATCAAGCAACAACAGATCTAGTGACCCTTCTAGGTTGCTTGTCCTCCAAAACACTGAGGATCAAGTGTCCAAACAGTGGTTTAGAGTGGGTAAGGGAACATTGGAAAGGGAATTACTGCCCTGGAACTAATGTCCGTGGCAGGATTACTGACGCATCCGTGTCCACCCATACCGTCGGCGGAGGAGAGGTCCATGGCATGACTGAGTGCAACACTTCCCTCTTCGCCCAGACCGCTAGTAAGCTGTGGATTAATGTTGGGATAGGCCATAATGTTCCCGCCGGTAATAGTGGGAAATATTTGTTGCCCTCCAAGATTAAACATTTGACTTTCAACCGGCCCAACTTCACAGTTAGTTGAACCCAGTTGAGAGAACCGACTAGAGATTCCCAGATTCTCCGTGTCGTAGTCAGACTGTGGAGAAACATAAACAGTTTTTTTGCGAAATCTGTTTCGATTGTCCACACTCTGACTCAGAGTGAGAGACGCTGTGTCCCAGACCAGCCCTATCCACTGAATTACTCGTGAGGGAACAAGGTTTGACTTTACCAAGTTGACCTTGAATCCTAGAGATTTGACATGGTTTAACGTAATGTTGACATGAGTGTTGCATAACTTTTCTGTCTCTGCCACCACCAGCCAGTCGTCCAGATACCACAAGATCCTGATCCCCTGTTCTAAAATGGGCATCAGGGCTTGCCGGACTAATTTTGTGAAAATGCGTGGCGCTAGGTTCAATCCAAATGGCATCCTTTGAAAGACATAATTCTGATGCATTTATCGTATAAATACGATAGACTATGACTCTTTTGTGATCTTGTATGTCTCTGTGACGTCACGATCTCTCCTACAGCACGATGTAGGACGAGTAGATCGTATATTATAAGATTGTAAATAAGTTAAGTTATAAAAGGCCTAATATGCTATTAAGCAATATTGCCATGGTCTTATGTAGTATATATGAATTTATCGTATATATTAATATAATTTATCGTATAGAGCAACCTAAAAGCGGTACGATAATTTGGGCTCCTGGCGGTTTGCCAAGGCAGCAAGGTGTGCTTTTGAGGTACGTCAGAGCCTTCACGAACACCAACCAGTTAACATCTAATTTTCCGCCCTCAGTTGATCGTGCTTTTGTGCCTCTAATCACAATACACATACAGCAATACACACAGCTACACCATCACGACGCTCTCATCGACATCATGACTGACTGATAGATAAGAATAATATTCATGTCCATTCCCATGTAATCATTTATTCTTTCTTTAACTTGACTCGTGTCTCGGGACCGAAGTCTCGTTCCCCATTGTCCACCACCATATTGGGTAAAACGTTCTCCCTTGCCTCATTGCCACGTGGAACTATTGGTGAGTTAATTCCTGGCTAATATTAACCCTTATAACCTTACCCTATAATTATATACATTTATTATGTGAGACCTTTGGATATAAATTAGCTTGTTTCAGATTGAATTCAATTTAGATATAGAGTATTCATTTAGATTGATTTTATTTGATTCATTATAGCTTAGTAATATTTAACTTCCATTGATAGTTTAACACATTGGTGCCCAGACCCGGGAACTAGCTACCAGTAAGGGATCTTAGGCAATGAGCAAGGGATTAGCCCAGGGATGCAGGAGCAAGGACCCCGGAGGGGTAGGGCTTGGCTATCTTTCTGTACCTCAGGCGCCGGTACCTCAGCGAATAGCCATAGTGGGACATTCTTATGCCACTAGGCTAAGGGCAGCTGACGGAGGTACTGAGTCGTATCGGGCGTCAGAGGGGGAAAGAACTTTCCGGCTGACCTACTTCGGGGTACCGGGAGCAACCGTTGACACCCTGAAAGCCTCCCCCCAGTGGGGGCAAGTGGTACGGTTTAGGCCACATATGATCTTTTTGTTTATAGGCGGCAATGATATACGCCCCGGTACAGTGCCCCGCGAGTTAGCTGACGCAATTAAAGAGGTGGCGCTGGATCTGGAGCGTGAGTCCGGAGGAAGCTGCAAGATCGTGGCAATTGAGAGCCGGACGAAAGTCCGAGGGTTCTCAGCTGCGGAATTTCAGGCTATAAAAAATTCTGTTAACCGCGCCCTGAGGTGTCGGTTAATAGAAACGAAGCACCGCTTTGTTTCCATCACACTCAGCATCCGAGACCTCGACCAGGATGGTGTCCACCTCGACTTAGACACCAATCAAGTCCTATATAACAAAATTGTAGGGCTAACGAAGCATTGGCTAGAGAGGGACGCCGGGGTTGTGTCATTGCGCCTGCCTAAGTCCTGCTTCCCACCCATCGTCTTTCCCCAGTAATGTTCTTTTCAGTTTCAGACTTCCTGTGACATATGACCTGACCTAACATTTTTCTTGTTCAATATGATCCATTAGTAGGTATTGCTATATAGTGTACTATTTTTTCTCCATAACATAGAAGTCCGCCGGTTGGCGTCTCTTAAGTAGCCTATTATTTGGCCGTTGTTTTTGTAACGTGATATTTAGATACATAGCCTATAGGCTCACATGCAAAATGGATAAAGACCATAAAGAGACACCGTCTAGTGGGGTGCTAAGCAAAGCCCCTAAAAATCAAAGGGCGGGACTTCGGGGAGTGTTAAATAGGCTAATTGTGGACTTAAACACTTTCATCACTACTGCTGATCTAGAGGAATTGGAGGCTAGATTAGATAACGTCCAGGCTACCCACGGTCGTATTACGGCTCTGAGTGAGGTGATTGTGGCTGACATGATAGAGGAGGAAGAGATAGTTACAGAGTGTGATAATCGCGCCCTCTATGACGAACCTGTCTTTAGAGCGAAGCGCCTATTACAGCGTGCTGTCGCAAGTAAGAAGGGAGGCGATAATGAGGCCCATAGAAGGGCTGACCCAAAACATACTGTACACCTCCCAAAGCTCAATCTTCCTACATTTGGGGGCAAGTTAACCGAGTGGTTAGCTTTTTGGGACGTATTTCGATCTACGGTTCATGAATCCTCTTTGGATAATGTCCGCAAGTTTCACTATCTGAAGGGACAAATGGAAGGAGAGGCCTTACATTTAATAGAGGGGTTTGCAGTAGTGGGTGGTAGTTATCTTGAAGCGGTACACTTATTAGAGTCCACATACGGGGATAGAGAGCAGTTGAAGATGGCCCATGTCGTTGCCTTGTTGGGGCTTGCAGAACCACAGTATAAGGTTGATGAGTTGACAAACTTCAGGGCAAATATGGAGTGCCATACTCGATCGCTAGATACCCTAGGGCTTACCACGCAGGAAATGATAGTCATTATCTTGCGTCAGAAGCTTCCTATGGCAATACTTGATAAGGTAAGATCATTTGAGCTGGGGGAATTCAAAACTCAGTTCAGTAAGGAGATCAATAATCTACAGTTGAACAAAGGGAGAATGTATGTGTCGGGAGGGAGTGAGAATGTGGAGAAGAGGGGAACAGTAAGCATGACAGTGGGGACTAAAGTAAAGAAAGAGGGTGTGTATAAGAAACCTGCTCAGATTCTATGTAAGCTATGTAACAACAAACATAAATGGAGTTTCTGTGTAAAATACCCGACAAATGAGACAAAACTAGCACAGGCGAGAAGATTGAAGCTATGTGTAGGTTGTCTAAGTGGGGAACATGGTAAGCAGGGACAATGTACTGCTACATACTTAAGGCCCTGTCGGCACTGCAAAGGACATCACTTTGATAAGTTGTGTCCTACTGCAGATAAAGTCAAAGACGTCAAAAATGAGGGTACTACAACTGTGGCACTAGGTAGCACGCAAGACACCACTATATTGCCCACAATACAGATTCCCATGGAAGGTAATGACAGTAACAAAGTTTGTCGGGTACTTCTAGATCAAGGGTCTCAACGTTCCTTTATAAAGAGGTCCGTACTAGTGGGACTGAAGCACCGAATCGTAGGGGCTGAGACTCTTCGATTACAGGGCTTCACAGGGGTTACTGATAAACAAGACTACGAGATAGCGGAGATTTCATATTTCTATCGTAAAAAACCGGTACTTTATGACTTGTATCGTAGTAGACACCCTACCAGAATATGTATCTGTGGGTGTGAAGAAGGTGGAACACGCATTACGTAGCAAAGGGGTTAACTTGTCAGATCCCATGGGAAATCAGAGTGAGGTGCATGTTCTACTTGGTGTGGATCATTATTATGAAGTAGTATACCCTGGATTTAAAAAGATGTGTGGTGTAATTTTAATCCCCACTAAATTTGGATACTGCATGAGCGGAAAGGTGCATACTACACAGTCAAAGGTCCTGGTCGACACGGTCTCGATATATAGAGTCAATGTAACCGCGGCAGAGGAGTTGGGAAGGGAGGATTCCCAACCTAGTGACCCTAAGATGGCTGCCGAGTTCGACCTGGAACGACTGTGGAGATTGGATCACATAGGCATTAATCCTATGGAGACTGATTATGACTCGGAAGTTGCGCTACAAAGGTTTGACGAGTCTGTGTGCTACTGTGCCTCAGACAAGCAATATAAAGTTAGTTTACCCTGGAAGAACAGTGAGATAAGCCTGCCTACCAACTATGGTTTGGCATTAGGTCGCTTGCGCGCATTGCAGCGGAAATTGTCTAACGAACCGAGCACGCGCCAGGCGTATGACGATGTATTTCGGAGTTATGAGGATAGGGGCTTTATAGAGAGAGTCGATGTCAAGGAACCGTGTAAGAAGGGTAGGGTTCACTATCTGGCCCATCATGGGGTAAAGAAAGACCGTCACCACACCAATACGGGTGGTGTATGACTGTTCTGCCCACCAAGGTCAACAACCCAGTCTGAATGACTGCCTGTTGACAGGTCCGTCCATGGTGTCGGACCTGTCCCAACATCTATTGCGGTTTAGGCTGGGGAAGTACGCCTATACCAGTGACATCGAGAAAGCATTCTTGATGGTCAAGCTCAAGGAGGAAGATAGAGATGTTACCCGCTTTCTTTGGTTCAGCGACATTAGCGACTCTGAAAGTCCCATCATAATATACCGTTTTCGGGTTGTACTCTTTGGGGCCACTTGCTCGCAGTTTTTGTTAAATGCCACAATCAGAAAACATCTAGCTGACACTCATGAGGACACAAGTAAACTATCTCGCGGATTATACATTGACAATTTGCAGGGTACTAGCGATAGTCAAGATGATTTGTTGTATGCATACTGGCAAGCACGCAGATTGTTTGCGGATGCACATCTATTTCTCCGCGAGTGGGTTACTAATAGTGAAGATCTTCAGAGTTTAATACAGGTGGATGGTACGGCATCTCTTAACCAGGAAAAGTCCAGAAATTTGGGGATGATCTGGCAACCTAAACATGACATACTAACTTTTCAAACAAGGTCTTTTGCTCAGCAGACAGGAGCGCACACAAAAAGAAGTCTGTTGAGCAAAGTTGCGCAATTTTTTGATCCTTTGGGTCTAGCATTACCTGTTACCATAAGAGCTAGGATTCTAATGCAGGAAGTTTGGAGACGTAAAATAGGATGGGATGACAGTTTGCCCGAGGACCTGAATGACCAAGGGACATTGTTGTTGAATGAATATGCCATCCTATGTACTAAACCTATACCTCGTAAAGTGGCGGCGTTCGGTGACGTTACGTTACACACGTTTTGCGATGCTAGCGCCACGGCATACGGGGTAGCCATATATGTTGTTACTTCATTTGGGGCACATTTAGTTACAGCCCGGGCCAAAGTAGCCCCGGTTAAAAAGGTAACTATCCCTAAAATGGAATTGACTGCCATGCTGCTATTAGCACGTCTGGTGCAACATGTACGCGCAGCATACGAGAGCGAATTAAATATTGAAATCGTTCACGTATGGTGCGATAGTCAGGTCGCACTCAACTGGATACATAGCAAGAAGTCTCTGCCAGTTTATGTGCGGAATAGGGTAGATGAGATTAGAGCCCTTTTGCCAGACGTTGCTTATCATTATGTAAATACAAAGGAAAACCCTAGTGATCTCATAACTAGGGGTATAACGGCTAGCCAGTTAATGAAGTCCGAATTGTGGTGGCATGGTCCAAAGTGGCTGCTCCATGAAAGTGAATGGACGATATGGCATGCTGTTGGTGAGGGACTTCTGCCACTGGAAACAGTGGCAGTTACAGCCCAACCAAATGAGCCACCGGGTCCTATCATAAAGTGGGCAAGATTCGGTGACTATAATAAACTAGTCAGAGTTGTAGCTTGGGTGTTGCGATATGTATCCAATCTTAAGCTTAAAGTAACGGGCCAACTCTGCAACAGGGGTCACAACATTGATGCTCGTGAATTTAAAGCAGCTGAAGTAACTTTGATCAAATGGGTTCAAGTAGAAACCTTTTCCAATGAATTAGAATCCTTGAAAGGCTCGAATAAGACATTAATGCCTAATATAGTGTGTCAACTAAGGTTGCACCTAGACAATGGCCTCATCAGGTGTGAGGGTCGCCTGAAGTGGTCGGGTGTACCAGACGGCACAAACCGACCTATACTTATGCCAACAAGACATCACGTTACTGATCTATTGATCATACGTGCACATAGGGAAGTAAAACACTACGGGGTATGTCATATTATATCAAATTTACGTCTCATATGGTGGATACCCAGAGTTCGACAAGTAGCTCGACGCGTAGTGAGAAAGTGTGTAATATGCCAGAGACTAAAGGGTAAACCATATGCAACTGGACCAGCTCCACCTCTACCTGAATGCCGTGTAAAGCACGTAGAACCTTTCCAAGCGGTAGGATTAGATTACACAGGGGCATTGAAGACGAGGGAGCATGAGAAGGTTTATATATTATTGTTTACCTGTGCGACGTCTCGAGCGGTACACCTAGAACTATGTGATAATATGTCTAGCGAAGAATTTATGCTGGCGTTCAGACGGTTTTGTGCCCGTCGTTCATTCCCTCAACTCATTCTTAGCGACAATGCTCCCACTTATGTCCAAGCATCAAAATATCTAAAGGATATGAGTAGTGATCCTACTATCATCACTTTTTTGGGAGAGAAGAAGTGCGAATGGAGGTTCATTCCAGTTAAGGCACCTTGGTTTGGTGGAATGTGGGAACGGTGTGTCGGCATAGTAAAGTCAGGACTAAGAGCGGTTGTAGGACGTGCTCTATTAAAGAAGAGTGAGTTGACGACAGTCCTCACAGAGATAGAGGCAGTCGTGAATGATCGCCCGCTTACATATGTGTACACCGACCTGCAAGAACCACTACCATTAACGCCAGCTCACTTGCTATATGGAAAACCATTGACTGCGTTTCCATCTGATTTTCAGTCCATAGTAGAGTTAGAGGATCCCTCGTTGTACTCTGCGGTAGCGGTGTCTAAGAGATACCAGTATATATCCAGGATAATCGAGGATTTTAGGAAACGGTGGATTAGTGAATATCTGCTAGCATTGAGGGAAAGGAGTGTTACTCCCTCTGGTAGACCAACGGCCCCTACAGTTGGTGACGTTGTTTTAATTAAAGAAGATAGTCCTCGTTTATACTGGAAATTAGGCCGCGTATTGGAGGTATACAAGGGGGCAGACTCTGTAGAGCGGGTGGCACTTTTAAAGACAGCCACTGGAACTACTGTTCGTCCTATCGCACGTTTGTACGCTTTGGAGCTAGATTCCGCATTGCAATATGAGGCTCCACCTGTTATTGCTGGGTCCGAGGATTCTCGAAGGAACGACTCACCTCATACTGATGGTGATCATTCTCGGACCGGGACGCGTCCCAGACGCGCTGCTGCTGGCGCTGTCGACTTGTGGCGTCAGAAGATAGCCTCTGGGCAACTTTAGGTTTAAGGTGGGGTTCAGGTCTTTTTTGTGGGGGGAGTGTATCGTATAAATACGATAGACTATGACTCTTTTGTGATCTTGTATGTCTCTGTGACGTCACGATCTCTCCTACAGCACGATGTAGGACGAGTAGATCGTATATTATAAGATTGTAAATAAGTTAAGTTATAAAAGGCCTAATATGCTATTAAGCAATATTGCCATGGTCTTATGTAGTATATATGAATTTATCGTATATATTAATATAATTTATCGTATAGAGCAACCTAAAAGCGGTACGATAATTTGGGCTCCTGGCGGTTTGCCAAGGCAGCAAGGTGTGCTTTTGAGGTACGTCAGAGCCTTCACGAACACCAACCAGTTAACATCTAATTTTCCGCCCTCAGTTGATCGTGCTTTTGTGCCTCTAATCACAATACACATACAGCAATACACACAGCTACACCATCACGACGCTCTCATCGACATCATGACTGACTGATAGATAAGCATAATATTCATGTCCATTCCCATGTAATCATTTATTCTTTCTTTAACTTGACTCGTGTCTCGGGACCGAAGTCTCGTTCCCCATTGTCCACCACCATATTGGGTAAAACGTTCTCCCTTGCCTCATTGCCACGTGGAACTATTGGTGAGTTAATTCCTGGCTAATATTAACCCTTATAACCTTACCCTATAATTATATACATTTATTATGCGAGACCTTTGGATATAAATTAGCTTGTTTCAGATTGAATTCAATTTAGATATAGAGTATTCATTTAGATTGATTTTATTTTATTCATTATAGCTTAGTAATATTTAACTTCCATTGATAGTTTACCACAGCATTATTCTTAAAGCCAGAAATTTTTGAAATCTCTTGTTTACCGGGACGTGCCAATACGCGTCTGTCAGGTCTAATGAACACATCCACCCTCCCGGCGGAAGTGTTAGCCTGATTTGATTCACTGTCAGCATCCTGAAGGACACGTTGTGAATGTGGAGATTCAAATAAGACAGGTCTAGGACCGGTCTCATCTGAATACTGTCCCTTTTCGGTACTAGAAATAGTTTGGATGTAAACACCGGGTAAGTCGGGGGGACTGGGATAATGACACTCTTGGTAATCATCTCCTGAACGAGTGACCCCACCTCTAAAGAAACATGATTGGCCTTTGTCGGCTGACGTAAGCGAGGTCGCCGGAGCCACTGCCAAGTGATGCCTTTGCGTACCACAGTCCTCGCCCATGATCTTAATGGCCATGCCTGATGACACGCCCGGAATGACCCAGTTAGCAGACTGGGGTTCGCCGGCTGGACCACCCTCTGTTCCAACACGCCTTTGACTGGCCCCGGGAGTGAGAGAGACCTTAGTTTTTTGCTGGTGGTGGTGTACTCTTGGATGACTGGCTGGGTTTGGCTGGAGGCGGGCCCTGACCTGGTCGTTGGTGAAACCTGTGGCCTTTACCTGAGAATTTACCCTGTTTATACCTGACTTGAGCCTGACCCTGGGTGGAAGGGGACTTAGTCTGATGAAAAGGCTTCGACCCACTAGCTTGAGCTTTCGAAACTGGTTTGGGTTTAGGGAAAGTAAAGGTAGGCTTCTTAGGTTGAGAGGGACTTTGTTTGAATGCTTGTACCATATTGAAAACAGTCTTCCAAACTGCTGGAGAAATCAAAGAAGGGGTTAGAACTGGAGACAGAATTACTTGGCTTGCAATACGGTCAGGAAGTTTCTTTACTAAGAACATCCTCAGATCCTGCCTTGCTCGAACCGCCTCTAATAAGGCCGTCCGAATATCTCCTAAAGACTGAATGGAAGTTAGGAGAAGCAAGCGCCGGGAAAGTTCAATGGCCTTCCTGACTTCCGCAGTTTCGATTGCCTGAGAAGAGCGTAACAAAGACTTTGTTACTTGCTGGGTAACAATATATTGTGAAAACAGTATAAACGCTTTTCCTCTTAACCTAAACTCGCGGTCTAGGTGAGCTGAGGAATGCGTGCTAAAAGGATCTTTTAATTCGCACAAATTGATTTTAGGGGCAGCCAAGAAATCAAACAAAGCAGAGGGGACTCCTCCGGCACTAAAAACCGGAAGAGAGAACCAAGTATGGTGGTCTTGAGGGATTTGGTGAGAAGACTTTGTAGTGAAAGTAGTGGCAACATTTTGAGCCTCTGTTTCCCAGTCCACCCAAGGTCCCGTACCCAACTGCCCCACCTGCAAGACTGGATTAGAGGCTGAGTCTGTGATCAGATACATATCCAATTCCGGCGTCAAAGCAGAAAGTGCCTTGACGTCGTTAAAGCCATCATTCTTAGTCCAGTCAGAAAAAAGCTTTGAAGCTGAGGCAGGGGGTAGGGCGCTGATGTTGATGCATACACAAAAAAGTCATGGTTATAATAACTGGGAATGGCCTTAATATGAACATCTAAAACATCTCCTTGACTATCCAATGCTCTGAGTTTTCTAGACTTATTGCCTTGGATTACCCACTCATGTGGTACAGGGAGCTCCCGAAATAGTAGCTTGCTGCCTTAGTTGGTAACATTGCTACCCATGACTCATCAGGCCCGTATAAAAGAGGCATAGCTCCTTTTCTGACTGGTGCCTTGTCTAAAGGGGGGGGGGGGGGGGAGTTATGTCTGATATGACCCTCACATTGGAAGTAGTGAGAGCTGCTGTGCCTGGCACATTGGAAATTGAATTTGACACAAGAGGAGGGTTAGGTATTTTAGCTAAAGCAATGGATGTAGCCAGAGGACGCACATTCGTTGACGTCGCGGGAGCTCCCATACCAACTGTAGGAGTTTCCGGCGTAGGGCCAAAGAACTTATTAAGTGCATTTAATAGTAACCCATCAATCTCTTCCGTAGTGACATACCTAGCAGATGACGAACTCCGTGGAGATTCGACAGTACCCTGAGAGTCTTCTAGGTGGTGACCTGACTCTTCAACTTCCATCTCTGAGACCAGAGAACGCTGTTCTTCATCCCTTAAGTCTGGCCTCTCATGGGAAGATCCCGCCGAAGCCGGGACCTCCACATGCCGCCATGTTAGATCCGGGATAGAAGATGGTACATCGGCATCCCCGTGGACGTCATCCACTACTTGCGTCACAAAAGGATGTGTGCCGTCCTGCCAGGGCTGTGAGTATCGCCATACACCTTGGCTGTGGCTGTTACTCGCTCAAGGCTCTATTCTAGGACCCATTCTATTTATTATATTTGTCAATGATTTACTAAACTATGTTAAAGATTGTTTGCTTATTCAGTATGCTGATGATACACAGATACTTCACTCAGGCACTCTGGATGAACTAACTAATGTAATTAGCAAAACAGAAAATACACTCAAAATAGTGAAACAGTATTTCCAGAGAAATGGTTTTATGTTGAATGCAAATAAAACTCAATGCATTTTCCTTGGCACTAGACAGCTTTTATCCCAAATACCCTCAAATGTATGTATACAACTCGATGATCATAAAATTATACCTTGTACACATGTAACAAATTTAGGTCTACATATAGATTGTAACATGCTTTTCAACAAACACACAAGTGAACTGAACAAGAAAGTCATGGGAACGTTGATGTATGTGAATCGTATAAAAGGTAATTTTGACAAAGCTACTAGGGTCATTGTGATTCAATCGCTAATTTTAAGTTTGATAAATTATTGCATAATGATATGGGGTTCAACTAATTGCACTATATTAAATACTGTACAAAAA
Source organism: Paralithodes platypus (assembly GCA_032716605.1). Classification (NCBI taxonomy): domain Eukaryota; kingdom Metazoa; phylum Arthropoda; class Malacostraca; order Decapoda; family Lithodidae; genus Paralithodes; species Paralithodes platypus. The sequence goes on along the minus strand of CM064516.1, from coordinate 24,293,248 downwards.
ATGCAGAATTTTGCTGCAAAGGTAGCAGTGGGTGGAGCAAAAAAATACGACCATGTAACTCCGATAATAAAGGAATTAGAGTGGCTAAAAATAAAGCAAAAATATATATATGATACAGCTATTGCGGTGTATAAAGAAAGGCATAAGCTAATTCCAAACTGGCTAATACACTTTCCTATTGTTAATGAAATCATAAATAGTAACACAAGACAGCAAAACCATCTATATGTACAGAGAACGAACACCTTTTATGGTGAACGATCGCTTTTGGTAGCAGGTCCTAAAATATGGAATAGGTTGCCGAGATCAGTAAAGGACACAAATAACCTAAACACGTTTAAGCATATATTAAAAGATTATATTCTGAAACATGAAATGGATCTATAAACAAAAAATGTAATAATACTGTAACTATTTTTTTTATAGATATTGAAGACTGTCCATAGTAACATACTAGAGATGTTTCTTATTGTAAATATGTATATATATAATGTATGTATTTTAATATTTTTTTTTTAATGTTTTATTTGTTAGTAGTCTTGGAAAATCCAACGTCAAGGCTATTAACCTAATTGCAATGACGACTTGTCTATTTTGACTGCTATGTCGTCATTCCAACCGCGGTTAAAAAAAAAACGTCTAGAGTCTACTCCTTATCTTGCTCTAGGAGACGTTGTACATTAACCAAAACTACCACCGAAGGTGAAAAAAGCATAGAAGAGAAGAAAAAGGGGTTTACCTTAGTTACCGCTTAAGGCCCATCCCGTGTTCCGTCATGTGCAGATCCCTGTCGAACGTGCGCATGAGCGACCCTCTCTTGTCATCATTTTTTCACGCGCTCCATTGAATGAAGTCGCTTTTGTTGTGCTTCTTTAATTCACCCTGTTTAGGTTCGTTTCGGCTTATCTGGCCTTCTTTTTTGTTAGACAGATATTACGTGATCTAGGGCACACGTAAATGGGCTCCTAAGTGTGTATAATGGAGACGCGTGTGGAAATAGCCTACCGAAGGTACGGGGGCACCTGGCGTTCCTCTTATATGTTTTTAATTCTTTCTCTTTTCATATTCTTTTTTCCTGTTAGTCTGGGCATAGTTTAGCTTTTAGCTTAATTTAGCCTAGCTCGTTTTCTCATTCAGGAATTGCTATGCCCCTATGAGTTTTCATTTTTTCATAGCCTAGGTGTACCGTTGGTAAACAATCTGAGATTTCGTTGGTGGCGGTGCTGTTTGTAGAGTTTGTGTCGGCCGCATTATTAGCGTTATTCCCGAGTCCCCCCTTTCGAGTCCTTCACTGTGTCTCAAGGGCCTGGGCGACAGGTGGTTCGTGATACTCCAGGGGTACCCCACGGGGGCCCCTCCTTCACACCACAGGGTTTTTCGCCCCTGACACATTCTCTGCTCACGGCTAGGCCACCCTTTTTCTCACCAGTTTCATTTACTGGTTTTTGTTTTCTCTTCCTGTTTCACCTCCATCCTTTCATAGTCTTTTGCCCAATCCAGGGGTACCCCACGGGGGCCCCTGTTTGTGCGAAACCACCCTCCCTGCCACTTCTCCTCATGGGCTTTGCTCTATCTCTGTGGGTTGGGTGGTTCCTGGGGGATGTGCCTCCTCTCCCCTGGTGTGTCTTCCTTGCCTCTCCCTTTACCGGTTGAGTCAGGATAAATTCAAGGAAGACACTGCTCAGCTTGATGGCCATCATTGCTTGGAGTTCATAAGGAGATGACGCATTTTTTGTGGCCTTTTTTGGTATTCCCTAGACGCTCCTCTCGCTTTTTTCGGCGCCGGACCATCTCGGCCGGTCCCGCAAATTTGCGGGAGCTCGATTCGGTCCTCTGGGACGTTTCGGCTCCCCGCAAATTTGCAGAGATCGTTGGGGGGTTCCGCAAAATTGCGGGAGGGTGGTGTCGGTACGGTTATGCCTCCATTGCGGTAATAGTTGGCTTTCACTATTGACTTTTTTTATGTCATCTTGTTGCCTGATACTATATTGGTGTATGCACTTTTCTGGTGTTATAGGCCCTGCATGTAAGATGTTGAGTGGTGGTTAACACTTTCTCCATCTTTGCAGGTTCTGCTAGTGCTCTTCCGCCTCGGCCGCCCTCCTCACCTACCTCTGTGCTCCCAGTTTAGGGTGAGTACGGATACCTGTTTGCATGTGTGTTCCTGTTTCCCCATGCTCCTTCCCTGGTTCTTCTTGGACATTCTCTCCACTTACTCCTTCGACGTGCTGATTATGGTGTGTGTTCTTCTAGTGCAGGTAGGCTGCCTTGCTTTCGCCTTGGTTGTCGCTCCCCGTGCTTGGAGAGCCACCAGTCCTGCTTGCGCCACTCGCTCTGTGTGTCCTCTACGGCCTACCTCCCTGCTCTGTGTGGCACGTGTCTGGCCCTGGTGGATGTGCTGCACCATGGCCCTGGTTCCTCGGCGGCGGCTGTGGCCTCTGCTTCCCTTTCGTCGGTGTGGACGATGGTCTCCCGCCACATTAGGACTGTGGGCCACCGTTCCCCGGCCTTTGTTGCCGACCGGATCCGCATCGCCCTGGGTATCCCTGACCCGACTGAAGGCCGTTCACCTGGCCCTCTCCCTGCTCGGGCCCTCTCCCCTGGGTCCCGCAGCCGGTCGTCCCATCGTCGGGGGGTTCCCCAGCTCCGTCCACGCTCTCGCTCGCCTCGTCGTCCGTCCTCTACTGCCCCTCGTCGTCCTCCTGATCGCCTTGACGACGCCCATCGCCCTCGTCATGGTTCTCGCCCTGAGGCCGGGGTTAGCGGCTCTGCCCCTGACGGTAAGTGAAGGTCAGGAAGAGAAGAATGAGGGGAGTGGGAAGGCTGGCCGGGTGAAAGGAGGCCAGAAGGAGCCGCAGGGGAAAACAGAGCAAGGATCCCCGGGGCTGAGATAACAGGGCGGCCCGACACCGAGGCGGAGGAGGGAGGGACCTCCACCGTGGGACGAGACCGTGAAGGAAGAATAGGCACTGAAGCAGGTGAAGTAGGAGAAGCAACGACATCCAGGCGGACCCTCCTGGACAGTGTAGGAGGAGGGAGCAGAGGGCCAGCTACAGCATGAACAACCGCGTGCGGAGAGGACAACGTAAGAGGAAGTCGTCTGGGCTGGGGAAGCGGGCGGAAGGGAGTAGAGCCCCTATCCGTAGAGGCCAGGGGAGGGCGCACAGGGGCAGAGCCGCTAACCCCGGCCTCAGGGCGAGAACCATGACGAGGGCGATGGGCGTCGTCAAGGCGATCAGGAGGACGACGAGGGGCAGTAGAGGACGGACGACGAGGCGAGCGAGAGCGTGGACGGAGCTGGGGAACCCCCCGACGATGGGACGACCGGCTGCGGGACCCAGGGGAGAGGGCCCGAGCAGGGAGAGGGCCAGGTGAACGGCCTTCAGTCGGGTCAGGGATACCCAGGGCGACGCGGATCCGGTCGGCAACAAAGGCCGGGGAACGGTGGCCCACAGTCCTAATGTGGCGGGAGACCATCGTCCACACCGACGAAAGGGAAGCAGAGGCCACAGCCGCCGCCGAGGAACCAGGGCCATGGTGCAGCACATCCACCAGGGCCAGACACGTGCCACACAGAGCAGGGAGGTAGGCCGTAGAGGACACACAGAGCGAGTGGCGCAAGCAGGACTGGTGGCTCTCCAAGCACGGGGAGCGACAACCAAGGCGAAAGCAAGGCAGCCTACCTGCACTAGAAGAACACACACCATAATCAGCACGTCGAAGGAGTAAGTGGAGAGAATGTCCAAGAAGAACCAGGGAAGGAGCATGGGGAAACAGGAACACACATGCAAACAGGTATCCGTACTCACCCTAAACTGGGAGCACAGAGGTAGGTGAGGAGGGCGGCCGAGGCGGAAGAGCACTAGCAGAACCTGCAAAGATGGAGAAAGTGTTAACCACCACTCAACATCTTACATGCAGGGCCTATAACACCAGAAAAGTGCATACACCAATATAGTATCAGGCAACAAGATGACATAAAAAAAGTCAATAGTGAAAGCCAACTATTACCGCAATGGAGGCATAACCGTACCGACACCACCCTCCCGCAATTTTGCGGGACCCCCCAACGATCTCCGCAAATTTGCGGGGAGCCGAAACGTCCCAGAGGACCGAATCGAGCTCCCGCAAATTTGCGGGACCGGCCGAGATGGTCCGGCGCCGAAAAAAGCGAGAGGAGCGTCTAGGGAATACCAAAAAAGGCCACAAAAAATGCGTCATCTCCTTATGAACTCCAAGCAATGATGGCCATCAAGCTGAGCAGTGTCTTCCTTGAATTTATCCTGACTCAACCGGTAAAGGGAGAGGCAAGGAAGACACACCAGGGGAGAGGAGGCACATCCCCCAGGAACCACCCAACCCACAGAGATAGAGCAAAGCCCATGAGGAGAAGTGGCAGGGAGGGTGGTTTCGCACAAACAGGGGCCCCCGTGGGGTACCCCTGGATTGGGCAAAAGACTATGAAAGGATGGAGGTGAAACAGGAAGAGAAAACAAAAACCAGTAAATGAAACTGGTGAGAAAAAGGGTGGCCTAGCCGTGAGCAGAGAATGTGTCAGGGGCGAAAAACCCTGTGGTGTGAAGGAGGGGCCCCCGTGGGGTACCCCTGGAGTATCACGAACCACCTGTCGCCCAGGCCCTTGAGACACAGTGAAGGACTCGAAAGGGGGGACTCGGGAATAACGCTAATAATGCGGCCGACACAAACTCTACAAACAGCACCGCCACCAACGAAATCTCAGATTGTTTACCAACGGTACACCTAGGCTATGAAAAAATGAAAACTCATAGGGGCATAGCAATTCCTGAATGAGAAAACAAGCTAGGCTAAATTAAGCTAAAAGCTAAACTATGCCCAGACTAACAGTTAAAAAGAATATGAAAAGAGAAAGAATTAAAAACATATAAGAGGAACGCCAGGTGCCCCCGTACCTTCGGTAGGCTATTTCCACACGCGTCTCCATTGTCACGGCCCCGGGACTGCGTGCGATTCTCCCCGTCCTTGCATGGCGTCTCGTTCGCCTCCTCCCCTCCTTTTGTTACCACGCATGGGAGGGAGGCCCCCGTTTTCCAGCCTTTCGCCGTCCAGGCTTTACGGCGTGGGCATCCTCGCCATGTGTTGTGCCCGGTGTCAGCCTTGCACTCCTCTGTTGCGTCTGTGGCGCCGCCTTCGGGTACTGCTGTGTGGGTGTCTCCTCGGACAGGTGGGAGGCTCTCGCAGGTGCAGATGGGCCGCCACGTTTGTCGGACCGTTCGTGCCCGTCACCCTGTTTGTAGGGGTTCTGCGCACGATGTCAGATCCTTTGCTGCCTCCTTCCGGTTCCTGCTACATCGATCCTTACCTGCCATCGCCTCAGCGGTTTTGTGGTCTTCTATCAATTCCTTCATCTCCTCCTACCTCTCCGTGTCCAGTGTTCGACCCCCTCGGCCGGTGATTGCTCTCGGGGGTCGTGTTTCCTGGTGCTCTGGCGAAGATCCCTGGTCTTCCCCCCTTGTCCCTCGTTCTTTTCCTTTGTTTTATTTGACAAAGGGGAGGGGGGGGGGTTACGGGTTTGCAACACTGGATTGCAAGTTTGGGATTATGTATTGTTCCAGTACATAAGTGTTTTTGCCACATTGAAAATTGTGATTTGTTCTTGTGTTCAGTGTTTTTGTTGGTTTTTGAAGAAAAGGGATTTTGGGTACAATACCTTTTTGGTTTCAGACAAGTCTATGTTTTTGCATTACTATGAATGACGGGCATGTGTTAAACTGTTCTTTTTAGCTACTCCTCAGTTTTTCACTCTTTTATTAAACTCTCTTGTTTAAATTGTGTCTTTGTCATTCATAATTTTGTTTTATGCATTGGTTTTTTTGGTAGGTTGGGCTTGGATGTCCTCCTCCTATTTGTTATGCAGCCTTGACGTTGGATTTGCCAAGACTACTAACAAATTGGGAGGTTTGACGTACCTCCTAACCTACCAAATAGGAAAACCTACTATTTGGTAGTAGTCTTGGAAAATCCAACGTACATAATACCCTCCCTCACGCCGGACCCCTGCCCATCCGCGTTCTTCTGCTGACGTGAGATGTGATGACAAGAGGGTCGCTCATGCGCACGTTCGACAGGGATCTGCACATGACGTAACACGGGATGGGCCTTAAGCGGTAACTAAGGTAAACCCTTTTTTCTTCTCTTCTATGCTTTTTTCACCTTCGGTGGTAGTTTTGGTTAATGTACAACGTCTCCTAGAGCAAGATAAGGAGTAGACTCTAGACGTTTTTTTTTTAACCGCGGTTGGAATGACGACATAGCAGTCAAAATAGACAAGTCGTCATTGCAATTAGGTTAATAGCCTTGACGTTGGATTTTCCAAGACTACTACCAAATAGTAGGTTTTCCTATTTGGTAGGTTGGGAGGTACGTCAAACCTCCCAATGTGAAGAACCATTGTAAAATGGAAAAATAAATATTCTGATTCTGATTCTGATTCGGCGAGCCTGGTATACTTCCCAATTGGGAGCCCTCACCCGAGCACCCTAACGGTTTATAGTTTCCGTAAGATACTTCTAAATCTGAGGCTGACACACGTGACCTGGTAGAGAAAGCATGAATTAAAATGTAAAACTTGCAAACTAAACAAACCAAAATTGGGACAAGGACAATATAAAGTCAAATTAAATTATCAGAATCGCTATGTGGAAACAACGCTTACTAAAATGAAAATTATTAAATAAAAGAACACAATCCACCACATAGGGTGTACATTACTACATAAGCAAGTTAATCTGTTTCCCAAGCAAACTAATCGCACATATAACAACGCACTATCGTCACGTTAAAGGAAGTACTGTAGTCAAGTTTGGGAAGTCCGGGACGTTCTGGCAAATTTTACTAAACTTTACTAAATATCAGGTGATGAAATGTCCGCCGGGGCATCCTCCACCACATTCTCTGAATCCACCCCCGACCTGTCAGATTGGACGTTAGACTTGGAGGGGGTAGATGCAGAGAGCGGGGTACCAGGCTCCGGTGACAGCCGTGAGTCCGTTCGCGCCGGAGGATCCCTTTTGGATGATTTATGACTCCTACTAGACTTATATTTAGTTCTAATAATGTCTTTTGGTCCCCTACTCTCTTCCTTTGTCCTCTTCCGTGGAGGTGAAGAAGAGTGGCCCGAAGCTTTCACCTGCTCCCGCAGGGGTGACCTTGACTTGGCCCTCGTCGCCGAAGCCGAGGGTGAAGGAGAGCGAGGCCTCTTAGATTTGGCAGGGGAGGGTGTGGCAGCCTGTCCCCGCCCAGTCTCGGAGGTCTTACGTGCACGTATCTTACTCTTAGGGGGGGCATGTTTAATAATTAACAGTTCCCAAAGCTCAAGGTTATCACATTGCAATGCTTTATGAGCTACATTTGTTGAATAAGTCGCGAGAAGTTGTTTAACCTCTTGCAAAGCCACCGCCGCAGTATTATCTTTTTGAATTAAAATTTTAACACTTAAGAGGGTACAAATAGTGCAATCCTTTGTCACCCATATCCGCCGTGACCGATCGAGGCATTTAACACATTTAATGCACAGCTTGTGCGCAAAAATAGGGATACCGGAGCATAACGGTGTTGAACATAAAGCAATAAGAGGTTCTATGGCCGACATGACCGAGACTGGCGGAAATCTACCCACCCCCGGTAACTACCTGGTCACCTGGCGCCACGCCAGTACTCCGCCCTGGAAAGAGAAAATTCCCAGGAATTAATGCTCATAAGGTTACCCCAAAATGTTTCAAAACATGTGTCATAAAACTGCTGGTCAACGAACTGTAGCCCTCAACCACTACTTGTCGCTGTCCTGCAGTTTCATATTAAAGATTTCAGCATATCTTTACCTGTCCAAAAGATTTAAGCATATCTTCTGAGTCTTCATAAAGATGAAGCATATCTTTAATAAAGATAAAGTCCTTCAAGTATCCCTTTACACTTGAAACACTAGTAAGATTCAGGGATCTTTTTATCCCATAAAAAGTCTAAGCCTATCTTAATCTCTAATCCGACTTCTACCAGAAGCCCTCATAGATCGCCGTCTTGAAGGCCGTGATACCTATTGTATCAATCAATTGTTTGGCAAACCATAGCGAATTGCAAATCCGTCAATATAACCACCCGAAGGTACCACCGCCGGGTTTCATATTAAATGTCAAACCAATTGTACCTGCCCCAGACCTCTTTGCAAAAAAGGTCGCCGGGAGGAAAAGACCAAACAAACAAACAAACAGCAATGTCTTGAAGGCCGTGATACCATATCAGTCAAACGTTTGGCAAACCATAGCGAATTGCAAATCCGTGAATATAACCACCCGAAGGTACCACCGCCGGGTTTCATATTAAATGTCAAACCAATCGTACCTGCCCCAGACCTCTTTGTAAAAAGGTCGCCGGGAGGAAAAGACCAGACCAACAAACAGCATTATTTCAATGGCTTTGCAAAGCCGAGAAAACCAAATCCAACAGGTGTCAGCATGACCACCTAGATAGATGTGTGGGGCCCACCTCGCCGGGAGAACACAGGAAGCCTGATCACAGGCTCGACCACAGAGAACGCAGTTTCTGATGAGCCCACAAGCTACCAAACTCGCCGGGGAAACTACCGATTTTAACCAACTTGACTAAAACCCGGTACACACAACGGCTTTCTCGGAGCAATCGAGAAAAACCGCCGGAAAGGCAACCCACAACAATCAGAACGCAATCTGATAAACATAATCAGACACAGTCCGAAGCTCCTGGATCAGCCAATCACAACTAATCCATGACACACATGACACATGAATACATTTTTATAATAATAAATAATGAAAACACTTGTATGTGTGAAAAACTACGAGTGGCTGGCTAGGCCTAGTGAAAACGGAAAACACTTAATGACGTCGAAACACAATCGAAAAGCACTCCATCCACCAAAACTGGAACAGCTGCCACATCAACATCGTAGAAAAAACCCGGAAAGAGTAACACTGACTCGGGACCCTGAAAGAACTCCACTACGTGAAGAAAAAACACCAGGAACGTCAGTAAAAAACAAACAAGGCTACTCCATCTGAAAGATAGCTAGAAGCCCGACATCGCGTAGTTAAAGCCGCCTAACAAGCTAGGACTAAAGATGGCTAAACACGAAAAACGTTTCAGAGCGTCCTCAACTCGGCCACGAGGGTCCGTCCGAAATAGACGCCCCAACAAAACGACCCAAAATACACTTGTTCTGCGAGAAAACCACCCATGACACCCCTGCTAAGCTAATCCTAACCTTACTCAAGACATCCCAGAGTAAACAAATGAGAAAAAACTCACTAGGGAAGCAAGAATGCGGAATCAAAGCGGAGCACTGAGGGGGACACGTCCGGGTGGGGTGAACGCAGAGCAAGGAAGGCGGATAGATGCGCTTGTCAGCGTCTGGTCCAAGAATCCACAGAAGTACATCCACGGAATATGGAAAGCTTATGAATAGTTATTCTTATTTTATTTTTATTTTTTATTTGTTACGAAGTTTTTTTCGTAGTGAGAACCCAATCATAAAGACGAACCATGAGTGATTTTGCGTGTATTTACCTAATTTACCTAATTGTAGTTTACAGGAGTTGAGCTAAGCTCGTGTTGTCCCGTCTCTCAGTCTACTTTTTATCCAATTTTTTCTTGAAAATATGGATGTTCCTTGCCCCTACCACCTCCTCCTCCAACCCATTCCATTTGTCAATACATCTATAGGGGAAGCTAAACTTCCTGATATCGTTCTTGCAGGTAGGTCTTTTTACTTTGTAGCTGTGGCCTCTAGTTATTCCTGTATCCATAATTAATATATCCTCCCTATCCAGCCTCTCCAGCCCCCGGGTACATTTGTACATCATTATCATGTCTCCCCTCTCTCTCCTCTCTTTTAGACTCGGTAGATTTAATTTGTCTAGCCTCCCTTCATATGGCAGTTCTCTGAGACTTGGAACCAATCTAGTGACTGCTCTCTGGATTCTTTCTAACTTGTGAATATGCTTCTTTAGATGCGGGGACCACACCACTGCTGCATACTCCAATCTTGGTCTAATCATACTCTTCATAATTTTCGCTACCATGGTCTCATCCAAATAGTTCAGAGCAACTTTCATATTCCCGGCCATTGCATACATTCCGCTAAAGAGCTTGTTAATATGTTTCTCTGGCGACAAAGTATCTTGTATAATCAACCCTAAATCTTTTTCTTTTTCGGCCTTGCTAATTTTATTATCTCCCATCCTGTACTCCCAATTTGGTCTATTCACACTTCTTCCCATATTTAACACATGACATTTACTTATATTAAATTTCATTTTCCACTTGGTGCTCCATTCGTATATTTTATCTAAATCCCCTTGCAGCTCCTCACAACTACTTTTATTTGTTATTTGTCTCATAATTTTTACGTCATCTGCAAACATTGACATGTAAGAGTTTATGCCTATCGGCAGGTCATTCACGTACATAAGGAACATGAGAGGTGCCAACACAGATCCCTGCGGCACACCACTCTCAACTTTCCGCCACGATGAGTAAGTTCCTCTAATGTTGGTCCTCATTTCCCTATCTGTTAAATAGCTCTCCATCCATTTCAGCAAACTCCCCCTGACACATCCTAGCGTCTCAAGCTTAGATAACAATCTCTTATGTGGTACCTTATCGAATGCTTTGGAAAGGTCTAAGTAGACGCAGTCCACCCATCCGCCTCTTTCTTGGAGTACATCTATCACCCTACTGTAATAACATAGCAAACTGGTAACACAAGATGTCCCTTCTCTGAATCCAAATTGCTTTGGGGTTATTATTTTCTTTCTCTCCAACATTTTCATCCATCTCTTCCTAATTAGCTTTTCACAAATCTTGCATACAATACTAGTAAGTGAAACTGGTCTATAGTTTAGAGGGTCCTCAGGGTTTCCATTCTTGTATATCGGAATGATATTAGCTCTTTTCCATTCAACAGGAACCTGTCCTTTATCTAAGGAAGCTTGAATTATGTCCCTCACTGGCTCCACTAATTGCTCTGCACACTCCTTTAAAACCCAGGCAGACACTTCATCCGGTCCCATAGCTTTCCTTACTTCAAGTCCTCTCATCGCAGATAACAGCTCATCTCTAGTTATTTCAATCTTACTAAGACCACTCTCCAGTACTCCCGCCTGTGGTTCGTCAAAACCTTCCTCTCTAGTAAAAACTGACCCCAATTTGTTATTCATTACCTCACACATGTCCGATACATTTTCATACGTCCTAGCATCAACTCTTAATTTAGTAATTTGTTTCTTTACCTTCAACTTACTGTTTATATATTTATAAAATAATCTAGGGTCACTTTCACATTTATTTACTATGTTCTTCTCATAGTTCATTTTAACTTGCCTAATTATGTTAACATATCTATTCCTCTCCTGTTTATATTTATTCCGATTACTCTCAGTGTTCCTTCTTCTTAATCTAGCCCAAGCTGCATCACGCCTACCCAAAGCTCTTTTGCATTTCAAATTAAACCAATCTTTCTGCTTAGTAAAATTTCCAGTTTTATATCTTGGGACAAACATATTGGTTCCTACTCTATAAATTTCGAGGAATCTACTATATTTACCTTGTACGTCCCGTTCCTTCAAAATAAGATCCCAATCTACTCCCTCTAAATATCTTTTCAAGGATACATAATCAGCTTTACTATAATTTAATCTGTCATTTATGTAGCTATTGTCTAATCTATTGGCATTACTCGAGGTCAACTTCCATTTTAGTAATAGGTGATCACTTTTACCTACAGGACATAGATAGTTTATATCACTAATTTCGTGAGGATCTTTTGTAAAAATCAGATCGAGTTTAGAAGGTTCGTTATTACCCCTCATTCTTGTATTTTCCTTCACATGTTGTGTAAGTACATTTTCCGTAACCAACTCCACTAGCCGACTTCCCCAAGATCTCTGATTTGGCCCTGCATCTCCCGATTCCCAATCAACCTCACTACAGTTGAAATCTCCTACCAAGATCAATCGATTCTTCCTTAAAAGCAATCTTCTCAACGACTGAATCATATCCTCTACCATCTCCTCAAACTCCAACTCCCTCCATGCTCTGGTCTTTGGTGGCATGTAAGCTACTGCTATGTCTAGCTTTTTTCCTTCTATATCATTGAGTTCAACTGCCATTATTTCTGCCTTGTCATTATTTAACTCCACGTGCTTTGCTGTCATAGGGTTCTTAACTAATACTGCCACTCCACCTCCCCTTTTACCCTTTCTATCATTTCTCCATATATTATATCCTTCACTAAACACTATGTTGCTGTCAAAGTCCTGGTTCAGCTTTGTCTCTGTCAAACAGACTATCTGTGGTTGATCTTTTCTTAATATATTATCTAACTCTACCTTTTTACTGTTTATTCCATCTATATTAGTGTAGTAGCACAGTATATTTGAATCCACCTCCTTGTTTCTCTTCCCTCTCTGCCTCCTACCAGGTTCACCTCCTCCTCCTCCATCCCTTCCCTGACCCAGTTCCACCTCCCCCACTAATTCTATTCTCCTCCCCCCTCTCTCTCCCTCTGTTCCACCCTCTCCACCACATCCTGGCTCATGTGCTTATGATGAAGGTTCCTCTGAGCTCTGCGGCGGTAGATTCAAACTACGCGTATGAGCGTTTGAAGAGGTAGCCTTATGTAATAGGCATAATCGTCAATGATGGAGGGGCCACTAATAAATATATCATTATAAGTAACTTTATTGAGTGAAAATGACATAATAATGATTATAATAACCAAATAAACTAATAAAAACACTCAAATCGCTTCCCGGAATAATATCGGGTGGTGCGACGAGTCCAGTAGTGCGTCGTAGCCGGAGCCGCGGCAGAACGTTCGGACGCGTCTAGGTACATACGCGCCAAAAGTTACCTCCACTAAAATTGCCATCACACCTGAACCAGTTGAGCTAAAGAGCTCTACTCAACGACAGTCTACAGATCAATGTAAGGGCTACATTTTGGCATATGAATGAATGTTCTACCTATTGTATTAACGGAGATAGGCCTTTGTTTACATAGATCAATGTAAGGGCTACATTTTGACATATGAATGAATGTTCTACCTATTGTATTAACGGAGATAGGCCTTTGTTTACATACGTCATTTTTTAGCCAGATCGCCCGGATACGAGCTCCGTCATTTAGAAAGGCAGCCCGGGCGGGAAGGGTTAAGTATTTGGGCAGTGTGTTGAGTAAAGATGGGAGTATGGATGAAGATGTGCGGGAGAGGGTGCAACAGGGTAAGAGGGTTGTAAAAACGCTGAAAGCAGCAACAAGAAATAGGGTGGTCAGCATGGAAGTGAAGAATCCTTGCATGACAGTGTGGTATCCCGACACTGACTTACGGAAGCGAAGCATGGATGTTGGTGGAAAAACTCAGACCAAGAGTGAGAGGGGTGGAAATGAGTTACTTGAGAAGTGCATGCGGAATTACATGGAGGGATAGACAGACGGATGAGGAAGTAAGAGGGAGGTGTGGTGTGGAGGTAGATGTGCTGGAAAGTGTGAAAAGGAACACCTTGAGATGGGTCGGCTATATGGAACGTATGGGAAGCGAGAAAATTACTAAGAGGGTGTATGAGAGTGAGGTGGAAGGACAGAGAGGGAGAGGTAAACCGAGAGAGAGGTGGAAGGATGGAGTGAAGAAGTATATGGATGAAGGCGGTGCTGGTTGGGAGGAAGGGCGGCGACTGACTAGGGACAGAGGTGCATGGGGGCATTTCGTTCGTGGCCACCCCTTCGGGGATCACGGCGTCAGGCAATAGATAGATAGATAGATAGATAGACCCTCAGCTTCCTCCTCCCACATACCACACCAAACTCTTTTACTACTCGCTGCAGCTTCTCCTCAGAATCCACCACCAGTGCTGTTTCATCAGCAAATAGCAGCTGATTCAACTCCCAATCACCACCATTCTTTCCTACTAAACCAAATCCTCTACCCATAATCTTATTTTTATCTACCTAACCACACCATCCATACATACACTAAACAACCACACTATAGGTTTGACTCCTGTAAGGAGATAAAGAAAACCTAATATTTAGTAGTGGCCCCGTAATCATTGACGAACATGCCTATTACATAAGGCATCCTCTTCAAACACTAATCCGCCGTAGTTTGAATCTACCGCGCAGAGCATTTAAAAACTGAGGAGCCTTCATCATGAGCGCACGCGACCTCACTCATGGCTTCAGTCATTATGAATTGGGTTCTCACTACGAAAAACTTTGTAAAAAATAAAAACAAAAAGAAAATAAGAATAACTATCCAATAAGCTTTCCATCATATCGTGGATGTACTTGTGTGGATTTCTGACCAGACGCTGATTCAGGCGTCATTCCTCCTTCACTGACATATCAAGTAAACCAAAATCCTTAATACATCAACGAATGGGAAGGGGACGGTCGGGAGGGCCCCAGTCGTCAATGATTACGGGGCCACTACTAAATATTAGGTTTTCTTTATCTCCTTACAGGAGTCAAACCTATAATTTATTAGTGGCCCCTCCATCATTGACGAACATGCCTGATATCTAAGACTGGAGGGGGACATTCGTAATCATATCATAACTCTAGAAAAGCAGATAATAAAAACAACCACATAGTATTCTTACTTTTGAAAAATGTATTTAATACGGCGTAGGACGGAAATATACAAGAAAAAGGGGTTCAGGCAGGTGCGTGCTTCAAAGAAGCCTGCCCGACAAAAATGGGTAACCCTGAAGATTCTGAACACAGATCTGTAGTTACAAAAGGCACCCCACTCAACGAGTGGTGACAAAAATAATAAGTTATAAGTTTATATGTGCACATCATAAACCCCAAAATACATGTGGAGATCAATTGCAAATGAACTCCATTGAACTAATATTACATTGCTTTCGCAGCTAAAACTACTATAACAACACCGTTGTTTTGTACTAAACCTTGTACTAGCACAATTTCTCGCAGAGAAATTTTCATATCACATTTTAACCTTAAATTGTATCACAGCTCTCATACTCCGGCGGGGTCTAGGGTGTCCTATGTCAACTGACTGCACCCCCCCCCCCCTTCCGTGAAAGTAAACATAAGTGACTGCAGGGCCACCTAGACCCTCTGCCTTAAAGCTATACATGGTAAGGAAGGTTTGTCTAGAGCAACTGACAAGTATCTAGAGAGAAACGTATGATTAGACGCCCACAACTGTGTGGACGCAATATCTTCAACTGAAAAGTTTTTCAGGAAACGTAAAGAGGCCGCCCACTTGCGTAAATCGTGGGCCCTACCCACAACGCCGGGATTACTCTCTTTAATGACTTCTACCAGAAGAGAGGCTAATCGCCGTTTAAGTAAGCGTTTACCCGTACTCGCTACCCATAAAGCACCTTGGGGGTTTTGAGGAGCTATTCTCAAATATTTGGTTAGAGCTTGCACTGGACATAAATTATGATGCACCTTTCCCCTTTTTAACGCCGGCACCGTGAACTCAGAAAACACGTGTGCACTATGCTCATTCTTGGCTACAAACGCCGGGGAGGGTGCAATGGAAATTGAATCATTAAGTCTACCAAACCTAAGACAATTAGGTGTGTTGCTCATCGCCGCCAGCTCAGACACTCTGTTTCCGGTGGCCAAAGCCAAAAGGAAAACTGCCTTCTTTAAGATTAAAGCAAAGTCTGCAGTATTTTGATACAGACGAGAATGAAGTAAAGACAAAGCTTTGTCCAGAGACCAAGTAGGCATGAGCTGACGGGGAGGTGGGCGGAGTTTAAAACACGCTCTCATAAATCCTGTTTCCTCCGCCACCGGTATGGATAGACCTGTAAGGTCGAAAAAGGGCACTCTAATCGCAGTTAAGTGATTCTTCAAAGTTACCACAGATAAACGTTTCTGCTCAAACAGATAGTTCAAGTAATTAAAAACCAATGCCACTGAGGGTACAGTTTGTTCCGTTCTAACAATCCAAGAAGTAAAAGCTTTCCAATGTGATTGATATTGTCGCTTAGTAGACTGAGTATATTGACTGAGCAATTTATTGGTCACATCCCTACCGTATGGTGCTAGCCACTTGGCCTCCTGAATGTCCATAATGCAAAAGTCAGCGAGGTCGCTAGGTTGCCAATCGTGTCTAAGTGGAAGTACCCGACCGGGAGCGATACCGGGTCCGGGCACCACATTATTAATTGCTGGTACCACACCTGCGCCGGCCACAGGGGCGCGATTAGCGAGACTAAGCCTCGATAAACTCGTAGTTTGTTCACTACGTGGCACATTAGTGACGCATCTGGCGGCGGAAACAGATAGATGGAGCTCCATCTGTTCCAGTCTGTCACTAGGGCGTCTGGCCCCCCTGCCAGCGTTATCGCCCGGCGGGTGAGGTATAGAGGGAGCTTGTGAGTCTCGTCGGACGCAAAAAGATCCACTTGTGGATGGGAGAGCTCCGCAATCATTAGGTCGAAAATGGGTTGCTTGAGCTCCCATTCTACTGTCGTGCTCTGTCTCCGGGACAGAGCGTCTGCCCAGACGTTCGCTACGCCTGGGAGATAAGATGCGTGAAGATAAATATCTAGACTGCTGGCTAGAACAAAAATCTCTTCCGACACGAGTAGCAACTTCCTTGACCTCGTTGACCCTTGTTTCTGAATACAGTGAACTGCATTCAGATTGTCCATTCTGAAGGCCACCGACTTGCCCCGTAACGCCGGGCCGTGAGCCTGAAGGAAATACAAGGGGACTAGTAACTCTTTGACATTTATGTGAGAGATTTCTAAGTGGGACCAAAGCCCCTGACCCTGGTGCCCCTGATTTGACTGAAATCCCCACCCTATGGTGCCTGACGCATCCGTGTCTACCCATACCGTTGGAGGAGGAGAGGTCCATGACATGATTGAGTGCAATGTTTCCCTCTTCGCCCAGACCGCTAGTAAGGTGTGGATTAATTTTGGTATGGGCCATAATTTTCCCGCCGGTAAGAGTGGGAAATATTTGTTGCCTTCCAATATTAATCGTTTTACTTTCAACCGGCCCAACTTGACAGTTAGCTGAATCCAGTTGAGAGAGCCGACCAGAGACTCCCAGACTCTTCGTGTCGTAGTCAGACTGTGAAGAAACCTGAACAGTTTCCTGCGAAACCTGTTGCGATTGTCCACACTCTGACTCAGAGTGAGAGCGGCGGTGTCCCAGACCAGCCCTATCCACTGAATTACTCTTGAGGGAACAAGGTTTGACTTTACCAGATTTACCTTGAAGCCTAGAGTTTTGACATGATTTAAAATGATATTGACATGTTTTATGCATAATTGTTGTGTCTCTGCCACCACCAGCCAGTCGTCTAGATACCACAACACTCTGATTCCCTGTTTTAACAACGGCATCAGAGCTTGCCGGACTAGTTTCGTGAATAGTCGAGGTGCTAGGTTCAAACCGAACGGCATCCTCTGAAAAACAAAATTTTGGTGCCTGATCCTCAAGGCCAGAAACCTTTGAAATCTTTTGTTGACCGACACGTGCCAATAGGCGTCTGTCAGGTCTAGGGAACACATCCAGCCTCCCGGCGGAAGTGTTAGCCTGATTTGATGAACTGTTAACATTCTGAAAGACTCGTTGTAAATGTGAAGATTCAGATAAGACAGGTCTACGACCGGCCTCATCTGAACACTGTCCCGTTTGGGAACCAAAAACAGTTTTGACGTGAATACAGGGTAATCTGGAGGGACCGGGATGATGACATTCTTGGCAATCATCTCCTGGACCAGCGACTCCACCTCTAATGAAACACAATTTGCCGTTGTCGGCTGACGTAAGCGAGGTCGCCGGAGCCACTGCCAAGTGATGCCTTTGCGTGCCACCATCCGTGCCCAGGTTTTTAACGGCCATGCTTGGTGACACGTTCGGAACGACCCAGTTAGCAGACAAGGGTTCGCCGGCTGTACTTCCCTCGGTTCCTCCGGCCTTAAGATAGGCACTGGGAGTGAGAGAGACTTTAGTTTTTTGATGGTGGGTTTGGTGGTGTTGGACGCTTCGCCGGCTGGCTGGTGTGGGCCGAAGACTGGCCCTGCCCCGGCTTATACTGGCCGCGTCCTCTCTGTCCTGAAAACCCTCTCTGTCTATGCCTGTACTGACCCAGGGGGGATTGGGAGGACTTAGGCGGAAGAAAAGGCTTAGAACCCCCTGGCTGAGCTTTAGTAGGAGGCTTAGGTTTGGAGAAGTTAAATGCAGGTTTCTTAGCCTGTGCGGGACTGTGCTTCACGGCCTGTGCCATGTTAAACACTGTTCGCCATACATCAGGGGACATTAAAGAAGGAGTAAGTACTGGGGACATTACCACCTGGTTAGCAATGCGATCAGGCAGCTTGCGAACTAATGACATCCTAAGATCCTGTCGTGCTCGCACCGCCTCAAGTAAGGCTGTGCGTATGTCACCTAAGGATTGAATCGACGACTGAAGAATCAGACGCCGGGATAACTCAACTGATCTTCGAGCATCCGCGTCTGCGATTGCCTGAGTAGACCGGAGTAAAGACTTAGCCACCTGCTGAGAAACTATGTACTGTGAAAACAGGCGGAAAGCTTTTCCCCTTAGCCTAAATTCTCTGTCTAGGTGAGTAGGGGTAGGGGTAGTGAATGGGTCCTTTAGTTCACAAAGATTAATCTTAGGGGCAGCTAGAAAAGAAAATAAAGCTGACGGAACTCCGCCGGCAGAACCTACCGGCATGGAGAACCATGAATGTGTATCCTGAGGGATCTGGTGGGAAGATTTAGAAGTGAAAGTGGTTGCAAAGTTTTGAGCCTCTACCTCCCAATCCACCCAAGGTCCTGGTCCCAACTGTCCCACCTTCAACACTGGATTAGCTGTCTCGTCTGTGACGGTCTGTAAATCTAGTTCAGGAGTAAGAGCCGACAAAGCCTTAATATCATTAAACCCATCCAGCTTAGACCAGTCTGAAAAAAGTTTTGAAGCTGAGGCAGGGGGTAAAGCAGGCTTAGATGCATAAACAAAATAATCCTGATGATAATAACTAGGTATAGCCTTGATATTTACGTCCAAAACATTACCCAAGGCATCCAATGCCCTTAATTTCTTTGACTTATTTCCCTGGATAAACCACTCACGTGGTACCGGGAGTTCCCCTGACAAGGTAGGCTGGGCAAGCTCTGGCTTAGAGGGGTTCAAAAGAACCCATGACTCGTCTGGCCCATAAAGCAGGGGCATAGCTACCTTTCTAAGAGGCGCTTTGTCTAGAGGGGGTGGATTAACATCCGTGATGACCCTGACATTTGACGTAGTGAATGCCGCCGTAGCTGGCTTAGAGCTCCCTGCCGGTGACAGAGTAGGAGGGTTAGGAATCTTAGATAAATCGATTGACGTTATCAGAGGCCGTACCGCAGAACTTGTCAAGGGAGCCCCCAAGTCCATTGTGGGGTTTTCTCGTTGTTGACTAAAGAATTTAGATAGAGCATGAGTAAGTAACCCATCAATTTCTTGTGCTGTAACAAACTGGTTAGATGCAGAACTTTCAGGTGAATCAGTATTATCATGGGCGGCGTCCAGGCCTGAGCCTGACCCTTGTCCTTCCCTATCTGAAATTATTGACACTTCATCTTGTTCCTCCCGATCCTCCTGAGAAGACCCCGCCGAGGCAGGGGCACCTTGTTTCCAAGATAAGTCAGGGATAGAGGATGGGGTCGCCGCGTCCCTGTGGACATCGGCTACTGTGTGACTCGTATGAGTCGGACGTGGATGGTCAGACCCTGGTTGAGCAAACCGCCAAACACCGAGGCTCTGGCCTACGCTCTCTTGAGAGTCTGAAACATTCTCAATTATTGAATTTCCTGAACTTTCCATTTCTAGGGTTAAAATATCAATAGGTAAATCTTGTTTAGGGACAGGCGCTTCACTATACTCTGAGGCTGTAACAGAAACATTTTCAGGTGTAGAGGTACGACGAGATGCACTAGACTTAGGAGAATGTCGAGAGGACTTCCTATGGGAATCCTTTTTGGAGGATTTGTGGCTACGGTGTGACCGCGAACTAGACCTAGATTTGGAAGAATCACCACCATGACCACTGGTGGAAGCTTCCGTCTTACTCTTCTTACTCGCCGGGGAAGAGGCACGACTTGAAGACTGCTGTCTGAGAGGTGACCTTGACCTCGATCTCGCCTGCGACGAGGAGGTGGCTGCCGGGGGAGTAGGCTCTCTCGGGCGTTTAGACGTATCCACAGACGATACAGAACCCTGGCTAGTCTCTGTCGGCTTAAAACCCGTTACTCTAGAGGTACGTTTAGGGGGAGGGTGCTCTGACAGCAACTTATCCCAAAGTGGGACGTTGTCACATTGAAGTGACTTATGTGCGACAATGGTAGTGTAGGCCGACATTTGTTGTCTGACCTCTCTCAACGCTACCGCCGCGGTCTTGTCATTGTCACACAGGACTTTATTGGCTAATTGGGAGCAAAAGGAACAATTAAGTGTAACCCAGAGACCCCTTGAACGGTCTAGACATTTAACACACCTTATGCAAAGGGTATGCGCAAAAATCGGGATACCCGCGCAAGTAGGGGTAATGCACAGGGCAAAAACTGGGGCCACAGTAGCCATGACAGAGACTGGTGTGAGGAAACTACCGCCGGGTCTGTATTGGTCCGCCGGAGCTCAGCTCTGGAAAAATAAAGAAAAATTTCCAGGAATTAATGCTCATAAGGTTAACCCAAGTGTTCGCATACAAGTGTTAATAACCCGCCGGGTAACGGGATGCAAAGACACAGCTAACACATCTCGCTACGCGGCGGGGTGTAAAGAGGCTAAACAAATCTTTTTAGCTAAAGAACATGAAGAATACCCTCTGATATAATGGTCCAGCATGGCACTTATAGTCTGTAGGAGGTGGTGACTGTCTCAAGATTCAATTTTGTAACAAAGCCCCCCTCATAAAGACGCCGGCCCTTGAAATATTTTAGTAGAATAGCCCAGGGCAGGAATATACGAGATCTGATATTTTAACGAATTGTCCCAAAAGATCGTCGTAAAAATAGAAGGCGGCGATACTGAATGTATCACCAAATTAAGGTTAATCGAAATTGAATTTGTTATAAATTCCTTAGTTCCTCCACTTAGGAGCACCCGCCGGGTGTGGGAATCGATTTGGTTAAACCTCATTGAACCTTCAATTGCCGTAAGAGTAAAGGCAGCGATACACAGAGTATCACTAAAATGGATTGGTTAACTATATGAGACCTAAGTCGTTTATCCCACCCTGCTCAGGTGCACCCGCCGGGTGAGAAGTCTAAAAGTTAACCCCACAAGTTCCTGACCCCACTTCTTTGTAAAAGATCGCCGGGGAGGAACGCCTAAACAACAGCTAGGTTTTCCATGTGGTTGTCGTAAACCAGGTAGAAAAACCTATAAAAACGAATGTTCGCAAGAACGTCGTTTTTTATATATATATATATATATATAAGGATGGGTACAGCCATCCCGCCGGGAATTAAAGGAGGCCTGAAACCAGGCACCCACAGAGACGCAGTCCTGGAGAGCCACAGACACCTCCCCACGCCGGGGAACTAGCCAGAGTTAAAAACCACGTGTGGCCCAACACTGCTCATCGGTCAGGATTTTTCATGGTGAAACCGAGAAAAAACCCGCCGGAAGGCAAGCCCCACCCTGAACAGACACCATCTGAACAATACGACACGAGGAGAGTCACGCACGACTAACCAAGGTCACAACATAATCCGTGGAATTAGCCAATACACAACTAAACCAGGAAACAATTATAGTCCGAGGAATTAGCCAATACACAACTAAAACCCGGATACACATGACACAGTAGGGCATATTTATAAAATAAATAATAACACTAGACATGTGGCAAAGCTACGAGCGGCTGGCTAGGCCTAGGTAGACGGCATGAAAATAGTTGAAATATAAACACACACTGGAATATCACAACAGGAACCACCGCCAACACACCACCGTAGCGACAACTTCCCACCCCGGGAAGCCTGACAAGGACCCAGAAAAAACTTCACTAAGTGAAGAAAAATACGCTGGGAACGTCAGAAAAACACACAGCTTACCTCATCAGAAGGATAAAAGGCAGCAATAATTAACGCGTAATGAAAGCCGCCTGCATCACAAACTAACACAACTGTGAAAAGTTCACGTGTCCACAACAGGACCACGAGGGTACATCCGAAATAGATGCCCCATACACACGACCCAAAATACACTGCACTGCGGGCAACCAGCCCAGGACACTCCTGCTACGCCTATCCTAACCTTACTCGATACATCCTAGAGTAAACAAATGAGAAAAAACTCACTAGGGACACAACGAATGCGGAACCAGCGGAGCGTGGAAGGTACGTCCGGGCAGGCTGAGCGCAGAGCAGAGAAGGAGGAATGACGCCTGAATCAGCGTCTGGTCAGAAATCCACACAAGTACATCCACGATATGATGGAAAGCTTATTGGATAGTTATTCTTATTTTCTTTTTGTTTTTATTTTTTACGAAGTTTTTTCGTAGTGAGAACCCAATTCATAATGACTGAAGCCATGAGTGAGGTCGCGTGCGCTCATGATGAAGGCTCCTCAGTTTTTAAATGCTCTGCGCGGTAGATTCAAACTACGGCGGATTAGTGTTTGAAGAGGATGCCTTATGTAATAGGCATGTTCGTCAATGATGGAGGGGCCACTAATAAATAACCCTGTTGCAGACCTAAATTTACCTCAAACTATTCAATAAAAAAATAATTCCTACTCCAACATGTCCTAGGTTCGAATCATGGGATGATCACATGTTTTTATTAATTCATTTGGGGTGTTATTGGTGCTAAGAACGATGTTAAAAATTATACGATAGCATACATTATTAACATATGTAAAAAGCCTAATGAACTTACCATTTTGATAAGCAAGGAGTTCTCTTAGAAGTGTGACCATGACCAAGTTCAAAGTCTCTTTGAGGGAACGATAGGGAAAGATCTTCACTTGACAGGCAGCAAATACTTCACTGGCAATTTCGTCGAGGACTGACAATACATCTTTGCTCAGAAGCTTCTTAGCATTGGCAAGTACTGACTGCAAAAGAAAGAGAATACAATAATTATATGTAATAAAAACTAGTGCGGTGCTCCGGCCGGTTCATTAAACCGGGAA
Source organism: Paralithodes platypus (assembly GCA_032716605.1). NCBI lineage: Eukaryota > Metazoa > Arthropoda > Malacostraca > Decapoda > Lithodidae > Paralithodes > Paralithodes platypus. Next base: position 24,270,051 of record CM064516.1, on the reverse strand, counting down.
CAACTGGTTTTTCACTTCCGGTCCAGGCTCGGACAGTTTCCGGTTTGCCACTTGTACCGGAAATTAACTGGGCAACTGTTTTCTTTTCTTCTTCTTAAATGTACCTGATTAATTTTGAAATGTTTCATTACAGTACACCTGTAACAGAAACAAATATTTAGGTACAATGAATATACTGTATAAGAATAAATATATAAAACAAAAAATGCAGGAAAACTACATATGAAAACATTGTAACTGCGGTGACCCTTTAGAAAAGATACCTATAGTTATTTGTGTACATTTCTCCTGTCATCTGCTTTCGCTCTCTATTATATATTCCTATCTACTGTAATTATTTATATCTGTATCTAGCTATCTCCGCAAACGAATTTGCCCACCGGTTGTGTAAACAACATACGTTAGGCCTAACACAAAAGAGGCAAGAATTTCTATTTACTTTTTTGTCATAATATTTATTAATGTAATGGTAGGATATTAATTTTTTCAATTCCATGGTACAGTATTACAAATTATGCACTGATTACAAAGATATCAAACAACAAATACTTCTGTTCATTGGTAAGGGAGATAGATAGATAAGGAGGAGGAAGGAATTGTTAGGTCCATGCGATCAATAAAGTGTGACAAAAATATGAAATAGACCTAACTTTCTGAAAAGATAAAGGAAAATTTGTTATTGACTACAGTAAACTTCCGTTAATCCGAAGGGCAGCGGACCGGCCCTCGTTCGGATTAGTGGATTTTTCGGATTATCGGACTTTACCCCTATGAACCTGTGGCCTGACGAAAACATTGAGGCATTAGGCCACCCAAATGACACAATGGTGCACACATATCGGCTCATATGTTCATGAAATCACTTCAAAAGTTTACCATTGTCATTGTAGCCTATTACCTACTTCAAAACATTCAGATTAATGGTCAAAGGAATCTGCTGATATAAACGTAAACACCTTCTTCTTCTTCTTATTGTCACATGTCCGCATCGTCTACTAGCGAGTTTGTCTTGCTCTTGAAAGCACCCTTGGGACGCTCCGATCACTATAAATAGTAGCGTATCGGAGCGTCCAAAGGTGCGTTTTCAACCGCAAGACTGAATGCGCTTGCAGACGATGCGGTGCAAGCGAGTAGCGCATCGGAGCGTTCCAAGAATGCGTTCAAGAGCAAAACAAACGCTCTAGCAGACGATGTGGTGTTTACGTTTATATCAGTAGCTTCCTTTGACCATTAATCTGAATGTTTTGAAGTAGGTAATAGGCTACAATGACAATGGTAAACTTTTAAAGTGAATTCATGAACATATGATATGTGTGTGCTCCATTATGTGTCATTTGAGTGGACTAATGCCTCAAAAAGGGGACTTTGGGACTTCTTGAAATTCGCACCATCGGGTGAATTCTGATTTGGCCTCAAATTGAAAAATTCGGACTATTGGGAGATTCGAATCATCGGTCGTCGGATTAAAGGACTTTTACTGTATTTCAATTTGTTTATACATGTGCTGTAAGGATATTATTTTTGTATTAAATTTTATCATATAAGAATTTAAACATTATCTATCTATCTATTCTATCTATATACTCTGGCACATACCCACAACACAACACAACACAACAAAAAATGGTGATGGGCTGGTCTATCAGAGTGAGAACTGAGCGATCTCCGCCATACCCATAGCTTACTCTGACTGTTCCTTTTCCTTATATATTTTCTAGATCTCAAGTGACGGCGTCTCTTCCGAGGATTGACCTCCCAATCTACCAAGATTGGAAGCCAAAGTATCAAATTTTTCCTTTGCCCCTCAGCTTTCTCTTCATAATTGCTGAGGGGCACAGGGCCCTGGGTGGGGCTTTGGTTTCCCGGGCATTTCCGCACCCTCATCAGCTCCCCGCCATGGAGTGGCTTCGGTCACCCAGGCTTTATTGTGGTCGGCAGGGAGGGTTCGGTGGGGCGCTCGGTTATGGCCTTGGCCTTGCTCGGGGTCTTGGGGCTGTTCGGCCAGGCAGCTTGGGGAACAACAACAACAACAACAAAAAATAAATAAACACAAAACAAAACACAAATTCACACACATCTAGGTCACCTAGGAGAAAACCGAGAGACCTAGGCTCATTTGGGGTCTCCAGCAAAAGATTCCCAGGTCCCAGACCTCCCGGAGAGGTTCTGATCTCAGCAGGCAGACACGCAGCGAAGCTCACCACCACAAGCCCGCCCACCATGCATCCAGGCGTACTCTTCATATATACCGGCTCCCAGGGCCAGGCGCCTGACGGACTATTATCTAGTCCAACTGGCGCCTGATCGCCTCTCCCAAACAACCGCGTTTTCACTCATCTATTCACTAGCATTCTCCATTCATTCATATTTATTACCACTTCTCTTGCCTGATCTATAGTCATTCCTCTATCTTCCAATGCTTGTCCTACACAGTTTCTCCATCTCAATGGAGGTCTTCCTATTCCTCTACCTCCCTTTGTATCTGACTCCCATATTCTCTAGGATATAAGAATGATGCACTCAAAATTGCATCCCTATTCTATGCTGACGACGGTATGTTGTTGGCACAGAATATAGAGGATGCAGAGAGAGTTATAAGGACTGTAACAAATACCAGTAGAGAGTGTGGGATAGAAATAAATTAGCAGAAGAGTAGTATAATAGTAATTAATAAAATGGAAAATCCTCGGGAAAAAGCAGGAATAACAGTCACTGATAAAATAAAATACAGTATTTGGGAATTACGATAAATGATAGCAAGAACTGTTTCAAGGTACATAAAGAACAAATGATAGAGAAGGCAATAAGATTGGGAAATATTACATACTCAATAGTTGCAAGGAGTTGTTCAAGATTGTTAATAGGTAAGACATAATGGAAAAGTGTAGCTCTCCCAGCGATTCTATATGGTGCTAATGTCATATTGTATATACTCAGGCCCAATCCCCACTTTTCCTATTTAAAAATTTTGTTATTTTTTTATTTATCTATCTATCTATCTATTGCCTGACGCCGTGATCCCCGAAGGGGTGGCCACGAACGAACCGCCCCCATGCACCTCTGTCCCCAGTCAGTCGACGCCCCTCCCCCCAACCAGCACCGCCTTCGTTCATGTAGTTCCTCACTCCATCCTTCCACCTCATATTCGGTCTACCTCTCCCCCTCTGTCCCTCCACCTCGCTCTCGTACACCCTCTTAGTCATTCTCTCGCTTTCCATACGTTCCATATGGCCGAACCATCTCAAGTTGTTCCTTTTCACACTTTCCAGCACATCTACCTCCACACCACACCTCCTTCTTACTTCCTCATTAGTCTGTCTATCCCTCCATGTAACTCCGCACGCACTCCTTAAGTAATTCATTTCCACTGCTCTCACTCTTGGTCTGAGTCTCTCAACCAACGTCCATGCTTCGCTTCCGTAAGTCAGTGTCGGGATTACCACACTGTCATGCAAGGACTTCTTCACTTCCATACTGACCACCCTATTTCTTGTTACTGCTTTTAGCGTTCCTACAACCCTCTTCCCCTGTTGTACCCTCTCCCGCACCTCTTCATCCATAGTCCCATCTTTACTCAACACACTGCCCAGATACTTAAAAGAGTTGACGATCTCCATAGCCTGACCGTTCAGCTTCACCTCACACTCTGTGACTTCACCCCTTTCGAAGACCATAACCTTGCTCTTCCCCGTATTTACCTTCAAATTCCGTTTTTCGCACACTGTTCCAAACTCATTTACCAGACCCTGCAACTCCCATTCATTATCACTCATCAGAACTGTATCATCCGCAAACAGCAGTATAGGTAGCTTCCACTCAATTCCCTCCCTTTTCAGCGATACACCAACATTCACTGCTCTTGATAGTATTTCTTTCATGACTCCATCCATATATACAGTAAACAACCACGGGGACATCACACACCCCTGTTTCAAACCAACATTCAGGTCAAAGAACTCGCTCTGCTCACTCTCCACACGTACTGCCGCCTTTGCACCCTCATACATGCTCTTCACTGCTTTCAGCAACTTGCCCTCTACTCCGTATATTCTAAGTACTTTCCACAAACCTTCTCTATCCACTCTGTCATAGGCCTTCTCCAAGTCCATAAAGGCAACATACACCTTTTGTTTCTTCTCCAGATACTTCTCCACAACACAATTCAGGGTAAAAATCTGATCTACACATCCTCTTCCCTTCCTAAAACCTCCCTGCTCGTCGCCTATCCATTTCTCCGTTCTCACTCTCACTCTCTCAATCACTACCCTACTGTATACCTTCCCTACTACGCTTAGAAGACATATTCCTCGGTGGTTACCACACACTCCTCTTTCCCCTTTGCCCTTATATAGGGGGACTATTATGCCAGTCTTCCAGTCATCGGGTGCACTCCCCTTCTCCCATGCTAGTTTGCACATTTTCCATACCCATTCTATCACTATCTCACCACCATACCTCAACATTTCCCCACACACTCCATCTGTTCCTGGTGCTTTCCCCAACTTCACTCTTTTCATGGCTTCCCACACTTCTGACCTCCTGATCCCCACCTCCTCCTCCACTACTTCTCTTCTTCTCCCTCCCATACCATATCCAGCTATGTTTGCTGGCTCTTCATTCCTTTCATTTAGCAACTCACTGAAGTATTCCCTCCATCTTTCGACTCTCTCTTGCTTCTCGGCTAGCATTCTCCCATTCTTATCTTTCACACCCTTACTGTTTCCCTTGCTACCTTCCCTAACTTTCTTGACTTCTTTCCAGAACAGTTTCTTACTCTCCCTCCATTTTACACTCAGATTCCTTCCAAATTCCTCATCTACTCTTCTCTTACTTTCCTTCACTACTCTCTTCACCACCCTCTTACTCTCCACGTACCTCGCTCGTTTCTGTCTCTCGGAATCTTCATTCCCTCTACTACCCAACCACACTCTATATGCTTTCTTCTTTTCTTCCACAGCTATTCTTACCTCTTCTGTCCACCATGCTGTACCTTTCACTCCCCTCCCTCTTCTCCTCACTCCACACACCTCCTCACATGCTGCACAGATCTCATCCTTAAACACCTTGCTCATCTCCTCCACTTCCTCCATAACTTCCAGGTCGAACCCACCTAGTCGTCTTTCCACTGCTCTCCTGTACTCCTCCCTGACTTCCTCCTCCTGCAACCTCTCCACCCTCCTCACCATTCCACCCTCCTCTCGCCTCCCTCCCGCTCTCCTCACCCACTTCTTTTGTATCCTAACCTTAGCTACCACTACATAATGATCAGACAGACCCCCTCCAATACCCCTATACACCCTAGCATCCATCACAGATTTCTTCATTCGTTCATCCACACATACATAATCAATCAATGACTTTCGTTCCACCACTGTCTTATCTTTCATCGTCAACATCCGTTTCCACGTGTACCTGTGGATCATTCTGTGTCGGAAGAAGGTGTTGGCTATCCACAGCCTCCTTCCCACACATACGTCCACAAGTGCACTACCATTCCCATTCACCTCTGATGGTACCCCCCACCCTCCCACCACTCCCTCAACTTTCCTATCACCCACCTTACCATTCATATCCCCAATCAGAAATATTCTTTCGTTCTTGTCAAACTTCTCCAGGCACGCCTCCACATTCATCCAGAACTCCTCTTTCTTTCTGTCAAGTATATCCTCTGTCGGGGCATACACGCATACAATCACCCACGTTTGTATTCCTACTTTCATTCTCACCCACACAATCCTTGAACCCACAGACCCATACTCTCTTACACATTCCTTCCATTTGCTACTTACAAACAAACATGCACCTTCTCTCGCTGTTCCTTCACTCACTCCAGCACACACACCCATTCCACATTCCCATTCTCTCACATCTGAACCTTTCCATTTGGTCTCTGTCATTCCACATACATCCAGCCTGGCATTCACTAACTTTACTTATTTATTTACACTTCCAGGCGCACCCTTCATATAAACCGTCTCCCCGGGCCAGGCGCCTGATAAGACTATTATCTAGTCCACCTTTGCTCCCAACCCCTTCCCCCAAATGACCACATGTTCACTCATCTATTCACAAGCATTCTCCATTCATTCCTGTTTATTACCACTTCCCTTGCCTGATCTATTACTGTATCATCCAAAGCTTGTCTTACATAGTCTCTCCATCTCAATGGGGGTCTTCCTGCCCTTCTATCTCCCCTTGTATCTGACTCACATATTCTCTTTGTAGCCTTTCATCTTCCAATCGTTCAACATGACCATACTAGCTCAGCACCCTTCTGTCCGCTCTGGCCGACAAATGTTCCTGCTGCCCCACTCTCCTACGTATCTCTTCATTCCTCAATCTGTCTCTACGAGTAACTCCACACATACTCCTCAAGCAGCTCATCTCCATCACATCCAGCTTTCTTCTAACCTCTCACCTTCCACATACTTCCCATTGCTCCGAAAACCTTCCTTCCTTCACACTATCTATCTATCGATTGCCTGCCGCCGTGATCCCCGAAGAGGTGGCAACGAATGAACCGCCCCCATGCACCTCTGTCCTAAGTCAGTCGACGCCCATCCTCCCAACCAGCACTGCCTTCATCCATATACTTCCTCACTCCATCCTTCCACCTCTCTTTCAGTCTACCTCTCCCTCTCTGTCCTTCCACCTCGCTCTAGTACACCCTCTTAGTCATTCTCTCGCTTCCTATATGTTCCATATGGCCGAACCATCTCAAATTGGTCCTTTTCACACTTTCCAGCACATCTACCTTTACACCACACCACCTTCTTACTTCCACATTCGTCTGTCTATCCTTCCATGTAACTCCGCACGCACTTCTCAAGTAACTCATTTCCACCCCTCTCACTCTTGGTCTGAGTCTCTTCTCAAACGTCCATGCTTCGCTTCCGTGTTGGCCGCCATGTTGGCGGCACACCATGGCGGAAAGCGGACGCAAGTTTTGAGGCTCCGGCATATGTTATGGGAATGGTCAATTAATTCACGGAATATCGAGTGCATACGGGGCTAGCAAGAAGAGGAAGGATTTAGTGAAGTGTTTGGAGGATATATTGGTGTGGTGGAGGGGTGATATATAGTGTAATAAGAGTGTGTAGTGACGGGACAGCGGTAGGGTTGTGAGTTGTTGAGTTTGTAAACAAACATGGCAGAGGGAATTTCGGGTATGACGGAGGCGGTAAGGAAGGTTACAACGTTTTCGGGGATTTAAGAGCACAGATAAGAAGTTAGAAGAGGTTAGTATTGTTGTGAAGGATTTGGAAAAGTGGATGAGTGATACGGAGAAATGGAAGGGGGATATTGGTGAGAAAGTTAAGGCACTGTGTGTAATGTGTGGTGTGACAGGTGGGGAAGGGAATAGGCCTAGCGAAGGAAGTGAATGCAGGCCTATTTTGGCAGTTAATGAGAGCCTAGAGATGGTATTGAAAAGGGTAGATGAACTGGGAGCAGAGAATATGGCATTGAAGGAGCAGCTGAAGGAATACGAAGGACGTTTCACGGAAGTAAAGGAGTCGACTGCATGGACGGTGGTAGGTAAACAAAAAGTCAAGGATTTGGAGGATATTATGAAAGAGCAAAAGGAAGAAATGAATATGACCAAAATAAGTTTTGAGAGTGCAGTTGTAGGGGTCATGAAGAACAAGGAGAGTGTCGTGAGGGAGGCCATGGACAGGGATAGGGGTGTAATCTTGTATGGAGATATAGACTCATATGAATGATAATGGAGTGAGAAAATTGAGGGATATGGAGACAGTGAAGGAGGTCTTGAAAGGTATGGATGAGGACGAATATGGATGGGAAGGGCAGGTGGAGGAGGTCAGTAGGATAGGTAGATATAAAAGGGGAGAGATGATACCTATAAGGGTACAGTTTAAAACTAGGGTAGTGGCGGAGACTGTGACAAATTTTAGTTGGAGGCTAAATACAAATGATAAACTGAAACACATAAGACTAAAGAAGGATTTGAGTATAGAACAAAGGAAAAAAATTAAGGAATTACAAGAAAAGGCTGATGAAAATAATGGAAAGTTGGATGAGGAGGATAAGAGAAATGTTTACTGGAGAGTGAGGGACGGAAAAGTGAGGAAGTGGTTTATAAGAGTAGAAGGGAGGGGGAGATCAGGGAGGGGAGAGAATGTGATGGGAGTTGTGACGGAGGAGGAGAACGGGGTGGTGGTGTCACAGGGAGAGACAGGAGACAAAGAGGCAGACCCAGTAGTGCTAACGGGGGAGTAGGGTACGGACTGGAGGAGCGGGATGGTGTAATTGCTGAAGGAATGGTAGATGGATTAAGGATTATGTTTAGTAATGTGGATGTGTTTACCCAGGACAAGAAAAGAGAACTGATATGTAGGTTGCAGGATGAAGAGGAAAAACCTGATGTCATAGCCCTACAGGAAGTAAGACCAAAAAATGCTAGAATTGAAAGGGAACTGGTGGAATATAGTTTGGAGGGTTTTGAGTTATATGAGAGAAATGCTATTAGAGCAGAGGTTGGAAGAGGACTGTTTATTTATGTAAGAAAAGAGCTCAAGGTTAATGAGGTGGATATGAGACAGCAGTATTGTGAGTATTTGTGTATTGAAGTAAAATGTGTAAGAGGATCAATTCTAATTGCCTCTATATATAGAAGCCCAAATAATAGCAGGGGAGAGGATAATAACCTACTGAAAGCAATGGAGGAGATAGATAATAGAGAGAACAAATATAAAATTTTGATTGGAGATTTCAATTTGCTAAGGATCAACTGGGCAAATTGTACTACTCCAGCGGGACAGGGTAGCCTGGAAAATAAGTTTATAGAGAAAGTGAGAGATTGTTTTTTAATGCAACATATTGTAGAGATGACAAGATATAGAGATGGGACGCAGGGGAGTGTACTTGATTTGATTTTTAGCAATGAAGAGGATATAGTGGAACATGTTAATGTGGATAGCCCTATAGGTCGTAGTGACCATGCCTGTATAAGCTTTAGTTGTAACATTAAATCAGAGAGGGATAATAGAAGCAATAGAAAAATATACATGTATGATAGAGCAGATTATGAGCTGCTGAGATGGTGTTTGGACATTGACTGGGGGGAATACTTGAACGGTGAAGACGCTGAAGGAATGTGGAGGAAAATTAGAGTCAAACTGGAGAATGCTGTATCCAAAAGTGTACCAGTAAGGGAATATAAGGATAAAACAAAATTGAGGAAAAGAACTAACCCAGAATTGCCAATGAAAAGAAAGCTTTGGATATTGATTAGAAGAAAGAAACGATTGTGGGAAAGATTAAAATTGTTAAAAAAGAACAGGGGGTCTAGTATAGAGGCTAAGGAAGTGGATCTGGAACGCAGACAAATAAACAATAAAATAAGGTGGGAAACAAGGAGGGGGGTGAAGGAGAGGGAGAGAGAGATAGCTAGAAATGTGAAGGATAATCCAAAAATATTCTGGAAGTACATTCAGGAAAAGTTAACAAGAAGAGTAGGGATCCCAGAGCTGGTAGGGGGGTTGAATGATGGGAGTAGAGCGGAGACTGATAAGGAGAAAGCAGAGGTGCTGGGGAAATACTTTGGGGGGGTACTAACAGTGGAGTCGGAGGATGCAGTGCCTACTATTCCCATCAAACAGGCACCGGCACTAGAACTAATAGAGTTTTCCCATGCTAGAATAAGAAGGGCTATAGAAAAAATGAACAGAAGTAAGTCCCCAGGACCGGATGGGATACACCCAAGAATCATAAAGGAAGGAGGGGAGATGTTAGTAGAGCCATTGAAAATGTTATTTGAGGTATCGTTTAATACAGGACAAATCCCGATGGACTGGAGAGAGGCGAACATAACAGCTATATTTAAGAAGGGAAAGAGAAATGACCCAGGGAATTATAGACCAGTCAGTTTGACAAGTGTTGTGTGTAAACTAATGGAAACGGTAATTAGAGAAGGAATAATGGATCATATGAAGTCAAACCAACTTTTCAGTGGGAGACAGTTCGGATTCTTGCCGGGGAGGTCGACGGTACTACAGCTAATTAAGGTGGTAGATGATTGGATGCAAATTCTAGAAGATGGTGATGTAATAGACGTGGTATATTGCGATTTTATGAAGGCCTTCGATAAGGTCCCACATAAAAGGTTAATAGAGAAAGTTAGAAGCTATAATATAGGGGAGAAATGTGTGAAATGGATAGAAGCCTTCCTGAAAGATCGGAGACAGAGGGTACTGGTGAATGGAATAGGCTCGGGGTGGAGGGAAATTACAAGTGGGGTACCTCAGGGATCTGTGTTGGGACCACTGCTGTTCGTTATATTTATCAACGACTTGCCTGAAGTTATAACTAATGGAAGTGAGGTTTACCTGTATGCGGATGACACTAAGCTGTATAGAAGAGTGAGGAGTAAGGAAGATATGGGTTTGCTTCAAGGAGATGTGGAGGACATGAAGGGATGGTCTGAGCATTGGTTAATGCCTTTTCATCCAAAAAAATGCAAGTACATGCGGATTGGGACCAGCAAGATAGACAAGGTAGGATACAGTATGTATGAAGCGATGGAGGAAGTGAATGCAGAAAAGGATATAGGAGTAGTGATAGACAATAAGTTAAATTTCTCAGAACATTTAGTGGAAAAGATAAACAAAGCCAATAGAATTGTAGGGCTGATAAGGAGGACATTTGTGTCACTTGACGAAGAAATCTTCAGGAATCTCTATACAGCGCTGGTTAGGCCGCACCTGGAATATGCGAACCAGGTGTGGGCTCCATATATGGTAAAGGATATAGAAGCAGTGGAGAAAGTGCAGAGGAGAGCTAGCAAGCTGGTACCAATGTTGAAGAACGCGGGCTATGAGCAGAGGTTGAGGACACTGGGGCTTCCGACACTGGCATATAGGAGAAAGAGAGGGGATATGATAGAGACTTTTAAGATAGTGTCAGGAAAGTACGATGAGGATGTGTGTGAAGGTATCTTCTTGATGCGGGAGGGAACAAGAACGAGAGGACACACTAAGAAAATTTACAAAGAAAGAAATAGGCTTGAGAAGGCAAAGAACTCATTTTGTGATAGAGTGGTAAATGAGTGGAACGCACTGCCCCAGTATGTAGTCGATTCCGAATCAATAAGGGAGTTTGAAAGTAATCTTGATAAAGCATGGGGAAGACAAGATTTGAAGTTTGATTATAAAACAAAAATACAGAATAGTAAAAATGTTGCGTCTGCTACCGCCGCCGCCAACACCGTGAACGACCGCAGCAGTGCAAGTACTGGTACTGAGCTGGATACACAGGTATAGTTTGCCTTTTTCCAGAGGATCTACTGTAAGAAACTGTAAGAAGTCAGTGTCGGGATTACCACACTGTCATGCAAGGACTTCTTCACTTCCATACTGACCACCCTATTTCTTGTTACTGCTTTCAGCATTCCTACAACCCTCTTCCCCTGTTGCACCCTTTCCCGCACTTCTTCATCCATACTCCCATCTTTACTCAACACACTGCCCAGATACTTAAAAGAGCTGACAATCTCCATAGCCTGACCGTTCAACTTCACCTCACACTCTGTGACTTCACCCCTTTCGAAGACCATAACCTTGCTCTTCCCCACATTTACCTTCAAATTCCATTTTATGCACACTTTTAATTTTACCTCCATTTCCATACCTCCACTCATAAACTTCACACAGCAGGAGGTAGAACGATTACAAAGGATAGAGAATAGTGTTAGTAGGCAAATAATGGGAGCACCGAGGTATGCGCAGGAGGCAGCTCTTAGAGGGGAGATAGGCATATCAAGTTAGGCATACCTTGTTAACTTTAATGCTTCCAAAACCCAATTTCTCCATCTATCTACCCGTCAGGATCTCCCAGCGGACTATCCCTTATTCTTCAACAATACAAAAATCAACCCTTCATCTTCTCTCAATATTCTTGGTGTCTCTTTTTCTTCTGCTCTCATTTGGAGGGACCATATTACCAGTCTTGCTAAGGCAGCCTCCCAGAAGCTGGGTGTGCTCAACCGCCTTAGGGGGTTCTTTTCCCCTGCACAGCTTCTTGCTCTGTACAGGGGCATAGTGCGCCCTTGTATTGAGTATTGTTCACATGTGGGGAGGTTCCTCTCACACCGCTCTCCTAGACAAAGTTGAAAGGAAGGCCTTTCGTATCATTAACTCCCGTCCACTCACCAACTCTCTGCAATCTCTCTCTCTCCGCCGCAATGTTGCATCTCTCTCGCTATTCTATCGCTACTATAATAATCAGTGTTCCTCAGAGCTATCCCAGTGCATACCACCTCCTTTACGTAGGGCACGTGGTACCCGTCTTGCAACTCAATCCCACCCCTACTCTGTGCAACTCTCCAACCCAAGAGTGAAACGTTACTCTCAAACTTTCTTCTACTCAACATCTGAGCTTTGGAACTCTCTCCCAGAATCAGTCTTTCCCTCTTCCTATGACTTAAATTGCTTCAAACTCCGTGTGTCCAGGCATTTTGGCTCGAACGTCCCTTGATTTTGGCCCTGTCACTCTTTCAACTATGGGGGAGGCACTCGCTATAGGCAGTTATGCCTTTTGCCTCCCTCAATCACATAGAAAAAAAACAAAAACAAAAAAAAAGTATGAGGGCACGAATAATGGAAGGGCAACTGAAATATCTGCAGTATATTCTGAGAAGGGAAGGGAATTAATTACTTGAAAGAATATTAGAGGAGATGAGAGAGAAAAAGAAAAATACGTGGATATGGGGTTTAATAGAAGATAGGAGAATGGTTGGGATAAAAGGAGAAAACATGAGATATGAAGAAATAAAGAAAAAAGTGAGAGAGTGGGATACGAATGAGTAGAGAACAAAGCTGAAAGAAAAACTAAGTTTGAAACTGTATAAAGCATGGCGAAAAGAACCGGGAGGACAGGAACAAGTGTACGACAACAGAGAGGCCTCCGAGATCCTGTTCAAATGTAGAAGTAATAATTTGAACTTGGGGAGCAGAAAGAGATTTTGCAACCAATCAACGGAGTGCCTGATGTGCGGAACTGCCATGGAGGACTTGAACCACTACACTCTACATTGCCCAGCATATGAGGAGCGAAGAAGAAGTACAGTACTGCAACAACCCTACCAAGAGGATGAAGAATTAGTAGTTGGAAATCTTCTCTTCAACAGATATACAATAGAAGAGAGCAAATTAGTACTACAGTATATACATTTTGGAAAATAAGAACCAAGAAATTGAAAGAATTCAACAAATAAATATAAGACCCAGACTGCAAGAAAAAGATACATCAGGAAGTGCCGTTTTAACACCTTACGAGCGGCCTAGGCGGTAATTTATATGTACCGCCCAGCGGGGTGTTTTTACCCTAAATAGGGTTGTTTACGTGATCATTTTCATGCCTAAATAAGACCCAGAGCGTAAAACAAGTATCTATCCCTGAAAGGGCATAAACAGAGCTTTCCAATGACACCCCAACCATCCTTGTATGACCGCTGGTTTTCTTGCAATGATCGCGCAACACGAGTGCAAAAACCATGTAATTAGGTAGTTTCCCTACATAATTCCCTGTGTAGCGAGTGCGTGAGGGTGGGATTCATGTCAGTAGGTCCGCCGCGGTGGTCTGGAGCAGTCATACGCTTGCTACTCTCCTCCCACCACTTATCTCTCTCTCTCAGCAACATTACGTGGTGAAAATGGCACACGACATAATTTGTGAACCGCCACTTAGTCCATATTTATTTCACACGACATAAGTTGCGCGCCGCCAAAGAAGGGTTAAAGGCATCACTTCCGCCATGCAACTGAACTGAACTGAAGCCTTTCATCTTCCATTTGCTCGACATGTCCCTACCAGCAGAGCGCCCTTCTGTCCACTCTGGCCGACAAATGTTCCTGCTGCCCCACTCTCCTACGTATCTCTTCATTCCTCAATCTGTCTCTACGAGTCACTCCACACACGTACTTCTCAAGCAGCTCATCTCTATCATATTTATCCAGCTTTCTTCTCTCCTTTTTTCTTCAGAGCCCATGTCTCAGCCCCATAAATCACTGTTGGTACAACAATGATACAGTTCTGATGAGCGATAATAAATGGGAGTTGCAGGGTCTGGTAAATGAGTTTGGAACAGTGTGCGAAAAACAGAATTTGAAGGTAAATGCAGGGAAGAGCAAGGTTATGGTCTTCGAAAGGGGTGAAGTCACACAGTGTAAGGTGAAGTTGAACGGTCAGGCTATGGAGATCGTCAACTCTTTTAAGTATCTGGGCAGTGTGTTGAGTAAAGATGGGAGTATGGATGAAGAAGTGCGGGAGAGGGTGCAACAGGGGAAGAGGGTTGTAGGAACGTTGAAAGCAGTAACAAGAAATAGGGTGGTCAGTATGGAAGTGAAGAAGTCCTTGTATTACAGTGTGGTAATCCCGACACTAACTTATGGAAGCGAAGCATGGACGCTCGGGAAGAGACTCAGACCAAGAGTGAGAGCGGTGGAAATGAGTTACTTGAGAAGTGCGTGCGGAGTTACATGGAGGGATAGACAGACGAATGAGGAAGTAAGAAGGAGGTGTGGTGTGGAGGTAGATGTGCTGGAAAGTGTGAAAAGGAACAACTTGAGATGGTTCGGCCATATGGAACGTATGGAAAGCGAGAGAATGACTAAGAGGGTGTACGAGAGCGAGGTGGAAGGACAGAGAGGGAGAGGTGCACCGAAGGAGAGGTGGAAGGATGGAGTGAGGAAGTATATGAATGAAGGCGGTGCTGGTTGGGAGGAGGGGCGTCAACTGACTGGGGACAGAGGTGCATAGGGGCGGTTCGTTCGTAGCCACCCCTTCGGGAATCACAGCGTCAGGCAATAGATAGATAGATAGATAGATAGGTACAACAATCCCTTGTTACATTGCACTATTAACTTTCATACCGAGTTTTCTCACCTTCTACATACTGTACAGTACTTCCCAATCGAAAACATTCCTTCCTTCACATACTCTCTGTTTTACCTCCATTTCCATACCTCTATTCCTGTTTATCATTCCTCCTAGATATTTAAAACACTCCACTTGTTCCAGTATTTCCCCATCCAGCCTCACATCTAGATTCACCCTACAATCACCCCTATTACACACCTTTACATTTATTGACGTTCACCCTCAGCTTCCTCCTCCCACAAACCACACTAAACTCTTTGACTACTCGCTGCAGTTTCTCCTCAGAATCCGCCACCAACACTGTGTCATCAGCAAACAGCAACTGGTTCAACTCCCAATCTCTACCATTCTTTCCTACTAAACCTAATCCTCTACCCATAGTTCTCATTTTCACCTCCCTCACCACACCATCCATATAGTCAGGTCTCGATATACGCACGTTTCGTATACACGGATTAGTTTGAACACAGTAACCCCAAAAATTCCAAAAGTTGCCCACAACACGGAAAAATTTGTACATACTGTACAAGTATCCTTCGTTATCGATTGGGATACGTTCCTGGAAACCCGATCGTTAAGCGAAATATCATAAAGCGAGGGTTAAATTACCTAGAGTTAATTGGATATGTAAGACAAGCTTTGGGTGATAGAGGAATGACTATAGATCAGGCAAGGGAAGTGGTAATAAACAGGAATGAATGGAGAATGCTTGTGAATAGATGAGTGAACACGTGGTCATTTGGGAGAAGGGGTCGGGCGCCAGTTGGACTAGATAATAATCTATCAGGCGCCTGGCCTGGGGAGCCGGTATACAGTATTATAGGTTTGACTCCTGTAAGGAGATAAAGAAAACCTAATATTTAGTAGTGGCCCCGTAATCATTGACGAACATGCCTATTACATAAGGCATCCTCTTCAAACACTAATCCGCCGTAGTTTGAATCTACCGCGCAGAGCATTTAAAATCTGAGGAGCCTTCATCATGAGCGCACGCGACCTCACTCATGGCTTCAGTCATTATGAATTGCGTTCTCACTACGAAAAAACTTCGTAAAAAATAAAAACAAAAAGAAAATAAGAATAACTATCCAATAAGCTTTCCATCATATCGTGGATGTACTTGTGTGGATCTTTGACCAGACGCTGATTCAGGCGTCATTCTTCCTTCACTGACATATCAAGTAAACCAAAATCCTTAATACATCAACGAATGGGAAGGGGATGGTCGGGAGGGCCCCAGTCGTCAATGATTACGGGGCCACTACTAAATATTAGGTTTTCTTTATCTCCTTACAGGAGTCAAACCTATAATTTATTAGTGGCCCCTCCATCATTGACGAACATGCCTGATTTCTAAGACTGGAGGGGGACATTCGTAATCATATCATAACTCTAGAAAAGCAGATAATCAAACAACCACATAGTATTCTCACTTTGAAAATATATTTACACATGGCGCAGCCCATATATATACAAAAAAGGGGTTGAAGCAGGTGCGTGCTTCAAAGAAGCCTGCTTGACAAAAAAAAAGGGTAACTCTGGAGATTCTGTGAACAGATCTGTAGTTACAAAGGCACCCCACTCAATGAGTGGTGACAAAAATAACAAGTTATAAGTTTACATGTGCACATAATAAACCCCATAATATTCGTGGAAATATTTTGCAAAAGATCTCCACTGTTTAATACTAAATTGCTTTCACAGCTAAAACTACTATAACAACCCTGTTGTTTGTACTAACATTGTACTAGCACAATTTCTCGCCCTGAATAGAACAGAGAAATTTTCATATCACATTATCCATAATTTGTATCACAGCTCTTACATTCCGGCGGGGTCTAGGGTGTCCTATGTTACACCGACTGCACCCCCCCCCCCCCCCCCTCTTCCTTGAAAGTAAACAAAAGTGACTGAAGGGCCACCTAGACCCTCTGCCTTAAAGCTATACATGGTAAGGAAGGTTTGTCTAGAGCAACTGACAAGTATCTAGTCAAAAACGTATGATTAGACGCCCACAACTGTGTGGACGAAATATATTCTACTGAAAAGTTCTTCAGGAAACGTAAAGAGGCTGCCCATTTGCGTAAATCGTGGGCCCTACCCACAATGCCGGGATTACTCTCTTTAATGACTTCGACCAGAAGAGAAGCTAATCTCCGTTTCAGGAAGCGTTTACCCGTACTCGCTACCCACAAAGCACCTTGGGGGTTAAGAGGAGCTACTCTCAAATATTTGGTTAGAGCTTGCACTGGACATAGATTATGGTGCACCTTTCCCCTTTTTAACGCCGGCACCGTGAACTCAGAAAACACGTGTGCACTGTGCTCATTCTTGGCTACAAATCCCGGGGAAGGTGCAATGTGAATACATTCATTAAGTTTACCAAACCTATGGCAATTAGGTGTGTTGCTCATCGCCGCCAGCTCAGACACTCTGTTCCCGGTGGCCAAAGCCAAAAGGAATACAGCCTTTTTTAAGAGTAATGCAAAATCTGCAGTATTTTGGTACAGACGAGAGTGAAGTAAAGACAATGCCTTGTCCAGAGACCAAGTAGGCATGAGCTGACGGGGAGGTGGGCGGAGTTTAAAACATGCTCTCATAAAACCTGCTTCCTCCGCCACCGGTATGGAGAGACCTGTAAGGTCGAAAAAGGGCACTCTAATCGCAGTTAAGTGGTTTTTTAACGTTACCACGGATAAACGTTTCTGCTCAAACAGATAATTCAAATAATTAAAAACAAATGCCACTGAGGGCACAGTCTGTTCGGTTTTAATGATCCAAGAAGTAAAGGCTTGCCAATGTGATTGATACTGTCGTTTCGTAGACTGAGTATATTGATTGATTAATTTATTGGTCACATCTCTACCATATGGTGCTAGCCACTTGGCCTCTTGAATGTCCATAATGCAAAAGTCAGCGAGGTCGCTAGGTTGCCAATCGTGTCTAAGTGGAAATACTCGACCGGGAGAGACACCGGGTGCGAGCACGTCTTCAATTGCTGGTACCATAACTGTGCCGGCCACAGGGGCGCGATTAGCGAGACTAAGCCTCGATAATCTCGTAGTTTGTTCACTACGTGGCACATTAGTGACGCGTCTGGCGGCGGAAACAGATAGATGGAGCTCCATCTGTTCCAGTCTGTCACTAGGGCGTCTGGCCCCCCTGCCGGCGTTTTAGTCCGGCGGGTGAGGTATAGAGGGAGTTTGTGAGTCTCCTCAGACGCAAACAGATCCACTTGTGGATGGTAGAGCTCTGCAATCATTAGGTTGAAAGTGGGTTGCTTGAGCTCCCATTCTACTGTCGTGCTCTGTCTCCGGGACAGAGCGTCTGCCCAGACGTTTGCTACGCCTGGGAGATAAGATGCGTGAAGATAAATGTCTAGCCTGTTGGCTAGAGTAAAAATCTCTTCCGACACGTTTAGCAACTTCCTTGATCTCGTTGACCCCTGTTTCTGAATACAGTGAACTGCATTCAGATTGTCCATTCTGAAGGCCACCGACTTGCCCCGTAAAGTAGAGCCGTGAGCCTGAAGGAAATACAAGGGGACTAGTAATTCTTTGACATTGATGTGGGAGATTTCTAAGTGGGACCAAAGCCCCTGACCCTGGTGCCCCTGATTTGACTGAAATCCCCAACCTATTGTGCCTGACGCATCCGTGTCTACCCATACCGTTGGCGGAGGAGAGGTCCATGACATTACTGAGTGTAACATTTCCCTCTTCGCCCAGACTGCTAGTAAGGTGTGGATTAATTTTGGGATGGGCCATAATTTTCCCGCCGGTAAGAGTGGGAAATATTTGTTGCCCTCCAATATTAAACGTTTTACTTTCAACCGGCCCAACATTACAGTTAGTTGAATCCAGTTGAGAGAGCCGACCAGAGACTCCCAGATCCTCTGTGTCGTAGTCAGACTGTGAAGAAACATGAACAGTTTCCTGCGAAACCTGTTGCGATTGTCCACACTCTGACTCAGAGTGAGAGCAGCTGTGTCCCAAACCAGCCCTATCCACTGAATTACTCGTGAGGGAACAAGGTTTGACTTTACCAGATTTACCTTGAACCCTAGAGTTTTGACATGATTTAAATTATGTTGACATGTTTGATGCATAATTGCTCTGTCTCTGCCACCACCAGCCAGTCGTCTAGGTACCACAAAACTCTGATTCCTTGCTTTAACAACGGCATCAGGGCTTGCCGGACTAATTTCGTGAATAATCGAGATGCCAGGTTCAAACCGAATGGCATCCTTTGAAAAACAAAATTTTGGTGCCTGATCCGTAAGGCCAGAAACCTTTGAAATCTTTTGTTTACCGATACGTGCCAATAAGCGTCTGTCAGGTCTAGGGAACACATCCAACCTCCCGGCGGAAGTGTTAGCCTGATTTGGTGTACTGTTAACATTCGGAACTCGTGTGAATGTGAAGGTTCAGATAAGACAGGTCTACGACCGGTCTCATCTGAACACTGTCCCTTTTGGGAACCAAAAATAGCTTGGACGTGAATACAGGGTAATTTGGGGGGACCGGGATGATGACATTCTTGGCAATCATTTCCTGGACCAGTGACTCCACCTCTAAAGAAACAAAATTCGCCGTTGTCGGCTGACGTAAGCGAGGTCGCCGGAGCCACTGCCAAGTGATGCCTTTGCGTGCCACCATCCGTGCCCAAGTGTTTAACGGCCATGCTTGGTGACACGTTCGGAACGACCCAGTTAGCAGACAAGGGTTCGCCGGCTGTACTACCCTCGGATCCGCCGGCCTTAAGACTGGCACCGGGAGTGAGAGAGAATTCAGTTTTTTTATGGTGGTGGAGTTGGTGGTGGTGGACGCTTCGCCGGCTGGCTGGCGTTGGCAGAAGACGGGCCCTGACCTGGCTTATTATAGCCGCGTCCTCTCTGACCTGAAAACCTACTCTGTCTATGCCTGTACTGACCTTGAGGGGAGGAGGACTTAGGTGGAAGAAAGGGCTTAGATCCCCCCGGCTGAGCCTTAGCGACTGGCCTGGGTTTGGGGAAGTTAAAGGCAGGTTTCTTAGTAGGGGTGGGACTGTGTTTAACCCTCTCACCACGGAAGGGCTCTTGAACGCCCATAAAAAAGCATATAACAGGTACCCGGAAGGCCTCTTGAACACCCAGTGGTTGAAAGCCTGTGAGCTTCGTGTGCGAGGCGTCGGTCCGACGCATGTAAACAACAGCCGGCTGGACCGACGCCCCGCATCTCCGGCCACAAGAAGGAGAGCGTCGCTTGTTCGTGTGTGCCTGTATGTTGTTGTTAAGTATCGAAAAGTGGTGTAAAGTGGCTGTGTTGGCCATAAAGTTATCTCCAATGAAATCATCATCACAGCTCAACCAGTTGACTTAGAGAGCTCTACTTAATGCCATTCTACAGGTAAATAACACAGCTACGCTTGGGGATGCGCGGGAATGCGGGAAGCAGTCTGATTAACGAATATACGGTAGCCTAGCCTAGACGTTTTTCGGCCAAAACACCCGGGTTTCGAGGAATATATATATAATACATAGCCGGGGCTGGAGGGTTAAAGGCCTGAGCCACATTAAAAACCGTTCGCCACACTTCAGGGGACATTAAAGAGGGAGTGAGCACTGGTGACATGACCACCTGATTCGCAATGCGATCAGGCAGTTTTCGGACTAAGGACATTCTGAGATCTTGTCTCGCTCGTACCGCCTCAAGCAAGGCGGTGCGGATGTCACCCAATGATTGGATTGACGACTGAAGAAGCAGTCGCCGGGACAATTCAACCGATCGTCTGGCATCCGCGTCTGCGATTGCCTGAGTGGACCGGAGCAATGACTTTGCTACCCGTTGAGACACTATGTATTGAGAGAACAGGCGAAAAGCTTTCCCCCGTAGCCTAAATTCTCGGTCTAGGTGAGTTGGGGTAGGGGTAGTGAAAGGGTCTTTTAGCTCACAAAGATTAATTTTAGGGGCAGCTAAGAAAGCAAACAAAGCTGAAGGGACTCCGCTGGCAGAACACACTGGCATGGAGAACCAAGAATGAGTATCTTGAGGGATCTGGTGGGAAGTTTTGGAAGTAAATGTGGTCGCAAAGTTTTGAGCCTCTGTCTCCCATTCCACCCAAGGTCCTGGACCCAACTGCCCCACTTTCAAGACTGGATTAGCTGCTGCGTCTGTGACGGTTTGCAAATCGAGTTCTGGAGTGAGAGCTGACAGTGTCTTAATGTCATTAAACCCATCATGCTTAGACCAGTCAGAAAACAATTTTGAAGCTGAGGCAGAGGGTAAAGCAGGCTTAGCAGTATAAACAAAATAGTCCTGGTGATAATAACTAGGTATAGCCTTTATGTTGACATCTAGTACATTCCCCAAAGTATCCAAGGCCCTTAATTTCTTAGATTTATTGCCCTGGATGACCCACTCACGCGGCACTGGGAGTTCCCTGACAAGGTAGGTTGGGCGAGCTCTGGTTTAGTGGGGGTCAAAAGGACCCATGACTCGTCTGGTCCGTAAAGCAAGGGCATAGCTACCTTTCTGAGAGGCGCTCTGTCTAGAGGGGGTGGATTGACATCCGTTATAACCCTTACATTCGAAGTGGTCAATGCCGCCGTAGCAGGCCTAGTAACCACCGATGGTGACATAGAGGGAGGGTGAGGGATCTGAGTCAAAGCAATAGAAGTCATCAGAGGCCGTACCGTAGAGCTTGTTGTGGGAGCTCCCAAGTCCACTGTGGGAGTTTCCTGCTGTTGGCTAATTTTTTTAGATAAAGCATTACTTAGTAGCCCATCAATTTCCTGTGCAGTGACAAATTGATTTGATGATGTACTCACTGGTGAATCAGTAAGATCTTGTGCGGCGTCTAAGCCTGAACCTGACTCTTGCCCTTCCATATCCGATATAATCGAAACCTCGTCTTTATCATCCTGTTCCTCCTGAGAAGATCCCGCCGAAGCTGGGGTACCATCTTGTTGCCAAGATAAGTCAGGAATAGAGGATGGGATCGCCGCGTCCCGGTGGACGTCAGCCACTGTGTGAATAGTTTGAGCCGGAAGTGGGTGGTCAGGCCCCGGTCGAGAATATCGCCAAACACCTAGGCCTTGGCCTACACTCCCTTGGGAGTCCGAAACACTCTCAACCACTGAGCTCCCTGAACTCTCCAAATCCAGGGTTAAATTGTTAATGGGTAAATCATCTTTAGGTACAGGCACTATACTGGACCCTTGAGACCGAACACAAACTCTGTCTGGGGTAGAGGTATGACGAGAAGTACTAGAAACTGGCGAATGTCGGGAGGCCTTTCTATCATGGGAATCCTTTTTCGAAGATCTATGGCTGCGGTGTGACCGTGAACTACTCTTCGATTTGGAGGATTTATCGCCGTGACCACTGGTGGAACTTTCTGTCTTACTCTTCTTACTCGATGGTGAAGAGGCAAGACTGGATGGCTGGTGTCTGAGAGGTGACCTAGACCGAGATCTCTCCCGAGACGAGGAGGCTGCCGCCGGGGGTGTAGGCTCACGTTGACGTTTCGAAGTAGCAGGGGCAGGAGATGACACAGAACCCTGTCCAGTCTCCGCCGGCTTACGACTAGATACTCGAGAGGAACGTTTAGGGGGAGGGTGCTAAAGAAGAAGCCTATCCCAAAGAGGGACGTTGTCACATTGAAGTGACTTATGAGCCACAATCGTAGTATACGCTGACATTTGTTGCCGAACTTCTCGTAAGGCGACCGCTGCAGTCTTATCATTATCTTGGAGGACTTTGACACTTAGTTGGGAGCAAAAGGAACAGTTGCGCATCACCCACAGACCCCTTGAACGGTCTAGACATTTAACACACTTGATACAAAGAGTGTGCGCAAAAATAGGGATACCGGCACAGGTAGGGGTAATGCATAAAGCAAAAACTGGGGCAAAGGTAGCTATGACAGAGACTGGTGGGAAAACTACTGCAGGTTCTGTATTGGTCCGCCGGAGCCCAGCTCTGGAAAAAAGAAAATTTTCAGGAATTAATGCTCATAAGGTTAACCCAACATGTTCGCACACAAGTGTTAATAACCCGCCGGGTAACGAGACGTAATGTCACAACGATCACAGCTCGCTACGCGGCGGGGTTCTATAAAGATTTCCGAATATCTAGACATGTCTTAAGAAAGTTAAGAATACCCTCTGACCAGTATGGCGTTTATAAACATAGTCTTTCCGGTGGTGACTGTTTCAAGATTCAATTTTGGAAAACCCCCCCCCACAAAGACGCCGGCCCCTGAATTATCTAGCAGAATAACACAGGGCAGGCTGATACGAGATCTGACTTCTAACGACTTGTCACATAGATCGCCGTAAGTTGAAGGCGGCGATACATTAACGTATCTCTCAATTAACTGGTTAACTAAATTGAATTGTAAATTCCTTATTTCCTCCTCCCAGGAGCACCTGCCGGGTGTGAAAAACTTGTGAAAAAGATGTTAACCC
Organism: Paralithodes platypus; assembly: GCA_032716605.1. Lineage (NCBI taxonomy): Eukaryota > Metazoa > Arthropoda > Malacostraca > Decapoda > Lithodidae > Paralithodes > Paralithodes platypus. The sequence continues at coordinate 24,246,707 of CM064516.1, read as the reverse complement.
TAATTGAGCCTTCGATCGCCGTAAGTGTGAAGGCGGCGATACATATAGTATCACTAAAATGGACCGGTTAACTAAACTGAATTACCAATTCGTTCATCCCACCCTACCAAGGTGCACCCGCCGGGTGAGATCTGATGTATAAACGTTAACCCCATAAGTTCCTATCCCCACTTCTTTGTAAAAGATCGCCGGGGAGGAAAGCCCACAACAACAGCTAGGTTTTTCCTTTGGTTTGTAAAACCGGGTAGAAAAACTTCATAACATATGTCCGCATGAACAATGTTAGATGGGTACAGCCATTCCGCCGGGAATCATAGGGAGCCTGAAACAGGCACCATCACAGAGACGCAGTCCTGGAGAGCCACAGACACCTACTCGCCGGGGATACAAGCCTGTTTTGAAACCACGCGTGGCCAAACACGGCTCTCGGCCGGGGTTTTCATGGTGTAACCGAGAAAATCCCGCCGGAAAGTAACCCACCCCGTTCAGCAACCAACTGAACGCACATAGGACCCAAGAGATAGCCAAAGCACGACTAGCCTAGGGCCCACAATATAATCCGTGGAATTAGCCAATACACAACTAATCCAGGAAACTTACATAGTCCGTGGAATTAGCCAATACACAACTAAACCAGGATACACATGACACAGTAGGACATATTTATAAAATAAATCAATAACACTTGTACATGTGGCAAAGCTACGAGCGGCTGGCTAGGCCTAAGCAGACGGCACAAGAAATGTTGAAATATAAACAAAAGCACTGGAAATATTACAACAGGAACCACCGCCAACACAGCACTGTAGCAAATACTTCCGACAAAGGGAAGACTGACTCGGGACCCAGAAAAAACTTCACTAAGTGAAGAAAAATACGCTGGGAACGTCAGCAAAGCAACGCTACCTCATCAGAAAGATAAAAGGCAGCAAAAATAACGCGTAATGAAAGCCGCCTGCATCACAAGCTAACTCAACGGTGAAAAGTTCACATGTCCACAACAGGACCACGAGGGTACATCCGAAATAGATGCCCCAAACACACGACCCAAAATACACTGCACTGCGGGCAACCAGCCCAGGACACTCCTGCTACGCATATCCTAACCTTATTCGATACATCCCGGAGTAAACAAATGAGAAAAAACTCACTAGGGACGCAGCAAATGCGGAACCAGCGGAGCGTGGGGAGACACGTCCGGGCAGGCTGAGCGCAGAGCAGAGAAGGAAGAATGACGCCTGAATCAGCGTCTGGTCAAAGATCCACACAAGTACATCCACGATATGATGGAAAGCTTATAGGATAGTTATTCTTATTTTCTTTTTGTTTTTATTTTTTTACGAAGTTTTTTCGTAGTGAGAACCCAATTCATAATAACTGAAGCCATGAATGAGGTCGCATGCGCTCATGATGAAGGCTCCTCAGATTTTAAATGCTCTGCGCGGTAGATTCAAACTACGGCGGATTAGTGTTTGAAGAGGATGCCTTATGTAATAGGCATGTTCGTCAATGATGGAGGGGCCACTAATAAATATGAAAGGTGCGCCTGGAAGTGTGGTGGGCGGGCTAGTGGTTTCGGCTCGCTGCATGTCTGCCTGCTGAGATCGGAACCTCTCCGGGTGGTCGGGGGCTGGGGGAGTGCTGGAGGAACCTTGGTAATCCCTGGTCTCTGGGTCTTCTCCTGGGTGAAATAGATGTGTGTGAACTTTGTTTTTGTTTTTGTGTGTTCATTGTTTTCTTTGTGTTGTGTTGTCCCTATTCAGGCTCTGTCTTGAGTCGGCCACCCCCAGGACAAAGAATAAAAATAGGGAATGGACCTGAGTAAATACATACATACCATTGTCTATATACAAAAAAGGCCTCACCAGAGCCCCTTCCAAATAAAAAGTGCCCCGAGACCTCCTTCTAGCTAAATTTATCTCTTTTTATGTAGAATAACTTTTCCAGCCAAAAGCCTGCTTCTCCTAATATTGCTATCGCTTGCACAGGAAAAATTTAAACCTGATTGGGATATAGCATCTTAAAATCACATAACTACTAGTGAAGTTGTAGTTATAATCACAGTACCGGTATTCACTGTCGTCAAAAGTAAGATGCTTCCCTTCTTACCGGTACCGTTCCTTATACCGCTGAAATTCAGTAGAGTAATGGTCCACTTTTGAAACAAACTCAAAAGTATCTGCCAGAACATCAGCAACTGCATTTGGGGCATAGATCTTTTCACTGATGGTGCAAAACAGGTGCACGAGGATACGGTTTTCCCTCAATCTGACAAATCTTTTGCCAGATGGTATTCTGCGCGGTGTGAATATTGAATGAGCTAACGTAACCCATCCAGGATGATTTTTTGGTTTCCTTGTATGCCCTGTTTCTCACTGCTCTGCAACATTCGAACTCTATTTTTTTTTCACAAGACATTTGTTCTTCTTGTAGAGGTTAAAAGAACGCCTACAAGCCAACTTAACCCTAGCACACTCAGGAGTCCAGAAAGGCACAGGAGTATACCTTAAAGTTCCAGACGTTTTCGGAATATTAGCTTTGGCAGCAGCATTAACTGTAAGTAATAGATCTTGTACCATACCATCCACATCATCTATCTATCTATCTATCTATTGCCTGATGCCGTGATCCCCGAAGGGGTGGCCACGAACGAAACGCCCCCATGCACCTGTCCCCAGTCAATCGACGCCCCTCCTCCCAACCAGCACCGCCTTCGTTCATATACTTCCTCACTCCATCCTTCCACCTCTCCTTCGGTGCACCTCTCCCTCTCTGTCCTTCCACCTCGCTCTCGTACACCCTCTTAGTAATCTCTCGCTTTCCATACGATCCATATGGCCGAACCATCTCAATTTGTTCCTTTTCACACTTTCCAGCACATCTACCTCCACACCACACCTCCTTCTTACTTCCTCATTATTCGTCTGTCTATCCCTCCATGTAACTCCGCACGCACTTCTCAAGTAACTCATTTCCACCGCTCTCACTCTTTTGTTAAATATAGTTAAGCTAATCTGCATATGTGATATCTTCCCAAATACTTCATATATATTTTATACACGTTTACAATAATTACCTTTCTGATGCGTAGCTCGCCCTTAAGAACGTTGAACCCTCCAAGATGAACCAGCTACTCAGCGAAACAACAAACCACCATCGTAACCAAGAAGCACAAACGCCGACACACAAAAACCACAGCCCAAACAACTGCAACGCCATGTAATACCAATCAAACCACATACCGTATCCAACTCACTATTTACACCATCTGCTAGGCATGCCTTAAACCACCATTACATGAAACACGCCGGACAATCGCTCCCCACTATCGCTAGCACAACCTCTCTCCACGATCTCTCCTTTCCGACTCCCTTCTCCTCCCCACATCGCATACACGCCCCCACTCACGTCATCAGCTGATGACGTCATCGCATCCTCGTTAATTTAATCATCAGGGTAATCTACCCTACAAATTATAGATACCCTACATGCGATTATACTATAGGTAGTACAGTATAATTATATGATACATAACATATACATTTACTTAATTACCACCCAACTCTTTATCTAATTTGCCAAGGGTAAACAACCATACCGGTCGTTTGCAGGCCAATCATACTAGTCGTTTGCAGGCCAATTTGTAGCCAGCACATCAAGATTCTAACAAAATTCCCTATTATTATTTTTATATTTTTTTTATATTTTTTTATTTATTTTTTTTTTCTACTACACACAGTCTAATATTGTGCATTACGACACACAATCTAATATTGTTGCATTACGACACACAATCTAATATTGTTGCATTAGTAATGCAACAATGTCACTACTATGTTCATAACACATCTCTATGTAATACTCTACATAGTAATTGCGCCAATGAGCATTTGAGGTGATGCCCCCTTTTTGGTAAGGCAATTTGCAAGTTGACTCCTTGTATCTACCCACTCCACACCAGTAACTTCTCTTTTAGCCAGCATATCTTTCATACAGGCAATATTAATCCTAAGGTACTTATCATCCACCTTCTTAACAGACCTTAGTGCTTCTACGAGAGACCTATTATCCACATAGCATTTTATAGGCACTTCCCCAATATCACCAATATCTTCCAGTATTTTTCCAATATAATATGCACTCTCAGCTGCTTCCAACAGAGCCATAGTTTCTGCTGCTAATGTGGACTTCACCACTCTCCTTATTTTCCTTGATTTCCACATGACAGGACATTTTCTACCCTCTGTGTCAGTTAGAAAAACTATGAAACCTCCTTGAGAGCCACAATCGGTCAAGTTTGCAAATGAAGCGTCACTGTAACATTCTAGGTGCAGTCCTTCAGTCAGAGTGGGAATGAATATATGTACTTGATCAGTCTTTACTCTCTTAACTACTTTATTAGCGTCCATCATGTCACCAACAGTACATTTCTTTATCAAGGTGCTCAAAGAACAAACATCAAACGAAATATCTGGCCTAGTCTGGGTCCCTACCCAATTGAGTTGACCAACAACTGACCTATACTTGTGAACTTCTTCCTCGTTTAGTCCTGAATCTTTTCTTTGAGCCCTTTTATGACTTATGTCCACTTGTTTCAGCGACTTTATGTAGCTTTCTTGATCTATACTAATTCCATCGGCCGTTTGCTGTATATTCAAGCCTACATACTTGAACTTCTTGGAATCAGCTGATCCCACCAGAAAATTGTTTTTCAATTTTGAAACCACACACTCTTCAAACTGATCAGTACCACCCCAACAAAAGTCGTCCACATGAATACACACAATGCCTTCCAAATTATTATCTCTGGTATACATAAACATTGCTGGATCAAATCTCGACATTCTCATACCAAGCATAATCAGTTCTTCTTTTACAGTGTCATACCACACTCTTGCAGCATCACTCAGTCCATAAACCGTCTTTTTAAGTTTCCAAATTCTTCCACTGAAGACTTCCGGCGGAGGATGTAAATATACCTCACGTTTAATGCCGTTACCTTGCAGGAATGCCGATTTAATGTCTATCGTGTGACATGACCACCCTTTCATTTGTATAGTAGCTAGAGCCAACCTCAATGATTCTTTACCACATGTAGGAGATTCGGTGTTTACCTCACCCTTAAGCTCTTCCTCGAATCCGCGAGCCACCAGTCTGGCTTTCACAATCCTACCTTGTTTAGTCTCTTTCTCGGTCACAATCCACCTTGTGGAAATAATGTCCTGACCTTCCCATTCCACTTCATCATATACATCATTCTCTCTCCAACTGTCTATTTCTTTTCTCTTGGCTTCCATAGACTTTTCACCTGAACATGTAATCATTATTTCCTCCTCATCTTCTATTTCTCTAATTTCATTAATGTCCTTCACGAAATCCATCCAGGTCTCTTCTCCGTTCTCTTCATTATGATAGTTAAAGCAATTCTTAAATTTACCCGATGCTTTGCCTGCCCTGCTCAAGATCTTGACGTTAATCCTCTCATTGGAATCTGTAAGTGATACCTCATATCGCTTTCCTACCTTTGGGATAGCATTCCTTTCCTCATTACAATCCTCCACAGTTTCACCACTTACATCATCGCCATCACTGTCATCATCACTCACTGCAGCGGCCTCCTCTGTAGTCTGTAAACTGCTTCTACCTTCATTACTAGAGCTAACCACATTACTGGCCGAGTATCCTTTCACTCTGCATACATGGGCCCTTACAACATAACCTCCATGCCGCAAAATGTTAACCTTACCATCCTTACCTATAACTCTTGCAGGACCTCGCCAGCTGTCCTCGCCTTCTTGTTTATAATAGACATAATTGCCTATCTTAACATCTTCATCATTTGTTTTACGAATGTTATGTGACAAAGCCCTTTTAATTCTCTCGTTAGCATCAGATTTCACAAATTCCTCTCTACACTTACGCAAAGCATTCAAATTATTAGCTACAATCTGAGAGGATGTAACATTTTCCAAGGCTGGAGGGTTATCTGCTGCTATGTTAGGATGGTTAGGATTAAAACTAAACACCAACTGATTAGGGGAGAATTCATTATTGTTGTGAAGAGCATTCCTGGCAGCCACAGCCCAAGCCAGTGCAGTTTCTATGTTGCATTTAGTATCTTCTTTAATCTTTAGTACGTTAGCCTTTAGCACTGCATTCAGTCTTTCACACGTCCCATTACTCCATGGACTTTCTGCGGCAGTACACATTATCTCAATGTTGAAATTCTCACCCATGCTCCTGAAATCCATATTATTAAATTCTCCTCCATTATCAGTCAACATCTTCTTGGGTGTGCCAAATATTGCTATCCAGTATCTCATAACAGCATCTATAATCACACTTGGGGTTTTATTTTTGATCACGCATGCATTACAGTATCTACTAGCGAGATCAATCATTACAAGGAAATACTTATCCTCAAAGAATTTCAGGTCCATACTTACAACGTCATTGAAGTTCCTCGCCATTGGCATACTAACCACAGGTCTAGACGGTGTTCTCTGGAACTTACTACAAGTTTCACATGATTCTCCAACATTTCTTATTTCATCTTCTAACTCTGCATCTATGATACCAGCTTCCTTGACCAATGTGATAAGTTTTTCCTTTGTAGGGTGGGCGAATTGCTTATGGAGTTTCAATGCTTTCTTCTTGGCATCACCTTTTCCATAGCTGTACAAGACATACCTCATGAAGTTCCTGTCCTCTCTGAAACTCTCGAATTTATTTATAGGCATAGCATAATGACCAGTGCTAGTGATTTTCAAGTTCTTAATTCTATCATACTTCCAGTCAACTTTGTCCTCAGCCAAATTCATCACCATACCCATCTTTTTCATGAAAGATTTACTTAGCAAAAGTGGTATATCCGATTCAACAACATCCGTCTCGATCATTAGCCTTTCTTTACCAATATAAGCGGGTATGCTGACTTTCCTATGGGCTTTCACTGTGTTACCATCACCAAACCGGAATGATTTATTGGTGCTATACTCCTTAACTTTACTCTTATCATTTACATCAATCATTTCATGATATTCCTCCAACCATTTATCCCCACACACATTAACGTTACAACCTGTGTCAAGTACTGCACAACCTATAGTTTCCTTCCTCAATGTTCTGGTATCACTGTTATCCTCAAAGAAACTGTCTAGTCATACTTCCTTTTTGTCTACTTCCTTTACTTTGTCACAATTCCTCACCCAATGATCTTTCGATCCACATTCAAAACATCCACCGTCAAGCCTATTCCTCCTCCAACTTCTTCTCTGGTATCTACCATATCTACCACCCTTATTGTATCTACCATTGTTCCAGTTCCTATGATAACCACCTTGGCCACCATAACCATAATTGGTTGTCCACATGATCACTTCTTCTGTATTACCGTCCTTTGAAGATACAGCAGTCTCCTCAATCTTAGAACATATTTCTTTTAGTTCCTGTTCCAAAATTGTCTTTCTATTCTTCAAATCATCCTTCCCATTCACCTTTGTCATATATACCGGTTCAGACTTAACCTTAACTTCTTGAGTTACTTCACTCCTTGTCACACTGCTTGACTCAAACATTCGTTTTAATGTTGATCGAACCTCCTTAAATGATAGGGGTTTTGTTGATGCCATAACCTGTTCCCTTTGTATTTCCGTTAATTTACAATTCTTCACCAGACGGAAAGCCAACACCTCATCTGGCAGTTCCATGCCCTTTTCTGTCATTTTGTAGTACTTCATGTCAAATTCTCTCATGAAATCGCAAATTGACATGTCATCCTTCCTCACACATTCCTCAAAATTCTGATATGCCATAAATTTCCTTCTCTCGGGTTCCTTCAGGAAGGCCTCATCTAATTTTGCTATCAGTAGGTCAACTCCATTTTCTTTCTTCTTATCCTCTGTTGACACCTGATTAGCCACTTCCCTGGCTTGACCAGTTAACGTGAGATGAATGGCTAGCGCTTGCTTCTTTTTATTTATATCCGTTAATTCTGTCCACATCAATACATCTTCCTTCCATTGTTCATATTTGTCTAAATCAGTTAACATGGGGGGGTTCTTAATTACAGAAGCCATGACGGAACTATGGACCTCTAGGTTATGGGCCCAGCACGCTGTAACTACGCTCTGCTACCAAACTTGTTAAATATAGTTAAGCTAATCTGCATATGTGATATCTTCCCAAATACTTCATATATATTTTATACACGTTTACAATAATTACCTTTCTGATGCGTAGCTCGCCCTTAAGAACGTTGAACCCTCCAAGATGAACCAGCTACTCAGCGAAACAACAAACCACCATCGTAACCAAGAAGCACAAACGCCGACACACAAAAACCACAGCCCAAACAACTGCAACGCCATGTAATACCAATCAAACCACATACCGTATCCAACTCACTATTTACACCATCTGCTAGGCATGCCTTAAACCACCATTACATGAAACACGCCGGACAATCGCTCCCCACTATCGCTAGCACAACCTCTCTCCACGATCTCTCCTTTCCGACTCCCTTCTCCTCCCCACATCGCATACACGCCCCCACTCACGTCATCAGCTGATGACGTCATCACATCCTCGTTAATTTAATCATCAGGGTAATCTACCCTACAAATTATAGATACCCTACATGCGATTATACTATAGGTAGTACAGTATAATTATATGATACATAACATATACATTTACTTAATTACCACCCAACTCTTTATCTAATTTGCCAAGGGTAAACAACCATACCGGTCGTTTGCAGGCCAATCATACTAGTCGTTTGCAGGCCAATTTGTAGCCAGCACATCAAGATTCTAACACTCTTGATCCGAGTCTCTTCCCGAACGTCCATGCTTCGCTTCCGTAAGTTAGTGTCGGGATTACCACACTGTCATGCAAGGACTTCTTCACTTCCATACTGACCACCCTATTTCTTGTTACTGCTTTCAACATTCCTACAACCCTCTTCCCCTGTTGCACCCTCTCCCGCACTTCCTCATCCATAGTCCCATCTTTACTCAACACACTGCCCAGATACTTTAAAAAGCTGACGATCTCCATAGCCTGACCGTTCAACTTCACCCCTTTCGTAGACCATAACCTTGCTGTTCCCCGCATTTACCTTCAAATTCCGTTTTCCGCACACTGTTCCAAACTCATTTACCAGACCCTGCAACCCCCATTCATTATCGCTCATCAGAACTGTATCATCCGCAAACAGCAGTATAGGCAGCCTCCACTCATTTCCCTCCCTTTTCAGCGATACACCAACATCCACTGCTCTTCCTAGTACAGTATTTCTTTCATGACTCCATCCATATATACAGTAAACAACCACGGGGACATCACACACCCCTGTTTCAACCCAACACTCAGGTCAAAGAACTCGCTCTGCTAATTCTTCACACGTACTGCCGCCTTTGCACCCTCATACATGCTCTTCACTGCTTTCAGCAACTTGCCATCTACTCCGTATATTCTCAGTACTTTCCATATACCTTCTCTATCCACTCTGTCATAGGCCTTCTCCAAGTCCATAAAGGCAACATACACCTTTTGTTGCTTCTCCAGATATTTCTCCACAACACAATTCAGGGTAAAAATCAGATCTACACATCCTCTTCCCTACCTAAAACCTCCCTGCTCGTCGCCTATCCATTTCTCCGTTCTCACTCTCACTCTCTCAATCACTACCCTACTGTACACCTTCCCTACTACGCTTAAAAGACATATACCTCAGTGGTTACCACACACTCCTCTTTCACCTTTGCCCTTATATAGGGGGACTATTATGCCAGTCTTCCAGTCATCAGGTGCATTCCCCTTCTCCCATGCTAGTTTGCACATTTTCCATACCCATTCGATCACTATCTCACCACCATACCTCAACATTTCCCCACACACTCCATCTGTTCCTGGTGATTTCCCCAACTTCATTCTTTCCATGGCTTCCCACACTTCTGACCTCCTGATCCCCACCTCCTCCTCTTCTCCCTCCCATACCATATCCAACTATGTTTGCTGGCTCTTCATTCCTTACATTTAGCAACTCGTTGAAGTACTCCCTCCATCTTTCGACTCTCTCTTGCTTCTCAGCTAGCATTCTCCCATTCTTATCTTTCACACCCTTACTGTTTCCCTTGCTACTTTCGTAAAAAAATTTACTTCTTTCCAGAACAGATGGCAAATATGGGTCTAAGAGTTAACATAGATAAATCAAAGGTCATGATTAGTGGAGTAGGGCGTAGAGCTATGGAAAGAAGCGGCGACTATCCATGCGCAGTATGTGGGAAGGGGGTGGGAAATAATTCAATTCAATGTTGTGTCTGTAGTGACTGGGTACACAAGAGATGTAGTGGAGCTAGAGGACCTTTGACAAGAATCATAGACTTTGAATGTGCAGTGTGCAAGGGAGATCTTGTATTAAATGACCCGCCTGTCAGTGTTGATTTTCACAGTGTAACGCTGGAGTGTGTGAATAAGTTCTGCTACCTGGGCGATACAGTTTCTGCTGGAGGTGGCGCTGAAGCTAGCTCCATTGCTAGAGTCAGAAGTGGCTGGGGAAAGTTTAGAGAGCTGTTGCCACTCCTGAACATGAGAGGGCTCCCACCCCACCTTAAAGGGAAGGTGTATACCTCGTGTGTTAGGAGAGCGATGACCTATGCCTCTGAGACGTGGCCGGTTAAAGCGGAGGATGTCAATAGAATGGAACGGAATGAGAAGAGAATGGTGAGATGGATATGTGGGGTTAATCTTAGGGACAGGGTATCGAGCGAGGAATTGAGAAGGCGTCTGGGCATTAGGAGTATCAGTGAAGTGATGCGCACGAGCCGACTTGGTTGGTTTGGACATGTGGAGAGAATGGATGATCAGAACTGGGTGAAGAAATGCCAGACTGTGAACTTGAGGGGAGCTGCGCGTAGGGGTGGACCTAGAATGACGTGGGCTCGGGTACTCCGGTCCGATCTCAAAATAAAGAACTTGACAACAGAGGCAGCCCTTGACAGGGCCGCCTGGATAGCTGCCATTTAGGACGTGAGACTGTAACCAGTCTCTGTGGACAAACGGTCTTTAAACTTGTATGTATGTATGTATGTATGTATGTATGTATGTATGTATGTTCTCTCCGTCAATGACGTGAGAGCCTAATCCATTATCAGGGCATCCCGGGTCCTCTAGGAACCCGGAAAACGCAACCCGAATAATATAATAAAAACATCCTAGGGGATACCCCTTGAATAGTTTATAGGGTACGTCATAGAATCGGATACCATTATGAAAAATATAATAAAAGTACAGTAACATACTGTAGAGTAAGGCTATTCAAATCTGGTGCCGACACAAAGGCAGGCTTCCCATGCACAGTAGCTCAGCGCCGCCTAGCGTGTCACTCTTTCTCTATTCGTGTTGCGACTGACCCAACCAGGCGTGTTTATTTTTGTTCCCTGTTTTGTCCCGTGTCTCTCCGTCTAATTTTCGGAGCAATGGGAAGTATGTGGAAGGTGAGAAATACATACATACATACGGTACATAAATTTTTAAGACCGAGTGCTCCACACATACGATCAGTTTCAGTCTCTTGTCCTAATGGTGGCATTCCAGGCAACCCTGTTAAGGGCTGCTTCACTTGTCAAGTTTTTGGATTCGAGATCGGCACGTATACAGTAGTCCGATCCCAGGTCTTCCGCGGTCCACCCCCTTGGTGCAGCTCCCTCCACAATCACAGACCTGCATCTTTTCACCCAATTTTGTTCATCCATTCTCTCCACATGCCCATACCATCCCAGTCTACTTGTACGCATCTCCTCGCTAATACTCTTTATACCTAAGCGTCTCCTCAGCTTATCATTTGTTATTCTATCCTGCAGCCTGGCCCCACACATCCATCTCACTATTCTCATCTCATTACGTTCCATTTTGTTGACATCCTCTACTTTAACGGCCCATGTTTCTGAGGTATACGTCATTGCACTTCTAACACATGAGGCATACACCTTTCCCTTCAGGGGAGAGGCATTCTTTTCATGGTCAGAATTGGCAGCAGTTCTCTAAACTTCCCCCAGCCACATCTAATTCTAGCGACAGTGGCAGCCTCGGCCCCACCACCGGCAGAGATGGTAATAGGTAACAAAACTTGTCCACCAGCTCCAATGACTATTTCCAAAATTCACAGCCACAGGATCATCGTTTAACACAAGCTCGCCCTTGCACACTACGCACTTAAATTTATCAATTTCTGACTCATCCTTCGGCAGGGATCCTTTTAATCTACTACTGCGCTTACTCCCATGGTGCACCCAACATCGACAGACGCTACACCGAAATGAGTTAGCGCCCACACCCTTTCCACACACTGCACATGGGTATGCACCGCTCTTTCCCACATTACCTCGTCTCGATCTTCAATGCATAACCTTAGTTTTGTTAATATTACTTTACTTTACTTTCATTGACGTTCACCTTCAGCTTCCTTCTCCCACAAACCACACCAAACTCTTCGACTACCCGCTGCAGTTTCTCTTCAGAATCCACCACCAACGCTGTGTCATCAGCAAACAGCAACTGATTCAACTCCCAATCTCTACCATTATTTCCTACTAAACCCAATCCTCTACCTGTAGTTCTCATTTTCACCTCCCTCACCACACCATCCATAAATATATTAAACAGCCACGGTGACATTACACAACCCCGTCGCAAACCCACATAGACAATGGAGCACTCTAAAAATACAATTCTTCTATCTATCTATCTATTGCCTGACGCCGTGATCCCCTAAGGGGTGGCCACTCTAAAAATACAATTCTTTGTAAATGTAAAAAAAAATAAACAAAATATATAAAAAAATAAAATAATAATAATAATAATTGAAGTAAGAATCCTGCCAGCCAATCAGAATGCTGGATTAGACCATCCCTTTAAACCAGCTGTGCCTGACATTCCTGGCTTGTATCACACCCTCCGGCTCGACCAATCACAAGCTCCCATTGACGCTTCAAACCAAGACGGAGCCAGTCGCGCTTACACGTCCCCCCTTTAAATCGCTCTCGCTCCATCCACAAACCGTTTCTCCTGGTTGCAATAAGTCTATTACACCGGTGCAATCCTCATATTCCCGTAAGCCACTACAAGACATTTGCAACAAGCTACCAGGGATATATTATAACGATATAAGCAAGGAGGAGAGAGAGATAAATATTCAAGATGCGCGGCTGGAGGTAGCTCTGCCCGGGAGACGGGCTCGACCAATCACAGCGCGTCAATTCGTGAGGCGGGACTATAAAGGGAGGTGGGCGGAGCCCCAGACGACACAACTGTCACGGACGCCACTGGGCTTACCTGCTAGCAGCCACCTCTCTCTCCCTAACCTGGACAGTGATGGAAATTTGGGCAAGCCTGCTCCAGCCTACCAGCTCGCTTGCTGTGATCCAGTGAAGTCCACCTCTGGCCCAACACAGCCTTCGTCTGCCGACCAGATACACCTCAAGTATCCTGGTGCTTGTCGTCACATTGCTGGCTTGCATACCTACAGCCAAGCAATTCAAGAGGGGCGGCAAATGGTAGATGGGACTGAAGATTTCCAGAAGAGATATTGGCCAGCCTTGGGGTGGTGAAGATTGTTCCAGACAAAACAGTAGACACCCAATATTTTTTATAGGACCCTTATGGGCCCACAACATACTGACTAAAGAGAGATAAATGCTAGACAAACCCAGTGGTTCCAACAATTAAAATAGATGTGTTCTTATAGAACAAAATAAAGATAAATGGATTAGACTCATGATAAAATAAATTGATGAAGTGTTGAGAGAATATAGCTGTTATTATTAGAGAAGGCTCCATGCCACTTAGCTACCAATAGTATAGGATCTTCTAGGTTAGTAAATAAATTTAATCACTAAAGATAAGGGGGAGATTCAAAAAGAGATTAAAAGATTAGAATGGGAGTCTGATTAAATAATTATCAACTACAGGGATAACGGGGTTATGAGAAGTGTTCAAGAAAGGGGATAAAAAAAATAGTTGCTGATAGGTTAGACCTAGCTTGAGAAATAGTTAGGAAGGAATCTAGTCCGTATGATGAAATATACTTTTTGTTATAAAGGAAACATCGTTATTCGATCGAAAAGATTATTGTAAGGAATACATTCTAAATAGTAGCATCTAATAAGGGCAATCCACCCGCCCATTAAATAGAGATATTGTAATCATAACATAAGTAATTAATGAGTTGACCATTGAACTAAAGTACAGTATTGTAATCATGACATAAGTAACAAGTCGAGTCGACTATTGTGAGAGATATTGTAATCCGGAGATAAGTAGTTAGCGAGTTCATAAATATAGTATTCATGATATAAGTTGAATATTGAGTCTGATATTGTAACCCTGATCTAATAATAATAATAATAAGCATGTTACTTATTTCTCATAAGCGCCAATTTTTCCGAAGAATTCACTAGCGCTCGGAAAGAGAAAGAAAAAAGAACAAAATCAATGCATCAAAAGAAGGCTTATATACAACACACATTTAACAATCACTAGCAGTGGCAAAATAGCCTATACTCTATAGCCATCTGTCATGATACCTCTCTCAAGATCATAGCTTCTCTCAAAGAGAAAAGTCTTAACCCTCTCCGACATATGACGCAATTTTGAGCCTATTAGGGATACTTTAAAACCTTTGTTACCATCAGGGGTATTTAGAAACCTTTAGTATAGTTATTTCAACCTCTGCAGTTGTCTTTGAGTTAGCTGTGGGCAGAAAACTAATTTTGGAGAGGTAATTATAAGAGTGAGAGAACTCTATTTCTTATTGCTAATCTGGCAACCTCTGCGTCATATGAGTCTGAAGGGGTTAAGTTGTCTCTTGAAGCATTCAACAGAACTCAGTTGTCTCATGGACAGCGGCAACCTGTTATACAACCTCGGAGCCATGTAGAAGAATGACCTCTCAAAGAAAGAAGACTGCTGGAAAGCCCTTGGTTCATCAAGACGAAAAGGGTCATTGTCATGACGCACAACTACACCATGGTGTGCCGGTGGGCGCCTGAGCAGCTCCGCAAGGTACCTAGGCGGGTGCCCAACCCCAAAAAGGGTTGAAATAGGGGAGCTATCCCCCCGCCAAAGGCGGCTTTCTAGGGCCTTTCCTAGCTGATGCTGAGAAGATTGGGTTCTAGTCATGTGGTGATGGGCTGGTCTATCAGAGTGAGAACTGAGCAATCTCTGCCATACCCATAGCTTACTCTGACTGTTCCTTTTACTTATATATTTTCTAGATCTCAAGTGACGGCGTCTCTAACGTGGATTGACCTCCCAATCTACCAAGATTGGAAGCCAAAGCGTCACATTTTTCCCTTGCCCCTCAACTTTCTCTTCATAATTGCTGAGGGACACAGGGCCCTGGGTGGGGCTTTGGTTTCCCGGGCATTTCCGCACCCTCCTCAGCTCCCCGCCATGGAGTGGCTTCGGTCACCCAGGCTTTATTGTGGTCGGCGGGGAGGGTTCTGTGGGGGCGCTCGGTTATGGCCTTGGCCTTGCTCTGGGCCTTGGGGCTGTTCGGCCAGGCAGCTTGGGGAACAACAACAACAACAACAACCTTAAAAGTCACCAAACACAACTTAAATTCTATTCTTGCTCTTACTGGCAGCCAGTGCAGTTCTATGTGAAGAGATGTAGTAGGAGTTCTAGGTGGAACACCAAAAATGAGTCTTGCGGCCCTGTTAAATAACAGACTGAACTTTCTTTAAAATATAATTTGGAAGACCCACCAACAGGGCATTGCAATAATCAACACGAGAGAAGACCAATGAGTGAACCAACGTCAGGAGGCAACGTCTGGTTATAAACGGCTTCACCAAATAGAGATTTCTGATGTGCAAGTAACAACTTTTAACTATCTGGTTTACATGCTCTTTGAAATCTAATCGGGAGTTCACATATACACCCAGATTTCGAACAGAGTTGGCCGGTCGCAGCTGAGATCCACCCACATTGATGGAGAGGGCACCTATATCATCAGCTCTTCTATTTCCTCGGATGATGAGAATATCAGTTTTACCATAATTTAGTTTAAGTTTTCTCACTCTCATCCACTTCTTGATATCAGACATCAACAATTCCATCTTACTCCGTATATCAACTATATTTGTGATTCTCACATAAATCTGGGTGTCATCTGCATAAAAGTGAAAGGTGACATTATGTGCACGAAGCAGAAGAGACAAACTGCTGATATAAATTATAAATAGGATAGGACCTAA
This sequence comes from Paralithodes platypus, assembly GCA_032716605.1. Taxonomy (NCBI): domain Eukaryota; kingdom Metazoa; phylum Arthropoda; class Malacostraca; order Decapoda; family Lithodidae; genus Paralithodes; species Paralithodes platypus. Next base: position 24,230,445 of record CM064516.1, on the reverse strand, counting down.
AACTGATCCCTGCGGAACACCATACTGCAGGGGTGTCGAGTCCGAGACCATTTGATTTACCATCACACTCTGGGATCTACCTGACAAGTACGACCCAAGAAGCAAGAGAGCGGAGTCACGCACACCACAATCATAAAGATCACTCAATAACAACTCGTGATCCACTGTGTCAAAGGCTGCAGAGAGATCAAGCAAGACCAATAGTGAGGCCACACCATTGCAAATGTTCTCAACTAGATCATTATGTACTCTAATCAATGCTGTTTCAGTTGAATGATGCTGTCGGTAAGCAGACTGAAAAATTGGGATAGTTTCATTCTGCTGAAGTAGTGGTTGTAATTGGTCAAGTATTGCACGCTCTAATATCTTTGATATGAAGGACAGGTTGGAGACAGGACGATAGTTCAACATGTTCTCAACATCAAGTCCAGGTTTCTTTAGAGTAGCTCGGAGTAGTGCATGCTTTTCAGAATGTGGGAAGCTACCTTCCGAGAAGCACTTATTAATTATTTTGGAAATAAACTCAACTGTGTGATCATAGACTCTTGGTAGCTTGGAAACATTTATGGGATCCAACGGGCAAAATGTTTTATTGAGGTTTCTTATGTAGGACGAGATCATGTCCACCTCTACTGAGTGAAAGGATGAGAGGACATTATTAGGAATGTGTCGGGGTTGGAGTACAACTGAAAGTTCTTCACCAACAGAAGCATCATCCAGTTCCTGTCTTATGCGAGTTATCTTGCCAGCAAAAAATGACACAAAGTTGGCAGCCAACTCGGCATCGGGTACATAAGGTCTTAAGCTGACTCTTGTTTTTCCAAGTAAACTGTTTACAATTGAAGCCAACCTCCTCTGGTCGTTACCACATGAGTCAACTTTTCCCTGATAATACACTTTCTTTTCATCTTTGATTGTGTGGACCATGGCTCTTCTGGCTGACAGATATTGCAACCATGTAGAGTCTGTTTTATTTTTCCGCCATTCACGTTCAGCTCTTCTACGCGCTCTTCTAAGAAATATAACTCGAGTGCTATACCAGGGTGAATCATCTCGTACTATGATTTTCTTCTCTACTTCTGCACAGTGATGATCGAACACTAATTTAAGTGCATTTCCATGTACCTCCACCAGCTCATCTGAAGTAAGGTTGGAAGTATCAATACTTCCCAAGTACTGTTTTACTTCACTGCTAGCCAAATTTTGGTCTGTATTTTTATAATTTCTAAATCTGATTACTTTTTCATGTGTGAGTGGCTTAGGGAAATCAAAGCTGAAAGTAATCAAAGCATGATCAGAGGTATTAGGGTCAGCATTCTCAACATCAACATCCAGAACACCACCACAACCCACAGGAGAGAAAACCAAGTCAAGGGTGTGTCCTAAGATATGAGTTGGGTGGGACACATGGTTTACAAAATTGTTCTGATCAGTCAACTCAAGGAACTCAGGAGAGAATGGCTTCAGATGAGGGCTGTCAACCCAGTAATTAAAATCTCCACATATCAAAAGTCTTCCGGTTTTAGCAGAAAATTCCTCGAGAAACTGCCCAAACTCTTCCATAAAACCCCTATTTATTAGTGGCCCCTCCATCATTGACGAACATGCCTATTACATAAGGCACCCTCTTCAAACACTCATCCGCCGTAGTTTTGAATCTACCGCGCAGAGCATCTAAAATATGAGGAGCCTTCATCATGAGCGCACGCGACCTCACTCATGGCTTCAGTCATTATGAATTGGGTTCTCACTACGAAAAAACTTCGTAAAATATAAAAAGAAAAAGAAAATAAGAATAACTATTCAATAAGCTTTCCATAATATCGTGGATGTACTTGTGTGGATCTTTGACCAGACGCTGACTCAGGCGTCATTCTTCCTTCTCTGCTCTGCGCTCAGCCTGCCCGGACGTGTCTCCCCACGCTCCGCTGGTTCCGCATTTGTTGCGTCCCTAGTGAGTTTTTTCTCATTTATTTACTCCGGGATGTATCGAGTAAGGTTAGGATATGCGTAGCAGGAGTGTCCTGGGCTGGTTGCCCGCAGTGCAGTGTATTTTGGGTCGTGTGTTTGGGGCATCTATTTCGGATGTACCCTCGTGGTCCTGTTGTGGACTTGTGAACTTTTTCACTGTTAGCTAGCTTTGTGATGCAGGCGGCTTTCATTACGCGTTATTATTGCTTCCTTTTATCTTTCTGATGAGGTAGCTTATTTTTTCTGACATTCCCAGCGTATTTTTCTTCACTTAGTGAAGTTTTTTCTGGGTCCCGAGTCAGTTCTTCCCTTTGCCGGAAGTGTTTGCTACAGTGGTGTGTTGACGGTGGTTCCTGTTGTGATATAATTCAGTGCTTTTTGTTTATATTACGACATGCTTACTTTTATGTCCGTCTGCCTAGGCCTAGCCAGCCTCTCGTAGCTTTGCCACATGTACAAATGTTATTGATTTATGTTATAAATATGTACTACTGTGTCATGTGTGTCCTGGTTTAGTTGTGTATTGGCTAATTCCACGGACTATTTATGTGTCCTGGTTTAGTTGTGTATTGGCTAATTCCTCGGACTATGTTGGGCCCGGCGTTAGTTGTGTTTTGGCTACGCCTCGGTCCTGTTTTGCGTTCAGATGGTATCTGGACGGGGTGGGTTATTTCCGGCGGGTTTTTCTCGGTTACACCATGAAAAACCCGGCTGGTTGCCGAGTTTTAGCCACGCGTGGTTTAAAAACCAGGCTTGTTTCCCCGGCGAGTGGGTGTCTGTGGCTCCCCAGGACTGCGTCTCTGTGGTGCCTGTTTCAGGCCCCTTATGAATCCCGGCGGGATGGCTGTACCCATCTAACAGTGTTCATACGGACACGTGTTTGTAGTTTTTTCGGTTTTGCAAAGCCAATAAAAACCTAAGCTGTTGTTGTTTTTCCTCCCCGGCGATCTTTTACAAAGAAGTGGGGATAGGATTGGTTGGGGTTAACTTTAAATCACCCGGCGGGTGCAACCTGGAAGGGTGGGATGAACGAATTTACAATAGAAATTCAGTTTAGTTGACCAGACTTTGAGGGATGCATTGTGTATCACCTTCAACATACGGCGAATTAAGGCACAATTGGGGTTAACGTTTTTAAACTATTATTCACACCCGGCGGGTGCTCCCTGGAAGGGTGGGAATAACGAATGTTCAATTCAGTTAGTTAACCAGACAATTGAGGGATAAGTTTTGTATCGCCGCCTTCAGCTTAAGGCGTAATTGAGGTTAACAGTTTTTAAACTAATATTCACGCCCGGCGGGTGCTCCCTGGAAGGGTGGGAATAACGAATTTACAAATTCAGTTAGTTAACCAGACAATTGAGGGATACGTTTTGTATCGCCGCCTTCAGCATACGGCGATCTAAAAAGATACTTCGGGAGAAGTTAGGTCTCGTATATGTGTCAGGCTTCCCAGTTTTTTATCTACGAGATAATTCGGGGGCCGGCGTCTTTTTTAGGGTTTTTTTCCAAAATTGAATCTGGAAACAAACACCACCGGCAAGACTAAAATCAGTTATAAACGCCATGCGGGTCTTTATATAATGTCAGAGGGTATTCATAAATCTTTTTGGACAAGTTAAGATAATTTGAAATCTTTTACTTAGGAACCCCACCGCGTAGCGAGCCGTAGTCGTTGTGGATTGCGTCTCGTTACCCGGCGGGTTATTTAACACTTGTGTGCGGACATGTTTTATTAACCTTATGAGCATTAATTCCTGGAAATTTTCTTTTTTTCCAGAGCTGGGTCCCGGCGGGTCTATACAGAACTTGGAGTAAGTTTCCCACCAGTCTCTGTCATGGCTACCTTTGCTCCGGTTTTTGCTTTATGCATTACGCCCTCCTGTTCAGGTATCCCTATTTTTGCGCACACCCTTTGTATAAAATGTGTTAAATGTCTCGACCGCTCAAGGGGTCTGTGGGTGATGCGAAACTGTACCTTTTGCTCTCAACTCAGTTTAAAAGTCTTACAAGACAATGACAAGACCGCAGCGGTCGCCTTACAGGAGGTCAGGCAGCAGATGACCGCTTATACTACTATTGTGGCTCATAAGTCACTTCAATGCGATAACGTCCAGTTATGGGATAAGTTACTAGTTGAGCACCCTCCCCTTAAACGTCCCTCTAGAGTAACTGTTCGTAAACCAAAAGAGACTGGACAGGGTTCTATACTTGCTCCAGCCCCAGGCACAGCTAAGCGACAGCGAGAACCGACTCCCCCGGTGGCGGCCTCCTCGTCACGGGCGAGATCTAAGTCCAGGTCCCCGCTTAGGCAGCAGCCGCCGAGTCTCTCTTCTTCACCAACGAGCAAGAAGAGTAAGACAGAGGGGTCAACAAGTGAATATAGCGAGAAATCCTCTAAACCCAAGAGCAGTTCGCGGTCGCACCTGTGACGCTCCTGCATAGTAGCCACGTGCGGGCATGCGCGCGCGTCGGCTGCCCAGCCGTTTAGAAACCGGCTGGCGGCAGCCGGCCGGCCGGCTTTTCCTTAGTATATATCCTACGACAATGTAACTAATGTCTGGGATATTCTTATGTTGTTTCACAGCTTGAAGCTGCCCTTATTCTTAACCAACGCATCTTAGTATATTTTATTCTCGATAGTTGATTGTTTCATTATAATATATAAGATGTAAGTCTAGTGAGAGTGGGAGGAGACGAGCGGGAGAGAGAGACCGGCTGGGGGACGTTGCTTCGCGCGGAGAGTCCAGCTTGGGACGAGCCTGATGTTGCCACGTGCATTTGATAGCAACGTTAGGATTAGTTTCGACTCACGCCAGGGGTAGAGGATTTTGACCTGGCAACTGTGTTGAGTGTTGCCAAGCATGGGATGTATTTTGCATGCCTAGGGTGGGGTCCAGACAGATTCAAGACTCAGAGCTCACCTCACTGTCGTACCCTTCGGACCCCCTTGATATCTATCCCTCTCAACCCCACTTAGAAACTTTCTCTCTTACTTTGTATACCTTCCTTCCACTACTTCACCAATCTATTTAATTATCCCATCCCCTTGATAGACCTTATGTCTATTATTGTATTAACGACGAGCTCTCAGATAACTAGATAGGATTTTGGGCCTTATGCAGAGACGTAATTGTTAATGAGACCTAGGAAGTTTTTGTTGTTGTCTCATATTTGGTGGTTTCATGCTTGCTAGTGTGTTCTTGTGTCAGGTTAGCAGGGGCTAGACCGGAGGGGAGGCTTTTTGCGATCCTTTAAGTAAAGTCTGCTGGTGCGAGTCCTGTGGACCCGCACGACTTTACTAGGATACCCGTGGGAGTCTGGGGGCATTTTCTTGTCTGTGTCCCTGTGTGTCTAGTGTTGTGTTGTGTGAGGGCCCTTGCCTAGTCCACTCAGCACTGCGCTAGCACGTCTTGCTTTTGTTTTAGGGTCGCCAGGAGAGAGTCAGATACTTGCGATCTGAGTCTCTCAAGAGAGCACCCTTTCAATTAGAGTAATTTGGCGCACAGACCTGGGAACATCCCTAGGCTAGAGCAGGTGGCTCAGCCCGGGTATCCGAAGCCTATATCCTTCCGGCTAGACCTCTGCCGCCTGGCAGATTAACAGCTAGTGGTTTATTATTTCTGTATGCTTGTTATTGTGCCACAGTTTACCGTTTTTGTGAGCATTGTGAGTCTGGGTGTGGCTTAGAGACTCTGTCCGAGCAGGCTTGCCTGACTAAGAGTGAGAAGCACACCTGTATGTGGTTATGTTGCGAGTTGCTACCTTTATTTAATTATACCTATGCCATTATACACTGTATGGCCTATCACTAGTATTTATTCCTGCTTATGAGTTAAGAGTTCTCTAAATCCGTAACGTACTTTCTTTGCTAAGCATCAGATCCTACAGTAGCCGCATGCAGTTTAGAAACCCGCATCTTGTCTACCGGTACGATGTTTTGAGGACTGTTTGCTTTCACCTTCTTTCACGCAGGGGTGATTAGTTGTATTAATTAACGTAACGTTAAATGTACTTTCTTCTAGTTTGTTATTAAATTGTTTCTGCAATTTAATTCTGTTACCTATCTTTTCCTTGAAGCTTTAAGTCAACTTAATTGTGTGATCTTTTATATAGCCTGCTTGACTATCAGCAGGCTATAGTGCGTGCACCCTGTAACCGAGTCATAGGATACCTTGTTGTCCAGGCAGGACTCTTGACGGTTTAGGGTGGTTTGTTACCTGGGTTTATAGATAAGGGTTGGATCTAGCGTTTTCCGTTGTTGCTTGTTGCCGCATACCTAGTCCAATAAAAAGAGCCTAGTGTTTATATATCCCAGGACGTAACACACCGTAGCCACAAATCTTCCCGGAAGGACTCACATGATCGAAAGGCTTCCCGGCGTTCACCGGAGTCTAGTGCCTCTCGTCATACCTCTACCCCCGACAGAGCTAGTGTGCAATCTCATAGGGAGAATTTAGTACCAGTACCAAAAGATAGTTTACCTCTTAGTATTTTAACTCTAGATTTGGAGAGTTCAGTGGACAGTGATCGTCCACTGGCAGAGTCAAGTGGGAACTCCATAATTGAGGGTATGTCAGACTCCCAAGGGAGTGCAGGCCAAGGCATGGGTGTTTGGCGGTTTTCTCAACCTATGGCTAGAACTACACAAACAGTGGCTGATGTCCACCGGGATGCGGCGATCCCATCATCTATTCCTGACTTGTCTTTACAACAAGATGAGACTCCGGCTTCGGCGGAATCCTCTCGTGGTGAGCCGGATGACAAAGACGATGTATCTATCATCTCAGACATGGAAGTGCAGGAGTCAGGGTCAGTTTTAGACGCCGCACAGGATCGTAATGATTCACCTTTGAGTTCATCATCGAATAAATTTGTCACAGCAGAGGAAATAGATGGGCTGCTAGTTAATGCTCTCACTAAATTTTTTGCCCAACAGCCGGAGACTCCTACAGTGGACCTGGGAGCTCCTATGACAGGTTCTAACGTCTGGCCTCTGATGACTTCTATTGCTTTGACTCAGATCCCTCACCCTCCCTCTATATCACCATCGGTGGTCACTAGGCCTGCTCCGGCGGCACTGACTACTTCGAATGTAAGGGTTATAACGGATGTCAATCCACCCCCTTTAGATAAAGCACCTATGAGAAAGGTAGCTATGCCCTTACTGTACGGCCCAGATGAGTCATGGGTTCACTTGATCCCCACTAATCCAGAGGTCGCTCAACCTACCTTGTCAGGGGAACTTCAGGTGCCACGTGAGTGGGTAATACAAGGCAATAAATCTAAAAAATTAAGGGCCTTGGATACTTTGGGGAATGTACTAGATGTTAATGTTAAGGCCATTCCTAATTATTATCACCAGGACTATTTTGTTTATACTGCTAAACCTGCCCTGCCCCCTGCCTCAGCTTCGAAACTGTTTTCTGACTGGTCCAAGCACGATGGTTTTAATGACATTATAGGTTTGACTCCTGTAAGGAGATAAAGAAAACCTAATATTTAGTAGTGGCCCCGTAATCATTGACGAACATGCCTATTACATAAGGCATCCTCTTCAAACACTAATCCGCCGTAGTTTGAATCTACCGCGCAGAGCATTTAAAAAACTGAGGAGCCTTCATCATGAGCGCACGCGACCTCACTCATGGCTTCAGTCATTATGAATTGGGTTCTCACTACGAAAAAACTTCGTAAAAAATAAAAACAAAAAGAAAATAAGAATAACTATCCAATAAGCTTTCCATCATATCGTGGATGTACTTGTGTGGATTTCTGACCAGACGCTGATTCAGGCGTCATTCCTCCTTCACTGACATATCAAGTAAACCAAAATCCTTAATACATCAACGAATGGGAAGGGGACGGTCGGGAGGGCCCCAGTCGTCAATGATTACGGGGCCACTACTAAATATTAGGTTTTCTTTATCTCCTTACAGGAGTCAAACCTATAATTTATTAGTGGCCCCTCCATCATTGACGAACATGCCTGATATCTAAGACTGGAGGGGGACATTCGTAATCATATCATAACTCTAGAAAAGCAGATAATAAAAACAACCACATAGTATTCTTACTTTTGAAAAATGTATTTAATACGGCGTAGGCCGGAAATATACAAGAAAAAGGGGTTCAGGCAGGTGCGTGCTTCAAAGAAGCCTGCCCGACAAAAATGGGTAACCCTGAAGATTCTGAACACAGATCTGTAGTTACAAAAGGCACCCCACTCAACGAGTGGTGACAAAAATAATAATAAGTTATAAGTTTATATGTGCACATCATAAACCCCAAAATACATGTGGAGATCAATTGCAAATGAACTCCATTGAACTAATATTACATTGCTTTCGCAGCTAAAACTACTATAACAACACCGTTGTTTTGTACTAAACCTTGTACTAGCACAATTTCTCGCAGAGAAATTTTCATATCACATTTTAACCTTAAATTGTATCACAGCTCTCATACTCCGGCGGGGTCTAGGGTGTCCTATGTCAACTGACTGCACCCCCCCCTTCCGTGAAAGTAAACATAAGTGACTGCAGGGCCACCTAGACCCTCTGCCTTAAAGCTATACATGGTAAGGAAGGTTTGTCTAGAGCAACTGACAAGTATCTAGAGAGAAACGTATGATTAGACGCCCACAACTGTGCGGACGCAATATCTTCAACTGAAAAGTTTTTCAGGAAACGTAAAGAGGCCGCCCACTTGCGTAAATCGTGGGCCCTACCCACAACGCCGGGATTACTCTCTTTAATGACTTCTACCAGAAGAGAGGCTAATCGCCGTTTAAGTAAGCGTTTACCCGTACTCGCCACCCATAAAGCACCTTGGGGGTTTTGAGGAGCTATTCTCAAATATTTGGTTAGAGCTTGCACTGGACATAAATTATGATGCACCTTTCCCCTTTTTAACGCCGGCACCGTGAACTCAGAAAACACGTGTGCACTATGCTCATTCTTGGCTACAAACGCCGGGGAGGGTGCAATGGAAATTGAATCATTAAGTCTACCAAACCTAAGACAATTAGGTGTGTTGCTCATCGCCGCCAGCTCAGACACTCTGTTTCCGGTGGCCAAAGCCAAAAGGAAAACTGCCTTCTTTAAGATTAAAGCAAAGTCTGCAGTATTTTGATACAAACGAGAATGAAGTAAAGACAAAGCTTTGTCCAGAGACCAAGTAGGCATGAGCTGACGGGGAGGTGGGCGGAGTTTAAAACACGCTCTCATAAATCCTGTTTCCTCCGCCACCGGTATGGATAGACCTGTAAGGTCGAAAAAGGGCACTCTAATCGCAGTTAAGTGATTCTTCAAAGTTACCACAGATAAACGTTTCTGCTCAAACAGATAGTTCAAGTAATTAAAAACCAATGCCACTGAGGGTACAGTTTGTTCCGTTCTAACAATCCAAGAAGTAAAAGCTTTCCAATGTGATTGATATTGTCGCTTAGTAGACTGAGTATATTGATTGAGCAATTTATTGGTCACATCCCTACCGTATGGTGCTAGCCACTTGGCCTCCTGAATGTCCATAATGCAAAAGTCAGCGAGGTCGCTAGGTTGCCAATCGTGTCTAAGTGGAAGTACCCGACCGGGAGCGATACCGGGTCCGGGCACCACATTATTAATTGCTGGTACCACACCTGCGCCGGCCACAGGGGCTCGATTAGCGAGACTAAGCCTCGATAAACTCGTAGTTTGTTCACTACGTGGCACATTAGTGACGCATCTGGCGGCGGAAACAGATAGATGGAGCTCCATCTGTTCCAGTCTGTCACTAGGGCGTCTGGCCCCCCTGCCGGCGTTATCGCCCGGCGGGTGAGGTATAGAGGGAGCTTGTGAGTCTCGTCGGACGCAAAAAGATCCACTTGTGGATGGGAGAGCTCCGCAATCATTAGGTCGAAAATGGGTTGCTTGAGCTCCCATTCTACTGTCGTGCTCTGTCTCCGGGACAGAGCGTCTGCCCAGACGTTCGCTACGCCTGGGAGATAAGATGCGTGAAGATAAATATCTAGACTGCTGGCTAGAACAAAAATCTCTTCCGACACGAGTAGCAACTTCCTTGACCTCGTTGACCCTTGTTTCTGAATACAGTGAACTGCATTCAGATTGTCCATTCTGAAGGCCACCGACTTGCCCCGTAACGCCGGGCCGTGAGCCTGAAGGAAATACAAGGGGACTAGTAACTCTTTGACATTTATGTGAGAGATTTCTAAGTGGGACCAAAGCCCCTGACCCTGGTGCCCCTGATTTGACTGAAATCCCCACCCTATGGTGCCTGACGCATCCGTGTCTACCCATACCGTTGGAGGAGGAGAGGTCCATGACATGATTGAGTGCAATGTTTCCCTCTTCGCCCAGACCGCTAGTAAGGTGTGGATTAATTTTGGTATGGGCCATAATTTTCCCGCCGGTAAGAGTGGGAAATATTTGTTGCCTTCCAATATTAATCATTTTACTTTCAACCGGCCCAACTTGACAGTTAGCTGAATCCAGTTGAGAGAGCCGACCAGAGACTCCCAGACTCTTCGTGTCGTAGTCAGACTGTGAAGAAACCTGAACAGTTTCCTGCGAAACCTGTTGCGATTGTCCACACTCTGACTCAGAGTGAGAGCGGCGGTGTCCCAGACCAGCCCTATCCACTGAATTACTCTTGAGGGAACAAGGTTTGACTTTACCAGATTTACCTTGAAGCCTAGAGTTTTGACATGATTTAAAATGATATTGACATGTTTTATGCATAATTGTTGTGTCTCTGCCACCACCAGCCAGTCGTCTAGATACCACAACACTCTGATTCCCTGTTTTAACAACGGCATCAGAGCTTGCCGGACTAGTTTCGTGAATAGTCGAGGTGCTAGGTTCAAACCGAACGGCATCCTCTGAAAAACAAAATTTTGGTGCCTGATCCTCAAGGCCAGAAACCTTTGAAATCTTTTGTTGACCGACACGTGCCAATAGGCGTCTGTCAGGTCTAGGGAACACATCCAGCCTCCCGGCGGAAGTGTTAGCCTGATTTGATGAACTGTTAACATTCTGAAAGACTCGTTGTAAATGTGAAGATTCAGATAAGACAGGTCTACGACCGGCCTCATCTGAACACTGTCCCGTTTGGGAACCAAAAACAGTTTTGACGTGAATACAGGGTAATCTGGAGGGACCGGGATGATGACATTCTTGGCAATCATCTCCTGGACCAGCGACTCCACCTCTAATGAAACACAATTTGCCGTTGTCGGCTGACGTAAGCGAGGTCGCCGGAGCCACTGCCAAGTGATGCCTTTGCGTGCCACCATCCGTGCCCAGGTTTTTAACGGCCATGCTTGGTGACACGTTCGGAACGACCCAGTTAGCAGACAAGGGTTCGCCGGCTGTACTTCCCTCGGTTCCTCCGGCCTTAAGATAGGCACTGGGAGTGAGAGAGACTTTAGTTTTTTGATGGTGGGTTTGGTGGTGTTGGACGCTTCGCCGGCTGGCTGGTGTGGGCCGAAGACTGGCCCTGCCCCGGCTTATACTGGCCGCGTCCTCTCTGTCCTGAAAACCCTCTCTGTCTATGCCTGTACTGACCCAGGGGGGATTGGGAGGACTTAGGCGGAAGAAAAGGCTTAGAACCCCCTGGCTGAGCTTTAGTAGGAGGCTTAGGTTTGGGGAAGTTAAATGCAGGTTTCTTAGCCTGTGCGGGACTGTGCTTCACGGCCTGTGCCATGTTAAACACTGTTCGCCATACATCAGGGGACATTAAAGAAGGAGTAAGTACTGGGGACATTACCACCTGGTTAGCAATGCGATCAGGCAGCTTGCGAACTAATGACATCCTAAGATCCTGTCGTGCTCGCACCGCCTCAAGTAAGGCTGTGCGTATGTCACCTAAGGATTGAATCGACGACTGAAGAATCAGACGCCGGGATAACTCAACTGATCTTCGAGCATCCGCGTCTGCGATTGCCTGAGTAGACCGGAGTAAAGACTTAGCCACCTGCTGAGAAACTATGTACTGTGAAAACAGGCGGAAAGCTTTTCCCCTTAGCCTAAATTCTCTGTCTAGGTGAGTAGGGGTAGGGGTAGTGAATGGGTCCTTTAGTTCACAAAGATTAATCTTAGGGGCAGCTAGAAAAGAAAATAAAGCTGACGGAACTCCGCCGGCAGAACCTACCGGCATGGAGAACCATGAATGTGTATCCTGAGGGATCTGGTGGGAAGATTTAGAAGTGAAAGTGGTTGCAAAGTTTTGAGCCTCTACCTCCCAATCCACCCAAGGTCCTGGTTCCAACTGTCCCACCTTCAACACTGGATTAGCTGTCTCGTCTGTGACGGTCTGTAAATCTAGTTCAGGAGTAAGAGCCGACAGAGCCTTAATATCATTAAACCCATCCAGCTTAGACCAGTCTGAAAAAAGTTTTGAAGCTGAGGCAGGGGGTAAAGCAGGCTTAGATGCATAAACAAAATAATCCTGATGATAATAACTAGGTATAGCCTTGATATTTACGTCCAAAACATTACCCAAGGCATCCAATGCCCTTATTTCTTTGACTTATTTCCCTGGATAAACCACTCACGTGGTACCGGGAGTTCCCCTGACAAGGTAGGCTGGGCAAGCTCTGGCTTAGAGGGGTTCAAAAGAACCCATGACTCGTCTGGCCCATAAAGCAGGGGCATAGCTACCTTTCTAAGAGGCGCTTTGTCTAGAGGGGGTGGATTAACATCCGTGATGACCCTGACATTTGACGTAGTGAATGCCGCCGTAGCTGGCTTAGAGCTCCCTGCCGGTGACAGAGTAGGAGGGTTAGGAATCTTAGATAAATCGATTGACGTTATCAGAGGCCGTACCGCAGAACTTGTCAAGGGAGCCCCCAAGTCCATTGTGGGGTTTTCTCGTTGTTGACTAAAGAATTTAGATAGAGCATGAGTAAGTAACCCATCAATTTCTTGTGCTGTAACAAACTGGTTAGATGCAGAACTTTCAGGTGAATCAGTATTATCATGGGCGGCGTCCAGGCCTGAGCCTGACCCTTGTCCTTCCCTATCTGAAATTATTGACACTTCATCTTGTTCCTCCCGATCCTCCTGAGAAGACCCCGCCGAGGCAGGGGCACCTTGTTTCCAAGATAAGTCAGGGATAGAGGATGGGGTCGCCGCGTCCCTGTGGACATCGGCTACTGTGTGACTCGTATGAGTCGGACGTGGATGGTCAGACCCTGGTTGAGCAAACCGCCAAACACCGAGGCTCTGGCCTACGCTCTCTTGAGAGTCTGAAACATTCTCAATTATTGAATTTCCTGAACTTTCCATTTCTAGGGTTAAAATATCAATAGGTAAATCTTGTTTAGGGACAGGCGCTTCACTATACTCTGAGGCTGTAACAGAAACATTTTCAGGTGTAGAGGTACGAAGAGATGCACTAGACTTAGGAGAATGTCGAGAGGACTTCCTATGGGACTCCTTTTTGGAGGATTTGTGGCTACGGTGTGACCGCGAACTAGACCTAGATTTGGAAGAATCACCACCATGACCACTGGTGGAAGCTTCCGTCTTACTCTTCTTACTCGCCGGGGAAGAGGCACGACTTGAAGACTGCTGTCTGAGAGGTGACCTTGACCTCGATCTCGCCTGCGACGAGGAGGTGGCTGCCGGGGGAGTAGGCTCTCTCGGGCGTTTAGACGTATCCACAGACGATACAGAACCCTGGCTAGTCTCTGTCGGCTTAAAACCCGTTACTCTAGAGGTACGTTTAGGGGGAGGGTGCTCTGACAGCAACTTATCCCAAAGTGGGACGTTGTCACATTGAAGTGACTTATGTGCGACAATGGTAGTGTAGGCCGACATTTGTTGTCTGACCTCTCTCAACGCTACCGCCGCGGTCTTGTCATTGTCACACAGGACTTTATTGGCTAATTGGGAGCAAAAGGAACAATTAAGTGTAACCCAGAGACCCCTTGAACGGTCTAGACATTTAACACACCGTATGCAAAGGGTATGCGCAAAAATCGGGATACCCGCGCAAGTAGGGGTAATGCACAGGGTAAAAACTGGGGCCACAGTAGCCATGACAGAGACTGGTGTGAGGAAACTACCGCCGGGTCTGTATTGGTCCGCCGGAGCTCAGCTCTGGAAAAATAAAATAAAAATTTCCAGGAATTAATGCTCATAAGGTTAACCCAAGTGTTCGCATACAAGTGTTAATAACCCGCCGGGTAACGGGATGCAAAGACACAGCTAACACATCTCGCTACGCGGCGGGGTGTAAAGAGGCTAAACAAATCTTTTTAGCTAAAGAACATGAAGAATACCCTCTGATATAATGGTCCAGCATGGCACTTATAGTCTGTAGGAGGTGGTGACTGTCTCAAGATTCAATTTTGTAACAAAGCCCCCCTCATAAAGACGCCGGCCCTTGAAATATTTTAGTAGAATAGCCCAGGGCAGGAATATACGAGATCTGATTTTTTAACGAATTGTCCCAAAAGATCGTCGTAAAAATAGAAGGCGGCGATACTGAATGTATCACCAAATTAAGGTTAATCGAAATTGAATTTGTTATAAATTCCTTAGTTCCTCCACTTAGGAGCACCCGCCGGGTGTGGGCATCGATTTGGTTAAACCTCATTGAACCTTCAATTGCCGTAAGAGTAAAGGCAGCGATACACAGAGTATCACTAAAATGGATTGGTTAACTATATGAGACCTAAGTCGTTTATCCCACCCTGCTCAGGTGCACCCGCCGGGTGAGAAGTCTAAAAGTTAACCCCACAAGTTCCTGACCCCACTTCTTTGTAAAAGATCGCCGGGGAGGAACGCCTAAACAACAGCTAGGTTTTCCATGTGGTTGTCGTAAACCAGGTAGAAAAAACCTATAAAAACGAATGTTCGCAAGAACGTCGTTTTTTTATATATATATATATAAGGATGGGTACAGCCATCCCGCCGGGAATTAAAGGAGGCCTGAAACCAGGCACCCACAGAGACGCAGTCCTGGAGAGCCACAGACACCTCCCCACGCCGGGGAACCAGCCAGAGTTAAAAACCACGTGTGGCCCAACACTGCTCATCGGTCAGGATTTTTCATGGTGAAACCGAGAAAAAACCCGCCGGAAGGCAAGCCCCACCCTGAACAGACACCATCTGAACAATACGACACGAGGAGAGTCACGCACGACTAACCAAGGTCACAACATAATCCGTGGAATTAGCCAATACACAACTAAACCAGGAAACAATTATAGTCCGAGGAATTAGCCAATACACAACTAAAACCCGGATACACATGACACAGTAGGGCATATTTATAAAAATAAATAATAACACTAGACATGTGGCAAAGCTACGAGCGGCTGGCTAGGCCTAGGTAGACGGCATGAAAATAGTTGAAATATAAACACACACTGGAATATCACAACAGGAACCACCGCCAACACACCACCGTAGCGACAACTTCCCACCCCGGGAAGCCTGACAAGGACCCAGAAAAAACTTCACTAAGTGAAGAAAAATACGCTGGGAACGTCAGAAAAACACAGCTTACCTCATCAGAAGGATAAAAGGCAGCAATAATTAACGCGTAATGAAAGCCGCCTGCATCACAAACTAACACAACTGTGAAAAGTTCACGTGTCCACAACAGGACCACGAGGGTACATCCGAAATAGATGCCCCATACACACGACCCAAAATACACTGCACTGCGGGCAACCAGCCCAGGACACTCCTGCTACGCCTATCCTAACCTTACTCGATACATCCTAGAGTAAACAAATGAGAAAAAACTCACTAGGGACGCAACGAATGCGGAACCAGCGGAGCGTGGAAGGTACGTCCGGGCAGGCTGAGCGCAGAGCAAAGAAGGAGGAATGACGCCTGAATCAGCGTCTGGTCAGAAATCCACACAAGTACATCCACGATATGATAGAAAGCTTATTGGATAGTTATTCTTATTTTCTTTTTGTTTTTATTTTTTACGAAGTTTTTTCGTAGTGAGAACCCAATTCATAATGACTGAAGCCATGAGTGAGGTCGCGTGCGCTCATGATGAAGGCTCCTCAGTTTTTTAAATGCTCTGCGCGGTAGATTCAAACTACGGCGGATTAGTGTTTGAAGAGGATGCCTTATGTAATAGGCATGTTCGTCAATGATGGAGGGGCCACTAATAAATAAAGACACTGTCAACCCTCACACCAGAACTTGATTTGCAAACTGTCACAGACTCAGCCGCTAATCCAGTGTTGAAGGTGGGGCAGTTGGGTCCGGGACCTTGGGTGGATTGGGAGACGGAGGCTCAGAACTTTGCGACCACCTTCACCTCAAAAACTTCCCACCAGATCCCTCAGGATAGTCATTCTTGGTTTTCAATGCCAGTGTGTTCTGCCGGCGGAGTCCCTTCGGCTTTGTTTGATTTCTTAGCTGCCCCCAAAATCAATTTATGTGAACTCAAGGATCCTTTCACTACCTCTACCCCTACTCACTTAGACCGAGAATTTAGGCTACGGGGGAAAGCATTTAGACTGTTCTCACAGTACATTGTGACGCATCAGGTGGCTAAATCGATGCTCCGGTCCACTCAGGCAATCGCAGACGCGGATGCTAGATCGGTTGTACTGTCTCGGCGACTGCTCCTTCAGTCGTCAATTCAGTCATTGGGTGACATACGCACAGCCTTGCTTGAGGCGGTGCGAGCACGACAAGATCTCAGGATGTCCTTAGTACGGAGGCTTCCTGATCGTATTGCGAATCAGGTGGTCATGTCACCAGTGCTCACTCCCTCTTTAATGTCCCCTGAGGTGTGGAGAACCGTTTTTAATATGGCTCAGGCCTTTAAACATAGTCCCGCCCCTTCTAAGAAACCTGCCTTTAACTTACCCAAGCCAGTCGCAAAAGCACAGCCGGGGGGATCTAAGCCCTTTCATCTACCTAAGTCCTACTCCACTCAAGGTCAGCACAGGTACAAACAGGGTAAGTTTACAGGTCAGAAAGGACGAGGCTATAATAAACCAGGTCAGGGCACGTCTTCTGCCAACGCCAGCCAGCCGGCGAAGCGTCCACCACCACCACCTCCACCACCATCAAAAAACTAATGTCTCTCTCATTCCCGGGGCCGGTCTTAAGGCGGGTGGATCCGAGGGTAGTACAGCCGGCGAACCCTTGTCTGCTAACTGGGTCGTTCCGAACGTGTCACCAAGCATGGCCACTAAACACTTGGGCAAGGATGGTGGCACGGAAAGGCATCACTTGGCAGTGGCTCCGGCGACCTCGTTTACGTCAGCCGACAACGGCGAATCTAGTTTCTTTAGAGGTGGAGTCACTGGTCACGGAAATGATGGCCAAGAATGTCATCATCCCGGTCCCTCAAAATTACCCAGTCTTCACATCCAAGCTATTTTTGGTTCCCAAAAGGGGGACAGTGTTCAGATGAGACCCGTCGTAGACCTGTCGTATCTGAACCTTCACATTCACAAAGAGTCATTCAGGATGTTAACAGTGCACCAAATCAGGCTAACACTTCCGCCGGGAGGTTGGATGTGTTCCTTAGACCTGACAGACGCTTATTGGCACGTCTCGGTAAACAAAAGATTTCAAAGATTTCTGGCCTTACGGATCAGGGATCAAACTTATGTTTTTCTGAGGATGCCATTCGGTTTGAACCTGGCACCTCACTTATTCACGAAATTAGTCCGGCAAGCACTGATGCCATTGTTACAACAAGGGATCAGGATTTTATGGTACCTAGATGACTGGCTGGTGGTGGCAGAGACAGAGCAAGTATGCATAAATCATGTCAACATAACATTAAAACATGTCAAAACTCTAGGGTTCAAGGTAAATCTGGTAAAGTCAAACCTTGTTCCCTCACGAGTAGTTCAGTGGATAGGGCTGGTTTAGGACACAGCTGCTCTCACTCTGCGTCAGAGTGTGGACAATCGAAACATATTTCGCAGGAAACTGTTCAGGTTCCTTCACAGTCTGACTACGACACGCGGAATCTGGGAGTCTCTGGTCGGCTCTCTCAACTGGATTCAACTAACTGTAATGTTGGGCCGGTTGAAAGTAAAGTGTTTAATATTGGAGGGCAACAGATATTTTCCGCTATTGCCGGCGAAAAAATTATGGCCCATACCAAAATTAATCCACAACTTACTAGCGGTCTGGGCGAAGAGGGAAATGTTGCACTCGGTAATGTCATGGACCTCTCCTCCGCCGACGGTATGGGTAGACACGGATGCGTCAGGAACGATAGGTTGGGGTTTTCAGTCAAACCAAGGGCACCAGGGTCAAGGGCTTTGGTCCCATTTAGAAATCTCCCACATCAATGTCAAGGAATTACTAGTCCCCTTATATTTCCTTCAGGCTCACGGCTCTACTTTACGGGGGAAGTCGGTGGCCTTCAGAATGGACAATCTGAATGCGGTTCACTGTATTCAGAAACAAGGGTCAACGACCCTCCCGAAATCCATCCTTCCTCGCGAGGACAGAGTCCACCTGGCCAGGCTGAGATGCAGACACCATCCAGCTCTCCTGAGCTATCAGAAGAGACTGGATGACTCCGTTGTCGACGCCTGCCCGGGATGTAACACAGCACCCCATACCATTAAACACATCATAGAAGACTGCATTTCACACAACCACTTACGCCAACAACACAATCTACACTCAATGAGAGCTCTGTGGGAAAGCCCGATCGTGGCCATGGCCTTCCTCAGGGACTCGGGGCTGTTCGGCCAGGCAGCTTAGGGAACAACAACAACAACAAGGGTCAACGAGATCTCGGAAGTTGCTAAACGTGTCGGAAGAGATTTTTACTCTAGCCAACAGGCTGGACATTCATCTTCATGCATCTTATCTCCCAGGCGTAGCAAACGTCTGGGCAGACGCTCTGTCTCGGAGACAGAGCACAACAGTAGAATGGGAGCTCAAGCAACCCATTTTCAACCAAATTATTGCAGAGCTTTACCATCCACAAGTGGATCTGTTCGCGTCCAAGGAGACTCACAAACTCCCACTATACCTCACCCGCCGGACGATAACGCCGGCAGGGGGGCCAGACACTCTGGTGACAGACTGGAACAGGTGGAGTTCCATCTATCTGTTTCTGCCGCCAGACGCGTCTCTAATGTGCCATGTAGTAAACAAACTACGAGATTATCGGGGCTTAGTCTCGATAATCGCGCCCCTGTGGCCGGCGCAGTTGTGGTACCAGCAATTGAAAACGTGGTGCCCGGACCCGGTGTCGCTCCCGGTCGGGTTTTTCCACTTAGACACGATTGGCAACCTAGCGACCTCGCTGACTTTTGCATTATGGACATTCAGGAGGCCAAGTGGCTAGCACCGTATGGTAGAGAGGTGACCAATAAATTATTGAATCAATATACTCAGTCTACAAAACGACAGTACCAATCGCATTGGCAAGCCTTTACTTCTTGGATCCTTAGAACAGAACAAACGGTGCCCTCGGTGGCGTTAGTTTTTAATTATTTATATTATCTGTTTGAGCAGAAACGTTTATCTGTGGTAACGTTAAAAAATCACTTAACAGCGATTAGAATACCATTTTGGGACCTTACCGGTCTCTCAATACCAGTTGCGGAGGAAACAGGTTTTATGAGGGCATGTTTTAAACTCCGTCCACCTCCCCGTCAGCTCATGCCTACTTGGTCTCTGGACAAAGCATTGTCATTACTTCACTCCCGTCTGTACCAAAATACTGCAGATTTTACATTACTCTTAAAAAAGGCGGTATTCCTTTTGGCTTTGGCCACCGGGAACAGAGTGTCAGAGCTGGCGGCGACGAGCAACACACCTAATTGCCTCAGGTTTGGTAGGCTTAATGAATGTATTCACATTGCACCTTCCCCAGGGTTTGTAGCCAAGAATGAGCACAGTGCACACGTGTTTTCTGAGTTCACTGTGCCGGCGTTGAAAAGGGGAAAGGTGCACCATAATTTATGTCCAGTGCAAGCTCTAACCAAATATTTGAGGGTAGCTCCTCTAAACCCCCAGGGTGCTTTATGGGTGGCAAGTACGGGTAAGCGCTTACTGAAGCGTAGATTGGCTTCTCTTTTGGTCGAGGTCATTAAAGAGAGTAAACCGGCGTTGTGGGTAGGGCCCACGATTTACGCAAATGGGCAGCCTCTTTGCGTTTCCTTAAGAATTTTTCTGTGGAAGATACAGTAGGGTCTCACATAAAACGAGTTTATGGTCGATAAACGAGGGCGTTTTATGCGATTTCGTTTTATGTGAACACAGCATTTTGGTGGCGCAATATCGTCAATGTTCACTGTAAGCGAAAATTTTCGTACAAAGCGAACGATATTTCGTACAAAGCGAACTATATTTCGTACAAAGCGAACGACATTTCATACAAAGCGACGATATTTCGTACAAAGCGAACGACATTTCATACAAAGCGACGATATTTCGTACAAAGCGAATTTTAGGTCGGTCGTTTTAATCGAGACTCGTTTTATGCGAACACGTTTTATGCGGGACCCTACTGTATTACGTCCACGCATTTGTGGGCCTCTAATCATACGTTTTTGACTCGGTACCTGTCAGTTGCTCTAGACAAACCTTCCTTGCCATGTATAGCTTTAAGGCAGAGGGTCTAGGTGGCCATTAAGTCACTTTTTGTTTTAATTTCAAGGAAAGGGGGGGGGGGGGGGGGGGGGGTGCAGTCAGTGTAACATAGGACACCCTAGACCCCGCCGGAGTATAAAGAGCTGTGATACGAGTATGAGTAATGTGATATGAAAATTTCTCTGTTCTATTCAGGGCGGCAAATTGTGCTAGTACAATGTTAGTACAAACAACAGTGTTGTTATAATAGTTTTGGCTGTAAAAGCAATTTAGTTTTAAGCATTGGATATATTTTGCAAAATATTTCCACGAGTATTATGGGGTTATATGTGCACATGTAAACTTATAAGTTTTTATTTTTCACCACTTATGTTGAGTGGGGTGCCTTTTTAACTTACAGATCTGTTCGCAGAGTCTCAAGAGTTAACCTTTTGTATCAAGCAGGCTTCTTTGAAGCACGCCCCTGCTTGACCCCCTTTTTGTATATATATGTGCTGCGCCATTAAATATATATTTTTCAAAGTAAGAATACTATGTGGTTGTTTGATTATCTGCTTTTCTAGAGTTATGATATGATTACGAATGTCCCCCTCCAGTCTTAGAAATCAGGCATGTTCGTCAATGATGGAGGGGCCACTAATAAATTATAGGTTTGACTCCTGTAAGGAGATAAAGAAAACCTAATATTTAGTAGTGGCCCCGTAATCATTGACGACTGGGGCCCTCCCGACCATCCCCTTCCCATTCGTTGATGTATTAAGGATTTTGGTTACTTGATATGTCAGTGAAGGAAGAATGACGCCTGAGTCAGCGTCTGGTCAAAGATCCACACAAGTACATCCACGATATTATGGAAAGCTTATTGAATAGTTATTCTTATTTTCTTTTTCTTTTTATATTTTACGAAGTTTTTTCGTAGTGAGAACCCAATTCATAATGACTGAAGCCATGTTGTTGATGATGATGCTTTTATTTTATACTAGCCCACTGGGCCTAGGCCCTCTCAAGGCTAGTGGTGGAGGAGGTGGTACAGAGTTTAAAGTCACGTATATGTCAGCAGTTATATGTCATTGTATAAATTTATCGCTCTCAGGAAGTGACGAATAGGGGTGAAATTGAAAGAGTCTGAGTCAGAGAGGATGCCATGTAATGAGGTGTTCAGCAAGAATCTCTGTCTTTCAGATGCATAGACGGGACAAATACAAAGAAAGTGAAAAACAGTCAATGATGTATGGCAATGTTGGCATTCAGGTGGTGGACCACGAGGGGTGGACATCAGGTAACCATGTGTGAGGCGCGTGTGGCCTAAACGTAATCTAGTTAATAGGGTTTGGTCTGCACGTGAACCATTAATTGAAGAGGGCCACAAGTGTATGTCATCCTTAATGGAGCGAAGGTGGCCAGTTAATGGTTGCGCTCTCCACTCAACTCGCCAAGCGTCATAAACATGGCGACGGAGGACAGGGAGCATATCCTCCGAACGCAGCAAAGTAGTAGAGGGTGTACCATGACACGCTTGCTTAGCGAGGAAGTCTGCACGCTCATTCCCGGGAATTCCTACATGCGCGGGGATCCAGCACAGTGTGATGGAACGATTAGCGCACTGTAATTTGTGTATTGTGTGGATGATAGTCTTGACCAATGGGTCCTTGGGGGCAAATACACATAAGGCTTGCAGTGCACTCTTTGAGTCACTACAGATAACGACCCGTGGAGAGTTCCTCGACAATGAAGAGATGGTGCTTAAAGCACCTTGAATAGCCCATAATTCAGCAGTGAAAACCGTGGAGTGATGGTGTAAGGTACTTTGAGACAAGCCATGGTCTGAGACTGCAGCGCAACCCACGGCATCCGCAGTTTTCGAGCCATCGGTGTAAATGAAAACAGCCGGGATGTGATCATCAAGATGTTGTAAAGCGAGATGTCGACGTTGAGATGGGGCTTGGGCATCAAGTTGATCTGCTAAGTGAAAGCAAACTGTAGGGTGTTTTAGGGTCCACGGAGTGATGTGACTAGGAGGGGGAGTTATGGGAGGAACGGTGATACTGTAAGTGGAGAGCAATTGGCGAGACAATAGTGGGAATGGCACTGGAATGGTTGAACGATAGTTATCTGTGGAATGGAATAGTTCTAGTAGAGTTGGGTCATGACGGAGGCGAACAGCCGTACGCATGAGGACTAATCGACGGTGATAGGCTAGAGGTAAGGTCCCAGCCTCACATAGGATATTGGAGACACGAGAGGAATGGAATGCCCCCGAGCTAATGCGGATGCCCAAATGGTGTACGCTGTCGAGGGTTCCTAATGTGGAAGCAGAGGCCGTGCCATAGACAGGGCTACCATAATCTAGGGCTGAGAGGATGGTAGCTCTGTAGAACAGTAAAAGCGTAGCGCGATCTGCGCCCCAATGGACTCGTGCGACTGTTTTCAGAACATTCATTCTCTGGACTGACTGAAGCCATGAGTGAGGTCGCGTGCGCTCATGATGAAGGCTCCTCATATTTTAGATGCTCTGCGCGGTAGGTTAAAAAATACGGCGGATGAGTGTTTGAAGAGGGTGCCTTATGTAATAGGCATGTTCGTCAATGATTACGGGGCCACTACTAAATATTAGGTTTTCTTTATCTCCTTACAGGAGTCAAACCTATAATCTGTGCCACGATGGCCAGGCCTATAGACAACTGCCATTCTTAGAATTTGTTGATGGAGTTTTATTTCCACTTCCAACAGTTCATAATAAAGAGGGGCTGGGTTATGGCTTATTTGCAAGATATTCACCAGAGATTTGGAGTAGACAACTGCCACTCCACCACCCGGATGATCTCCCCTAGGCCTAGGAACATTTATTATGGAATGGGTTTTAGGCAATGCCGCCTGGATAATATTCAGATCTGACTCAAACAACCAGGTCTCAGTGAGACATAATACATCAAGGTTACGTTCATCCAAGATCTCGCAAATATGATCCATTTTGTTACGCAAGGAACGAACATTCAACAGACCCAGTTTCAACCGGCTCCCGTGTGCATTTTTCAGTTTTTTGAACCTACAAAATTGGTGTTTTCAATAACTTTATTTCTCTGAGCTGTCATTAGAGGACAATTTCTACTTGAGGCGAAATGATGGGGGTAATATAGCATTTTTTCGGGGGTAATGGAGGGGGTGACAGAAATAAAGTGAAGAATTCTGGAAATCAAGAAAAAATTGCGGTCCCTGAGTTGTAAAGTAAACATATTATAATTAATTAATAAAGTTAAACTGAATAACAATAAACATTAAAAACTACTATACAATATTAAAAAAGAAGAAATATGTATCTAGGTGTGTGGCAAGCGAAGAGTATTTTGACAGGTATGCTTCAGGATACAGTCACTCAGCAACCCTGATCATGACGTGTCCAGGGCTTGAAACAAGCATGCATCACTACTTTCCAGAGAGTGACCAAGAAACAGCCAGTCTTCAGTGGATCATTCATCCCTTCTCTGTACCTAATGAGGCCATTCATGATGATGATTTCCCTGCAAAGGAGGAGTGGATCACCATGCGAGCCAATGACGCTTTGAAAATCAATTTCCAAAACCAAAATGTAGATTCCTTTTGAATTTCACGACTAGCTGACTCGCCAACTCTGTCCAAGAGAGCCTTGAAGTTGTTGGTGGCATTCTCAACAACATATCTCTGCGAGAAGGGGTTCTCGACTGTGCTGGGGATGAAGACAAAGAAGAGAACTCGCTTGAATGTTGCAAATGATGCCAAGCTGGCACTTTCAACCACAAAGCCAAGAATTCCTCAACTAGCTTCAAACATGCAACTCCACCCATCCCACTGACTGATGACAATAATGTTCTTGACGTACTTTGTCAATAGTGATGTAAAATGTTTAGCCAATAAATAAAAGAAAATATCTCTAGTGTTTTAATTTAATCATATATATATTAAGATTGACAACATTTTGTGAAAGGGGTAGGATAACACGGATGGTAAATTGGGTAACAAGCTGAAAAAGTTTGGGAACCACTGCCCTATAGAGTATACAGCCACCCCTGTGCGGAGGTATTTAGATGGTTTCCTTCACTCAAATCGTCATCGTACCATAAATATCATTAACCCGTTGAGCCCCGGCTAGTTATAATATTTTGTTCACCCCAGTCCCAAGCCATTTTCACTTCTTTTTTTGTGTTTGCTAAAATGGAAGACAAGGATGAGAAATGAAAAAAAAAAAAAACAAAAAAAAAAAAATCACCTCGGATATTTTTTTTGGGTGGGGGGGGGGGGGGAGAGCCTCAAAAAAATTTGTTGAGCCAAAATGGAAGAGAATGGTGAGAAATGAATAAAAAAATAAAAAAACTCATCTTGGTCATTTGGGGGGCGGGGGGCGGGGGGAGGCGGGTCGAAAGTTTGTCTCCCCCGCATGACCACCCGCCCGGGAGCACTAGGGTGAAAACTGAGTATGGCATTGTACGGCATACATCCTAAGGAGTGTCTCACATAAATCTCAAGCCTCTAGCTCCCATACGACCGGAGTAATGAAGGTTCAAAGTGGCGGTGAACTAAGGGTGTAAAGTATCCCCACTAAGCCCACCACCACCAGCTGCGCGGCTGTCTTGGCCCGCTCACACCTACCGGCCCGGCTCCCACACACACTACGGTACCTCCCCCTCCTATTCTACCGCCATTTCCTACCTTACGAGCCACGTAACTGATTTTAATATGTTGGACGCACGTGATGCGTCTCTGGGAGTTGGTGATCAAACACTGCCGACGCATCACGTGCGACGCTGGGTCTCACTGGGTTAATACTTATCCATATGCGCCTATTTTACGTTGATTATAAAGGTATTAACCTGCTACAGCAATAAAACAAGTGGAAACAGCGTTTGGATGGTCAAAATCGGCGATACAGGCCGGGAGTTACATAACTTATGGCTGAGGCAGCCTCCCTCTCCTCCACTCCTCCCCATGTCTGGAGAGACACTGTTGCGTGGTAGTCTCTCTCTCGCTCTTTCCCACGCTTGGTAACACAGATCACCATGCCCTGCTAGCAACTCGCTAATGTTAGCACGAATATACAGGTATACCTAAGAATAAGGAAATAAAAGGGAGAATAGGTGATAAATGAAGGGGGGGGGGGGAAGGAGGGGATGTGGGGGAGTGATATTTGTCATGGCCAAGGGGCAATACAAAAAAAAATAAAAAATAAATTATACTGGGCTGATTTAAACGTTTTTTTTTTTTAGGCCTTGGATTATATAAGGAGTTCCACAGCCCACCGGTAGGCCTTATATAAGGAGATCTGCACTTGCTGGGTTAAATAGGAAGCCGGAGTGGAGACACTCCAGAATAGAGTTATCTTGACGTAGCTACCTACGGGTATATATTTGCTTGTTTTGAGATAGTGAGATCTATATACTGTACAGTGAAATTCTGCTAATCCGGAGGCTGAAACCTCGGAATGCCCGATACCTCGGAAGGTTTTTTCCCCCAAAATAAGATTATAAAATAAGATTCATGTCTATCTTAAGTCAATTAATCGAGTGTTTTGGATTTACACCTCTACACCACCGGAACTTCACCGCACTGCCTCTATTCTAATTAATTATTAATTTTTATGTGTTTTAGGGCCATTTTTATGTATAAATCTGATACCTCGGAAAATCTGCTAATCCGGAAATCCCGCTGTCCCCTGCCTTCCGGATTACAGGACTTTTACTGTATATGTGATAAGGATAGGGAAATAGAGATCAAATTTATTAAAGCCTTGGTCTTATGATTGGACATATTGAGGCTCGGTAAAGTTTGTAATTTATTTCGGAGATAGTGATGTGCCTTTGGATCGAAGTAGAAGTGAGTCAATGCCTGAAAAACGGGTATCCAAATAGGTGGTGTACTACTCCAGCGGGACAGTGTAGCCTGGAAAACAAGTTTATAGAGAAAGTGAGAGATTGTTTTTTAACGCAACATATTACAGAGATGACAAGATATAGAGATGGGATGCAGGGGAGTGTACTTGACTTGATTTTTAGCAATGAGGAGAATATAGTGGAACATGTCAATGTGGATAGCCCTATAGGTCGGAGTGACAATGCCTGTATAAGCTTTAGTTGCAATATTAACCCTTAATTAGCGGCGAGCAACATAAGTCGAGTTAAAAAAAGCTGGACTATGTGGCGGCGCTCGACATAGGTCGAGTGGCAATTTCAGCACGTAATGTGGCTGAGAGAGAGAGACAAGTGGTGGCAGGAGACTAGCGAGCGTATGACTGCTCCAGACCACCGCGGCGAACCTACTGACACAAATCTCAGCTCCCTCCTCCCTCTCTCACTCGCTACATACTCAATTATGTACCGAAACTACCGAATTACCTGCTTTTTGCACTCGCGTTGCACGGTTATTGCAAGAAAACTATCCATCATACAAGGATCGTTATGGTGTCATTCGAAAGCTCTGTTTATGCCCTTTCAGGGATAGGTACTTGTTTTACGTTCTGGGTCTTATTTAGGCATGAAAATGATCACGTAAACAGCCCTATTTTGGCTAAAAACACCCCGCTGTGCGGTACATATAATAAACCGCATAGGCCGCTCGTAAGGTGTTAAAACAGAGAGGGATAATAGAAGCAATAAAAAAAAATATACATGTATGATAGAGCAGATTATGAGCTGCTCAGACGGTGTTTGGACATTGACTGGGGGGAATACTTGAACGGTGAAGACGCTGAAGGAATGCGGAGGAAAATTAGAGTTAAACTGGAGAATGCTGTATCCAAAAGTGTACCAGTAAGGGAATATAAGGATAAAACAAAATTGAGGAAAAGAACGAACCCAGAATTGCCAATGAAAAGAAAGCTTTGGACATTGATTAGAAGAAAGAAATTATTGTGGGAAAGACTAAAATTGTTAAAAAAGAACAGGGGGTCTAGTATAGAAGCTAAAGAAGTGGATCTGGAACACAGACAAATAAACAATAAAATAAGGTGGGAGACAAGGAGGGGGGTGAAGGAGAGGGAGAGAGAGATTGCTAGAAATGTGAAGGATAATCCAAAAATATTCTGGAAGTATATTCAGGAAAAGTTAACAAGAAGAGTAGGTATCCCAGAACTGATAGGAGACTTGGATGATGGGAATAGAGCAGAAACTGATAAGGAGAAAGCAGAGGTGCTGGGGAAATACTTTGGGGAGGTACTAACAGTGGAGTCGGTTGATGCAGTGCCTACTATTCCCATCAAACAGGCACCAGCACTAGAACTAATAGAGTTTTCCCATGCTAGAATAAGGAGGGCTATAGAAAAAATGAACAGAAGTAAGTCAACGGGACCGGATGGGATACATCCAAGAATCATAAAGGAAGCAGGTGAGATGTTAGTAGAGCCAATAAATTTTTTATTTGAGGTATCTTTTAATACAGGACAAATCCCGACGGACTGGAGAGAGGCGAACATAACAGCTATATTTAAGAAGGGAAAGAGAAATGACCCAGGAAATTATAGACCAGTCAGTTTGACAAGTGTTGTGTGCAAACTAATGGAAACGGTAATTAGAGAAGGAAAAATGGAGCATATGAAATCAAACCAACTTTTCAGTGGGAGACAGTTCGGATTCTTGCCGGGGAGGTCGACTGTACTACAGCTAATTAAGGTGGTAGATGATTGGATGCAAACTCTGGAGGATGGTGATGTAATAGACGTGGTATATTGCGATTTTATGAAGGCCTTCGATAAGGTCCCACATAAAAGGTTAATAGAGAAAGTTAGAAGCTATAGTATAGGGGAGAAATGTGTGAAATGGATAGAAGCCTTCCTGAAAGATCGGAGACAGAGGGTACTGGTGAATGGAATAGGCTCGGGGTGGAGGGAAATTACAAGTGGGGTACCTCAGGGATCTGTGTTGGGACCACTACTGTTCGTTATATTTATCAACGACTTACCTGAAGTTATAACCAATGGAAGTGAGATATACCTGTATGCGGATGACACTAAACTGTATAGAAGAGTGAGGAGTAAGGAAGATGTGGGTTTGCTTCAAGATGTGGAGGGCATGAAGGGATGGTCTGAACATTGGTTAATGCCTTTTCATCCAAAAAAATGCAAGTACATGCGGATTGGGACTAGCAAGATAGACAAGGTAGGATACATCATATATGAAGCGATGGAGGAAGTGAATGCAGAAAAGGATATAGGAGTAGTGATAGACAATAAGTTAAATTTCTCAGAACATTTAGCGGAAAAGATAAACAAAGCCAATAGAATTGTAGGGCTGATAAGGAGGACATTTGTGTCACTTGACGAAGAAATATTCAGGAATCTATATACAGCGCTGGTTAGGCCACACCTGGAATATGCAAACCAGGTGTGGGCTCCATATATGGTAAAGGATATAGAAGCAGTGGAGAAAGTGCAGAGGAGAGCTAGCAAGCTAGTACCAACGTTGAAGAACGCGGGCTATGAGCAGAGGTTGAGGACACTGGGACTTCCGACACTGGCATATAGGAGAAAGAGAGGGGATATGATAGAGACTTTTAAGATAGTGTCAGGAAAGTATGATGAGGATGTGTGTGAAGGTATCTTCTTGATGCGGGAGGGAACAAGAACGAGAGGACACTCTAAGAAAATTTACAAAGAAAGAAATAAGCTTGAAAAGGCAAAGAACTCATTTTGTGATAGAGTGGTAAATGAGTGGAACGCGCTGCCCCAATATGTAGTCGATTCCGAATCAATAAGGAAGTTTGAAAGTAATATTGATAAAGCATGGGGAAGACAAAATTTGAAGTTTGATTATAAAGCAAAAATACAGAATAGTAAAAATGTTGCGTCTGCTGCCGCCGCCGCCAACACAGTAAACGACCGCAGTAGTGCAAGTACTGGCACTGAGCTGGATACACAGGCCTAGTTTGCCTTTTTCCAGAGGATCTACTGTAAGAAACTGTAAGAAACTGTAAGAAACTGTAAGAAACTGTAAGAAACTGTAACGGGAACTTAAGAGTTCCAAACTTCCAACGTACAATCTACTGTATATTGGGTCGATGATATTATTCCATTTGTGGATTGAACTCATTCCGGCCCGAACAGAGAATCAATTGCTAGGAGAATATATGCTACCAGAGAGTTTGTTGAATAAAGATACGAACTTCTGAACAACTGTCAAATTATTCCCACCATAGAAGGATACTGTAGTTAGAATTGGAAAATAAGTACTACAATAATAATAAGAATAATAAACCCCAAGGCATAAGATGAGATAGTGTCAATAATGTTCATTAATCCCAAAATGTTACCATACCTGGAGGTGCTGTACAGGAAAGACTAATGTGTGATCATATTGGGCAAGTTGAGGGAAATTTGCCCCAAAACTTGAGCCATATTTCTGGAAGAAGTAGATCTTGGGGTCATACGGCACTGACTGTTGGGACTGAAGGGAAGGTCGCTTGCCAGGCACATTCAACCCACGTAACCTACAAGAAGGCAATTACATAAATAATATACTGCATTGTATTGCTATACAGTTTTAAAAACAGTAACTAGAAAATATTCAAAATGCAGTTACAGGTAATAATCAAGAAGACATTATACTAGATTATTTTACTTTTATAACAGATTATATTTAGGTTGTATGCAAGTAAATTGTTACATAAATTTAATCTTTTTAAGGTCAATTATTGTGACTGCATTCTAAAATTTTATATCAATAATTTTAATCAAGCATTTTTAACTTGAAGTTGTTGTTGTTGTTGTTGTTGTTCCCCAGGCTGTCT
This sequence comes from Paralithodes platypus, assembly GCA_032716605.1. Lineage (NCBI taxonomy): Eukaryota > Metazoa > Arthropoda > Malacostraca > Decapoda > Lithodidae > Paralithodes > Paralithodes platypus. Next base: position 24,200,167 of record CM064516.1, on the reverse strand, counting down.
GGCCGAACAGCCCCAAGGTCTCGAGCAAGGCCAAGGCCATAAACGAGCGCCCCCACAAAATCCTCCCTGCTTACCACTAACAAAGCCCGGGTGACCGAAGCCACTCCAAGGCAGGGAGCTGAGGAGGGTGCGGAAACGCCCGGGAAACCAAAGCCCCACCCAAGGCCCTGTGCCCCTCAGCAATTATGAAGGGAAAGTTGAGGGGTAAGGGAAAAATGTGACGCTTTGGCTCCCAATCTGACAACTTCTAGGTTGGCAGTAGGGAGGTCAATCCACGGAAAAGACGCCGCCACTTGAGATCTAGAAGATATATAAGTAAAAGGAACAGTCAGAGTAAGCTATGGGTATGGCAGAGATCGCTCAGTTCTCACTCGGATAGACCAGCCCATCACCACATGACTAGAACCCAATCCTCTCAGCATCAGCTAGGAAAGGCCCTAGAAAGCCGCCTTTGGCGGGGGGATAGCTCCCCTATTTCAACTCCTTTTGGGGTTGGGCACCCGCCCTTAACTTGAAGTTGCTTGTATAACCTCTGCTTGCTTTTTGTCTGTATGTATTGATTGTTTATCTTTTTCTATTGTAATTATTGATTATTTTCTAAAATGTATTGTTCTTGTTAAAAGAGTACTCTTTGTTTAAATCTGTTGATGCTTCACATTTTGCAATTATACTTTATTTTATTGTATCTATATACTAGTTGATGCTTCACATTTTGCAATTATACTTTATTTTATTGTATCTATTTACTATTTGATAGTATCAATTGCTTGCCTTTACGATATCCTTAATTTATTGGCAGTAGAACCTCGCTTTTTCGAATTGGGGGAGACCCCTGTCCGAAAGTATCAAAAGTCCGAAAGGGCCGAGTCCGAACTTCACACTTCAGCCATTCGGATTTGTCTGAATGGCTGAAATAATGTCCGAAGTTTATAAGTCCGAAACTCGGCTCTTGGTCCGAATGCGATTTAATTTTTCTCAGCCTTTCAAACAAATCCGAAAGGCTGAAATAATGTCCGAAGTTTATAAGTCCGAATACACATTCACCGACCGTATACCGGCGAATAGGCCTATACTGTACTTTCAATATTGGCAAGTGCATTTGGAGCGCCGAGATTCATCAGCTGATTTTCCGAGTGACCGATATCGTCGAAATACGATAATTTAATCATAAGTACTATATATCTAATATACTTGCCTTAATTCTTTATAATATTTCATTAATACAGTAAACTTATATAAAACGTGTTATAAGTTCAAATGAAAAATCAGTCTACCGGCGGCACCATTACCGAAACACGTGTGTGTTATTTTCCGTGTTATTGGTGTTTGGCTATGTCGAGTGAGTGAGTGAGTGAGTGAGTGTGTGTGTGTGTGTTCTTGGGTGTGTGTTCTTGTGTGTGCGTGTACTTAACACTAGTTGTACTTACACTAGTTGTATTTGTGGGAGTGAGCATGCTCGTTATTTCCCGCCTCCTAAGATATGTTTGTCATACCGTGCTTTGAAACTATGCACTGATGGTGCAGACACTACTGTACTTCGGCTGGCAATGTGTTCCACCCACTAATTGAGTTGGTAGGAAATCTTTTACTTTTCAGATCAGATTTACTATTAGGCACTTTCAGTTTGTAGCTGTGACTTCTTGTTCTCTCACCTCCATCCCTCTCTATGAAGTTTTCTTGGTCGATTTTGTCAATACCTCTAACACATTTGTATATCTGAATTTGCTGTCCTTGTTTCCTTCTCTTTCCAGTGTAGGTAGATTCAATCTCTCGAGCCTCTCTTGGTACTCCAAATTTTCCAAACCTGGGATCATCCTCGTAGCTGCTCTCTGTACCCTCTCAATTTTGTGGATAGGTTTCTTCATGTGAGGGGACCACACTACAGATGCATATTCCATCCTGGGTCTTATTATTGCCGTTATTATTTGTTTCATGGTGTTTTCATTAAGATAATTGAAAGACATCCTGATATTTGCCAATAGTGCTAGTGATTCTCTCACTATCTTATTTACGTGGTTTTCTGGAGACATGTTATCCTTAAATTCTATCCCCAAGTCTTTTTCTTTTTTGCTTTGGGAATCACTTAGTTTCCTAGTTTCCTAGGTGGTGAGATTAATAAAAATAATATTATAATCTTTTCTAGGTCTGTACTTGCTTTTACCAATTTCTAGAGTCTTACATTTTCCTGCATTGAACTCCATATTCCAATTGATACTCCATTCATGGATCTTTTGCAAATCTGATTGGAGTTCAAGGCAATCCTCCTGGGTTCTGATCGTTTTAAGCAGCTTAGCATCGTCCGCAAACATGCTCATGTAGCTTATTACTCCCTCAGGTAAGTCATTTACAAATATTAGAAACATGATTGGGGCTAGGACAGATCCTTGTGGTACTCCACTCGTAATTCGAGTCCAGTTTGACGATTTCCCGCTTACTGTTGTTCTCATCTGTCTTTCGCTAAGGTAGCTCTCCATCCATTTCAGCAGTTTGTCTCCTACTTTTCCCTCATGTTATAATTTCCACAGCAATCTCTTGTGTGGAACTTTGTCAAATGCCTTTTTAAAGTCTAGGTAGGCACAGTCTACCCATCCTTCCCTCTGGTCCACTGTGTTTATTACTCTAGAGTAAACACTCAACAAGTTGCTTACACATGTTCTGCCTCCTCTGAATCCAAATTGTCGGTCAGTAATTAATCTTTTGGATTCCAGGTAGTTCACCCATTTGTCCCTTATTAATCCTTCCAGAATCTTCATGAGGATGCTCAATAGTGATACAGGTCTATAATTCAGTGGTTTATCTCTGCTTCCTCCCTTAAATATAGGAATAATGTTTGCTCTTTTCCATTCTGTAGGTACTATCCCCGTGTCCAATGATTTGGTCATTATATAATATATTGGTATACTCAGTTCCTTGGCATTTTCTTTAATAATCCAGCCTGATACTCCGTCCGGTCCGGCGGCTTTGTTTGGATCCACCTTACTCATTTTGTCTATGAGCTCTTCTCAGTTAAATGTGACTTCCGGCATTTCCTCTATACCTATCTCATTGGTTTCTGGTGCAATGAATTCTCCTTCTTTTGTAAATACTGATGCAAAAAATTTATTTAGTTCTTCTGCAATTTCTGTATCATCTTCTATGATTCTGTTTCCACTTTTAATTTTTAGGATTGTGGCTTTTATCTTCCTTTTGCCGTTTACAAACTTGAAAAACATTTTTGGATTCTTTTCATAGTTCTCCACTATCCCTTTCTCATGGTTTGCCTCTGACCTCCTCCTCATTTCTGTGTATTTGTTTCTCTCCTCTTTATACTTTTGCCTGTTTTCTTCCGAATCCCAGTTTCTCATCTTTTTCCAGGCTTTATTTTTTGCTTCATGCAATTGCCTACATTCGCGATTAAACCATTCTTTGCAATTTCCTTTTTTTCTGTTATTAATGTACTTTGGGACAAAAGTTTTTATACCAGTATCATAGATCTCCATGAATGCCTTGAGTTTTTTGTCTACCTCACTTTCAGATAACACTTGATCTCAATTTTGTGACTTGAAAAAATCCCGTAGTCCTGTGAAATCAGTTCTGGAATACATCCAGTGATTTTCCTTGTGCTTTTCCCTTTCCTTAGGTAGTTTATGCTTCAATAGTAGGTCTATGTCGAGAATTGCATGGTCGCTTTTTCCTAGTGGGCATAGGTACTGAATACTTTGAACCTCCTCCTCCCTTCTTGTGAAGAGAAGGTCCAATCTAGCTGGTTGATCACTTCCCCTTATTCTTGTTGTCTCTTACATGTTGGTATATAGAATTTTCCATGGCCATACTTAAAAATTCATAGCCCCAACTTTCCTCTCCTGTTCCGGGTTCAAGTTCTTCCCAATTCACTTCCTTGCAGTTAAAGTCCCCACACATGACTATTTCCTCCTTTGAAGCTAAGATATTTTCTAGCACACTAATTGTTTCCTTATGCATTAGGCTATTCTCCTCCTTACTCCATGTCTTTGTCTTGGGAGGTACATACGCTACTATCACTACTATTTTTTCGTTTCCACCAATTTCTAGTGCTAAAACTGTGTTCAACTAAAGATGCACGGCGCATTGTTTTTGTGTCAAATAAATGGCATTTCATAGTACCAATGGACTTATTTGGATATATTATTGACCCTTGGTATGCAGGTATGTTGCCACTGTAATAATGCTGACAAATAAATAGATAAATGACTAATAAAGTAGGCCTGGGCTTATACGGTGAATATATCACTATAACCTATTTCCTAGGAAATAATTACTGCTCTTCATACCAGGGGTCAATAATATATCCAATTAAGTCCATTGGTAGCCTACTATGAAATTACATTTATTTGACACGAAAACAATGCCGAGCATCTTTAGTTGAACACACACACACTCGACATAGCCACACAACAATAACACACACGTGTGTGTTACAAATTGTTGTTGTTGTTGTTGTTGTTGTTGTTGCTGCTAGGCTGGCCAACAATCTACTGCCTTCAATAAAGATACAGTTTAATGGACTTTTCGTTGGCTTTTACTATTATAAATCTTATTTGGTAAAATGAAATTCAATTCCATAGAGTATAATTACAATAACATTTTATTGCATACAGAAATAACTCCCTACCTAGACCGATCAATATGGCTGACATAGCTACACAAGAACACAAGAACACACACACACAAGGTTTTAACGAGTGTTATATGCAAGCTTTGTGAAAAGATTATTAGAAAAAGATGGGTGGGTATGTTGGAGGAGAGGGAAATAATTTCAAGCAAGCAGTTCGGGTTCAGAAAAGGTCATTCGTGTACCACAAATTTGTTGAGTTACTATGATAGGGTAATTGACATTGTACAAGGGAGGGAGGGGTGGGTAGATTGTATCTACTTAGATTTCAAGAAGGCATTTGATAAGGTGCCTCATAAGAGATTGTTGTGGAAGCTCAGGACTGTGGGGCGGGTTGAGGGAGTATTATTAAAGTGGATGGAAAACTATTTAATTGGGAGGGAAATGCGAACAGTAATAAAAGGAAAGTTCTCCTCGTGGAAAAGGGTAAAAAGCGGAGTGCCTCAAGGATCGGTGTTGGCCCCAATCATGTTTTTGGTTTTCATCAACGACCTTCAAATGGGAATAGGCTCATATATATCTATGTTTGCTGATGATGCAAAATTAATGAAGCATATTACAAGTAGGAGTAGTTGTGAAGAATTACAGAGAGATCTAGATAAGTTATATGAGTGGAGTCAAACTTGGAAAATGGAATTCAACACGAGTAAGTGTCAGGTTCTTGAGATGGGAAAAAGTAAATATAGACCTTCTTGGGGATATAAAATAGGAGATGAAATAATTAGTAAAGCTGTGAAAGCAAAAGACCTAGGGGTAGTTGTGGCAGACAGCTTGTCACCTGAACAGCATATAAATAAAATAACTGGTGAAACCTATGCAGTGTTGACTAACATGAGAATAGCTCTGAATTATTTAGATGAAGAGATGTTAGCAAAAATAATAGGGACAATAATACGACCAAGACTGGAGTATGCAGCAGTGGTGTGGTGTGGTTATTATAAAACATAATAAAAAACTGGAAAGAGTTCAGAGAGTTGCCACTAAGATGATAGCTAGCCTTAGAGACCTACCTTATGAGGAGAGATTGGAGAGGCTAAAGCTGCCAACGCTGAGGGAGAGGAGAGAGAGAGGTGACATGATCATGATGTTTAAGTGTGTGAAAGGTTTTGAGAAGATCGACAAGGGAGATTTTGTGGTGAGGGACGAGGGAAGAACCAGGGGTCATGATTGTAAGTTGAGGAAAGTTATATGTAAGTCTGATGTAAGAAAGTTCAGCTTCCCGTATAGAAGCATTGAGTGTTGGAATAAGTTGGATGGGGAGGTGGTGGGAGCAAGAAATATCCAAACTTTTAAAGCAAAATTGGATAAATGTAGAGAGAGAGACAGGACAACACGAGCTTAGGCTCAAATCCTGTATACTACAATTAGGTGAGTACACACACACACACACACAGTCCAGGTGGAGACAAGAGAAGAGGATACAAGCTAGGAAATAAATTGGGAGGGGTACGTACAAAAAAGAAAGGAACGGGCAGGGATGAGAAAAATAGGGAAAATACTGGTAACGCTAAGTTCAAATATTGATGGGTTAATCTCCAAAAAGATTGAATTTGACGAATATGTAAAGAGAGAGAGACCCGGGGTAGTATGTTTGACTGAAACTAAGCTTAACCAGGAGGTAGACACGAATATAATTAGTTGTGCGGGATACAGTACATGGAGAAGAGACAGGTTAGGAAAGCCAGGAGGAGGAGTGTTGATCATGGTAGATAATAAAATGACTGCTAAAGAATTGAAACTTGGTGATAGCATTGCTGAAGTGGTAGCAGTTGAAATTGAGGATAATGATAGGTCAAAATTGGACATTGTATCAATGTATTTACCTCCTAAGACTAAATCTTGGAGCAACGATGAATATAATGAATTAATTTTGGAAACCTTGCGGATGTTAGAAATTATTTGTAAAAGGAAAAATAGGCTTATTCTTGCAGGGGACTTTAATTGCGGGGAGGTGGATTGGGAATGTTTGGATGTGGGTTCAAATGAAAATACTTGGGGTAGCAAATTTCTTGAACTAACAATGGGGTATCTACTAACACAACACGTTACGGAAAATACAAGATTTAGAGGAGGTGATGAACCATCAAGACTTGATTTAATATTCACCAAAGACCCAGAAATAAAGAACCTAACATATTTGAGTCCCATGGGAAAAAGCGATCATGCTGTGATTGAATTTGAATTGACAGTGGAATTTCTGGAAGGCAGAGAGGAGGAACATAGGGAATATAGACTAAATTATAGTAAGGCGGATTATGAATCATTACGAGGATACTTTGCAAATATAGATTGGTCATTTATTGAGCAAGAACAGAATATTCAGGTAAAATACACCATGTTACTAGATATTTACAGGGAGGGGGTAGATAAATATGTACCAACATTTAAGGATAGAAAGCTGGCTAAGGAGAAAGAGTGGTTTAACATGCGATGTCACATTGCCCAGCACAAAAAGGACTCTGCATGGAATAAAGTGAGGAGACACACTGAGGAAAAATGGAATGAGTATAAGAATGGGAGGTTTGACGTACCTCCCAACCTACCAAATAGGAAAACCTACTATTTGGTAGTAGTCTTGGAAAATCCAACGTCAAGGCTATTAACCTAATTGCAATGACGACTTGTCTATTTTGACTGCTATGTCGTCATTCCAACCGCGGTTAAAAAGAAAACGTCTAGAGTCTACTCCTTATCTTGCTCTAGGAGACGTTGTACATTAACCAAAACTACCACCGAAGGTGAAAAAAGCATAGAAGAGAAGAAAAAGGGGTTTACCTTAGTTACCGCTTAAGGCCCATCCCGTGTTCCGTCATGTGCAGATCCCTGTCAAACGTGCGCATGAGCGACCCTCTCTTGTCATCACATCTCACGTCAGCAGAAGAACGCGGATGGGCAGGGGTCCAGCGTGAGGGAGGGTATTATGTACGTTGGATTTTCCAAGACTACTACCAAATAGTAGGTTTTCCTATTTGGTAGGTTGGGAGGTACGTCAAACCTCCCAATTTGTTAGTAGTCTTGGCAAATCCAACGTCAAGGCTGCATAACAAATAGGAGGACATCCAAGCCCAACCTACCAAAAAAACCAATGCATAAAACAAAATTATGAATGACAAAGACACAATTTAAACAAGAGAGTTTAATAAAAGAGTGAAAAACCGAGGAGTAGCTAAAAAGAACAGTTTTAACACATGCCCGTCATTCATAGTAATGCAAAAACATAGACTTGTCTGAAACCAAAAAGGTAATGTACCCAAAATCCCTTTTCTTCAAAAACCAACAAAAACACTGAACACAAGAACAAAACACAATTTTCAATGTGGCAAAAACACTTATGTACTGGAACAATACATAATCCCAAACTTGCAATCCAGTGTTGCAAACCCGTACACCCCCCCCCCCCCCCCTTTGTCAAATAAAACGAAGGAAAAGAACGAGGGACAAGGGGGGAAGACCAGGGATCTTTGCCAGAGCACCAGGAAACACGACCCCCGAGAGCAATCACCGGCCGAGGGGGTCGAACACTGGACACGGAGAGGGAGGAGGAGATGAAGGAATTGATAGAAGACCACAAAACCGCTGAGGCGACGGCAGGTAAGGATCGACGTGGCAGGAACCGGAAGGAGGCAGCAAAGGATCGGACATCGTGCGCAGAACCCCTACAAACAGGGTGACGGGCACGAACGGTCCGACAAACGTGGCGGCCCATCTGCACCTGCGAGAGCCTCCCACCTGTCCGAGGAGACACCCACACAGCAGTACCCGAAGGCGGCGCCACAGACGCAACAGAGGAGTGCAAGGCGGACACCGGGCACAACACATGGCGAGGATGCCCACGCCGTAAAGCCTGGACGGCGAAAGGCTGGAAAGCGGGGGCCTCCCTCCCATGCGTGGTAACAAAAGGAGGGGAGGAGGCGAACGAGACGCCATGCAAGGACGGGGAGAATCGCACGCAGTCCCGGGGCCGTGACAATGCCGCTAGTGCAGACACCCGATCCCCAGTGGCCAGAGCGACAAGGAAGAGTGGACGTCCGAGCAACGGAACCGGCGTAGCGGCCCTTGTATACGTGGGTGAAGCCAGAAGGACCAGAGCCCGCCCCAGATCCCACTGCGGAGGGACCTGGCGCGGAGGCGGTCGATCCCGGAAGGCAGCCGTCAGGAAGGAATCCAGCTCCCGTGGCGGAACGACCAGTCCAGCGACGGACCCAAAGACCCCCCGGATGGCAGACAAGTGGGTACGTATAGCGTCGACTTGAAAGTGACGTGTACGGAAGAGGTGAAACAAGGAGCGTAGGACGAGGGAAGGAGAGCCAACTGGCAGGCGAGTGGCCTGTAGCCACCTAGTAAAAGACCTCCAGCGGGACCCGTAAGGCCCCCAAGGAGAAGACGGCCAGGAACGCTGCAGGAAGTCAGCCAGGGCCCGGCCGGGGACCGGGAGCCACCGTGCCTCATGAACAAGCACGATGCGAAGGCCAACGAGGTCCGCAGGTCCCCAACCTAGCCCAAGTGGAAGCCGGAGACAGGTAGAGGGACCGGACTCGGGCACCACCGCGGCAACCGGGCGGACCAAGCCCGTGCCGGCCACAGAGGCGCGAGGAGCCAGACGCAGCCGTGGTACAGCCGCAGCCTCGCGAGGACTGGGCACATCAACAGCGCGTCTGGTAGCGGAAAGATGTATATCGACCGCCACCTGTACCAGGCTACCATAAAAGCGTCCGGACCCCCCCCCGGAGCGCGAGGCCGGAGGGAGAGGTCCAGAGGCAACTGGCGCGGCACCCCCGATGCGAACAAGGCGACCTCCGGAACACCTCAGGAAGCGGCGAGGTCGGCGAACACAGTCCGGTTCATCGCCCATTCTACAAGAACGCCCTGCCCTCTCGACAGGGCGGCCGCCCACAGGGTGGCAGGCCCGGGCAGGGAGGAGGCATGCAAGGAGAAGGGGTGTCGGTCCGCGAGGAAGAACAACTCCACCGAGACCCCCAATAGAGTCAACGACCTGGAGGACCCTCGCATTAGGAAACAGGGGACAGCTTGTCTGAGTGTCCAACCCGAAGGCCACCGACTTACCCCGAAGGGCCAGCGCGTGGTCCCGCAGGAAGAACAAAGGAACCAACAGTCCGAGGGCATAGACGGGTAAGTGGAGGGAGACCCACCCATCTGCCGGGAAGTGGACGTCCCAGGTTCGATCAGGAACCTCACCCAACCTCGCTCGACGTATCTGTTGCTACCCAGACCGTCGGCGGGGGGGGCGGTCCTGGGCACAGCCGCAGAGAGCGAGCCCCGAGCAACCCAGCGACCGAAGCGTCTGCGAACGGTACGCGGGAGCGGCAGGAGCCGATCCATAGGGGCAACGGAAACACCGCGGTGCCCATGAGGAGGAGGCGGCGTAGCCAGAGGCTCCCTAAGGGAAGGGGCAGAGCGGCCCAATGCAGCTAACCCACGAACGAGTCCCAGAGCCACCCCGGGAGGGAGACCGAGTGCAAAATGGCGAAGACCTTCCACCGAAGGTGCACCGCGGCCGGCAGACCCCGGGTCACCATAGCGCCGGACAAAACCCATGCGAGACCGACCCATGGCACGACACGCGACGGGGCCAAGCGTGACTTGGGAACATCGAAGGGGAACCCTAACCGTGCGATGTTGTGAACGACTGGGAGGGCGTCGCCAATGCACAGTCCTAGGGCTTCGGAAACTACCAACCAATCGGTCAAGGAAAACAGGATCTGGAGCCCGCTCCTGAGGAGAGGACCCAGAGCCTGCCCCACCAGTGCGGAGAAGATCCGCGGCGCGATGTGGAGACCGAAGGGAAGGCCGTCGAACAGGAACACACGATCGGAAGTCCGAACGGCCAAGAATCGCTGGAAGCGAGGATGGAGAGGAACGAGCCAAGACGCATCCTGGAGGGCCAGCGACACTACCCACGACAGAGGGCACAGGGCAAGGCGTACCAGGGATACCGGCAGCATCCGAAACCGTGTGTGCACGATGTGCCCGTTGAGGGCCGACAGATCCACCACCGGTCGCATCGCGTCGCAGTTCGTCGACGGTACCAGAAAGACACGGGAGAGGAAAACCGGGTGACCGGCGGTCAACTCCCTCGACGCTACCCAGCTCGGGCATGGAAGTGAACACGTGGGCCACCTCTGAAGAGATGGGCCGGCGTCGGAGACAAGAGCGGAGTGGGGGTCTGGACGTCCACCCCCAGGTGAGACCCCTCCGCGCAACCCGCCGCCCCCAACGTCCCTCGCGGCTACCGAGGAGCGTAAGGGCGAAAACAACCCGAGGGAGCACCCGAGAGGAGGGGAGCGACCCGGTCGGCCAGGCGAGAAGGAGAACAAGGAGGCCGACCCAGAGAACTACACATTGTGTTGACGTGGAGGTACCCCCGGTACGGGCCGTGCGGGCATGAGCGCCACGTTGACCTCCTCTACCCCCCCCCCCCCAACCTCGTCGAAAAGGGCGGGCCACCCCAACCCCAGGCTGGCGCGGGGCTGACCCCGTCGAAGGGCGGCCGGAAGTGGAAGGCCGGCCAGCCCCGACACGGCGGGGATGAAAGGGGCAAGAACAGAAGTGCGAGGCGGAACCGACGCACTGGCCTGCAACGTCCCAGACCTGCGCCCGTGCAAGGCGGCAGCACTTGCAGCAGCACCCCGAAGAGGACCGGCAGAAGGACGGGACTGAGAAGACCCCGCGCACGACACAGCGCGTCGGTGCGTGACGTAAGCAGGGTCCGCAACGACACAGCGCGTCGTCGCGTGTCGGAAGCAGGGGCCGCCGACAGAGAAGCGTAGCATTCCCAAGCATCCTGCTTAAAAAAAAACGACGTATATAGCGCAGAGTACAACAAACCCTGACGAATATCCAAGGGGGCCGGCCGGCAGAACGAGGACCGTACCGTCGGGCGTCGCCGAGTTGCCGCGCACAAAACCGCCTTCAGCTCGGGAACCAAAGACACCGCGAGCCGAAGGTGGACCCGCTGAACGCGGTCCAAACCCTCGCGAAGATCGCCTGGCGCAGACGCCTCGAAAAGCCGCAGGTGGTGAACAGACGTCTGGAGGGAACCTAAAGACAAGACAATAAGTCCGTCACCCTCTGTCGCAAGGGAAAAACCGTGGCGACAGAGGGCTGATCCGGGTGAGAGAAGAACGGGGTAGCAATAGAACAAAGGTCAAGAACGGGCGCGCTCATCCAGGACCAGAACGCGCCGTCCAACCCGCCGACAGACACAAGAGGAGGCAAAATCAGTGATGACTCCCGGGGAGGGACTGAAGGAGAGCCGTCGACGGATCGGTGTGTGAAGTCGAAGGCCTCAGCAAACCAGGCCTCCAATGGGAGAGGGTGACCGAGCATGATGGCTAAGCCAGGCGTACCGGCGTCGCACAAACCTGTCCCATAGGAGGACAGACCCGTCAACACACCCAGGGACTGAACAGCCGGAAGGATGTCAGGGCGGCTGAAGTCTGACCAGAGCGTAGGCCTGCAGAAGGGAGGGGGACCGTAGCAGGGGTAGGTAGGGTGAGGCGCTGAGGGTGAGTCACCGCCAAGAAGCGCGAGAAGAGGGAGTCTTCCATCGACTCCAAGCACCCGTCGAAGCGTGAAACAACCCAGCCCTGCATAGCCGACAATCGATCCGAGAGAGGCGACCCCCCCCCCCCCTCCCCAGATTGGTCGGCCCGCAGGGGCGAGCGTGAGCGGGAGCGAGACCCACGACACGAACCAGCAGCGTCGCGGCCCAAGGAAGGCGAGCGACGACGGTTGTGTCGCCGTTGAGGGACTCGTCCCCGATCACGAACGGCCGAGGGGGAAACAGCACCATCCCCCTCTTCCAGCGAAACGTCAGCTCCTGAGAAAGGGGACCCCGAAACCTCATGAAAGCCCACCGAGGCAAGAGGAGGGGTACCCCCCTGGCGAGACGGTAAGTGAAGGTCAGGAAGAGAAGAATGAGGAGGAGCAGGACGACGGGAGTGGGAAGGCTGGCCGGGTGAAAGGAGGCCAGAAGGAGCCGCGGGGGGAAACAGAGCAAGGATCCCCGGGGCTGAGAGAACAGGGCGGCCCGACACCGAGGCGGAGGAGGGAGGGACCTCCACCGTGGGACGAGACCGTGAAGGAAGAATAGGCACTGAAGCAGGTGAAGTAGGAGAAGCAACGACATCCAGGAGGACCCTCCTGGACAGTGTAGGAGGAGGGAGCAGAGGGCCAGCTACAGCATGAACAACCGCGTGCGGAGAGGACAACGTAAGAGGAAGTCGTCTGGGCTGGGGAAGCGGGCGGAAGGGAGTAGAGCCCCTATCCGTAGAGGCCAGGGGAGGGCGCACAGGGGCAGAGCCGCTAACCCCGGCCTCAGGGCGAGAACCATGACGAGGGCGATGGGTGTCGTCAAGGCGATCAGGAGGACGACGAGGGGCAGTAGAGGACGGACGACGAGGCGAGCGAGAGCGTGGACGGAGCTGGGGAACCCCCCGACGACGGGACGACCGGCTGCGGGACCCAGGGGAGAGGGCCCGAGCAGGGAGAGGGAGAGGGCCAGGTGAACGGCCTTCAGTCGGGTCAGGGATACCCAGGGCGACGCGGATCCAGTCGGCAACAAAGGCCGGGGAACGGTGGTCCACAGTTCTAATGTGGCGGGAGACCATCGTCCACACCGACGGAAGGGAAGCAGAGGCCACAGCCGCCGCCGAGGAACCAGGGCCAAGGTGCAGCACATCCACCAGGGCCAGACACGTGCCACACAGAGCAGGGAGGTAGGCCGTAGAGGACACACAGAGCGAGTGGCGCAAGCAGGACTTGTGGCTCTCCAAGCACGGGGAGCGACAACCAAGGCGAAAGCAAGGCAGCCTACCTGCACTAGAAGAACACACACCATAATCAGCACGTCGAAGGAGTAAGTGGAGAGAATGTCCAAGAAGAACCAGGGAAGGAGCATGGGGAAACAGGAACACACATGCAAACAGGTATCCGTACTCACCCTAAACTGGGAGCACAGAGGTAGGTGAGGAGGGCGGCCGAGGCGGAAGAGCACTAGCAGAACCTGCAAAGATGGAGAAAGTGTTAACCACCACTCAACATCTTACATGCAGGGCCTATAACACCAGTAAAGTGCATACACCAATATAGTATCAGGCAACAAGATGACATAAAAAAAAGTCAATAGTGAAAGCAACTATTACCGCAAATTTGCGGGCCAATGGAGGCATAACCGTATCGACACCACCCTCCCGCAATTTTGCGGGACCCCCCAACGATCTCCGCAAATTTGCGGGGAGCCGAAACGTCCCAGAGGACCGAATCGAGCTCCAGCAAATTTGCGGGACCGGCCGAGATGGTCCGGCGCCGAAAAAAGCGAGAGGAGCGTCTAGGGAATACCAAAAAAGGCCACAAAAAATGCGTCATCTCCTTATGAACTCCAAGCAATGATGGCCATCAAGCTGAGCAGTGTCTTCCTTGAATTTATCCTGACTCAACCGGTAAAGGGAGAGGCAAGGAAGACACACCAGGGGAGAGGAGGCACATCCCCAGGAACCACCCAACCCACAGAGATAGAGCAAAGCCCATGAGGAGAAGTGGCAGGGAGGGTGGTTTCGCACAAACAGGGGCCCCCGTGGGGTACCCCTGGATTGGGCAAAAGACTATGAAAGGATGGAGGTGAAACAGGAAGAGAAAACAAAAACCAGTAAATGAAACTGGTGAGAAAAAGGGTGGCCTAGCCGTGAGCAGAGAATGTGTCAGGGGCGAAAAACCCTGTGGTGTGAAGGAGGGGCCCCCGTGGGGTACCCCTGGAGTATCACGAACCACCTGTCGCCCAGGCCCTTGAGACACAGTGAAGGACTCGAAAGGGGGGACTCGGGAATAACGCTAATAATGCGGCCGACACAAACTCTACAAACAGCACCGCCACCAACGAAATCTCAGATTGTTTACCAACGGTACACCTAGGCTATGAAAAAATGAAAACTCATAGGGGCATAGCAATTCCTGAATGAGAAAACGAGCTAGACTAAATTAAGCTAAAAGCTAAACTATGCCCAGACTAACAGGAAAAAAGAATATGAAAAGAGAAAGAATTAAAAACATATACGAGGAACGCCAGGCGCCCCCGTACCTTCGGTAGGCTATTTCCACACGCGTCTCCATTATACACACTTAGGAGCCCATTTACGTGTGCCCTAGATCACGTAACATCTGTCTAACAAAAAAGAAGGCCAGAGAAGCCGAAACGAACCTAAACAGGGTGAATTAAAGGAGCACAACAAAAGCGACTACATTCAATGGAGCGCGTGAAAAAATGATGACAAGAGAGGGTCGCTCATGCGCACGTTCGACAGGGATCTGCACATGACGGAACACGGGATGGGCCTTAAGCGGTAACTAAGGTAAACCCCTTTTTCTTCTCTTCTATGCTTTTTTCACCTTCGGTGGTAGTTTTGGTTAATGTACAACGTCTCCTAGAGCAAGATAAGGAGTAGACTCTAGACATTTTCTTTTTAACCGCGGTTGGAATGACGACATAGCAGTCAAAATAGACAAGTCGTCATTGCAATTAGGTTAATAGCCTTGACGTTGGATTTGCCAAGACTACTAACAAATTGCTAGAAACAACTATGTCAAGACTATAAGAGAGGAGAAAAAGAACTTTGAAAAAGATATAGTAAACAAATGTAATAAAGAACCCAAACTGTTCTATAGTTATATCAACGGCAAAACAAAAATAAAGGACAAAATAACAAAGCTTAGGGTAGAGGGTCAATTATATGAAGACACAGTGGGTATGTGTGAAATTATGAATGATACATTAACATCCGTGTTTGTGGAGGAGGATGACTATGTAGAACCTGTGGTGGAATTGAACGAGATACAGGGACTAGAGTCGATAGAAGTCAACAAGGATGAACTAAAATCATTGTTGGAAGAATTGAACGTGAGAAAATCTATGGGCCCAGATAACATTGCTGGATGGGTATTAAGAGAATGTTCTGAACTAGTGAGACCTATTTTTAATATTGTTCAACACTCATTAAGGGGACCGACCGGTTATTTACTAACTTCCAGGCCTTACTTCCTATGTAAATGCAATTTGGCACAGGTGTATGTGACTATAAAACTAGGTCATCATTTTTTTTTTTTTTTTCTTACAATTTAGGCAAAAAAAGGTTGCAAACTATAGCACTACTACGACCCATTCTACTCCTACAGAAATCCCTATAGCACGTGCTGTATGTGATCAAACAACTCACAATAGGTGTGTCTGTAGTTGCTATAAGGAAAATGTTATATATTTTGTGTATTTTTGGATTAAGGTGATTATGAATTAAGGTGAAATTATTTTGTAGAATTTTACGACTGTGACAACATGCTGCAACCAAACAAAGTTGGCTAGAGTTAATTGGCTTTATAGGACTTGTAGTGTTTTAATTACCTTTCCAATGGTTTATACACCATTCCTATAGGTCCAATAACATTTTTAGAGTAACATCCGAAAGTGCAACAATATAGGATCTGAGAAAAACATGTGAAAGTCTAAGGTAATTAGGTGAAACAATTTTTTTTTTTTTTTTAGTTTTACAATATTTTACGCAGGAACACGGCAAAGTAGAAGATAAAGCGTATGGGAGGTTGTAGAGTAGCTTACGCTCTTTTCATTTATATAGGTATGCTCCTCGTACGACCAGTAGTTACTGAGCATGTTAATTTCAAAGTTCGCTATATAACGTTTTTAGAATTACAGGAAAAGTTTGGAAAACATAAAAAAAAAAAAAAAAAAAAATCCAATGGGTTTTCATTAATAACATTTCACTGGCTTATAAAGGGATGTTGACTCTTGTTGAGTAAACACCTATTGGTATTTTCAGGATTTCGAGATTTTTAAGCCTAAATTAACTGGTCGGTCCCCTTAAACAAGGGGGAACTTCCCTTAGAATGGAAACAAGCAAATATAACTCCAATATATAAAAGTGGAAATAAAGAAGACCCGCTAAATTATCGACCGGTATCCTTAACGAGTGTTATATGCAAGCTTTGTGAAAAGATTATTAGAAAAAGATGGGTGGGTATGTTGGAGGAGAGGGAAATAATTTCAAGCAAGCAGTTCGGGTTCAGAAAGGGTCATTCGTGTACCACAAATTTGTTGAGTTACTATGATAGGGTAATTGACATTGTACAAGGGAGGGAGGGGTGGGTAGATTGTATTTACTTAGATTTCAAGAAGGCATTTGATAAGGTGCCTCATAAGAGATTGTTGGGGAAGCTCAGGACTGTGGGGCGGGTTGAGGGAGTATTATTAAAGTGGATGGAAAACTATTTAATTGGGAGGGAAATGCGAACAGTAATAAAAGGAGTTCTCCTCGTGGAAAAAGGGTAAAAAGCGGAGTGCCTCAAGGATCGGTGTTGGCCCCAATCATGTTTTTGGTTTTCATCAACGACCTTCAAATGGGAATAGGCTCATATATATCTATGTTTGCTGATGATGCAAAATTAATGAAGCATATTACAAGTAGGAGTAGTTGTGAAGAATTACAGAGAGACCTAGATAAATTATATGAGTGGAGTCAAACTTGGAAAATGGAATTCAACACGAGTAAGTGTCAGGTTCTTGAGATGGGAAAAAGTAAATATAGACCTTCTTGGGAATATAAAATAGGAGATGAAATAATTAGTAAAGCTGGGAAAGCAAAAGACCTAGGGGTAGTTATGGCAGACAGCTTGTCACCTGAACAGCATATAAATAAAATAACTGGTGAAACTTATGCAGTGTTGACTAACATGAGAATAGCTCGGAATTATTTAGATGAAGAGATGTTAGCAAAAATAATAGGGACAATAATACGACCAAGACTGGAGTATGCAGCAGTGGTGTGGTCTCCACACTTTATAAAACATAATAAAAAACTGGAAAGAGTTCAGAGTTGCCACTAAGATGATAGCTAGCCTTAGAGACCTGCCATATGAGGAGAGATTGGAGAGGCTAAAGCTGCCAACGCTGAGGGAGAGGAGAGAGAGAGGTGACATGATCATGATGTTTAAGTGTGTGAAAGGCTTTGAGAAGATCGACAAGGGAGATTTTGTGGTGAGGGACGAGGGAAGAACCAGGGGTCATGAATGTAAGTTGAGGAAAGTTGTATGTAAGTCTGATGTAAGAAAGTTCAGCTTCCCGTATAGAAGGATTGATTGTTGGAATAAGTTCGATGGGGAGGTGGTGGGAGCAAGAAATATCCAAACTTTTAAAGCAAAATTGGATAAATGTAGAGAGAGAGACAGGACAACACGAGCTTAGGCTCAAATCCTGTATACTACAATTAGGTGAGTACAATTAGGTGAGTACACACACAGTCGACATAGCCACACAACAATAACACACACGTGTGTTACAAGTTGTTGTTGTTGTTGTTGATAGGCTGGCCAACAATCTACTGCCTTCAATAAATGTACAGTTTAATGAAGTTTTCTTTGGCTTTTACTAATATAAATATTAGTAGGTAAAATTCAATTCAATTCCATAGAGAATAATTATAATAACATTTATTGCATACCGTATATCAGTGGCGACCGAAATAACCACACAAGAACACACACAGACACACAGGTAAAAAGAAACTAAAAGTAAAAGAGGGTAGGGAACAGACCGCCGCAGATTATAGGTTTGACTCCTGTAAGGAGATAAAGAAAACCTAATATTTAGTAGTGGCCCCTCCATCATTGACGAACATGCCTATTACATAAGGCATCCTCTTCAAACACTAATCCGCCGTAGTTTTGAATCTACCGCGCAGAGCATTTAAAAACTGAGGAGCCTTCATCATGAGCGCACGCGACCTCACTCATGGCTTCAGTCATTATGAATTGGGTTCTCACTACGAAAAAACTTCGTAAAAAATAAAAACAAAAAGAAAATAAGAATAACTATCCAATAAGCTTTCCATCATATCGTGGATGTACTTGTGTGGATTTCTGACCAGACGCTGATTCAGGCGTCATTCTTCCTTCACTGACATATCAAGTAAACCAAAATCCTTAATACATCAACGAATGGGAAGGGGACGGTCGGGAGGGCCCCAGTCGGCAATGATTACGGGGCCACTACTAAATATTAGGTTTTCTTTATCTCCTTACAGGAGTCAAACCTATAATTTATTAGTGGCCCCTCCATCATTGACGAACATGCCTGATTTCTAAGACTGGAGGGGGACATTCGTAATCATATCATAACTCTAGAAAAGCAGATAATAAAAACAACCACATAGTATTCTTACTTTGAAAATATATTTAATTAACGGCGTAGCCGAACAAATACAAGAAAAAGGGGGTTCAGGCAGGTGCGTGCTTCAAAGAAGCCTGCCTGACAAAAAATTGGTAACCCTGAAGATTCTGAACACAGATCTGTAGTTACAAAGGCACCCCACTCAACGAGTGGTGACAAAAAATAACAAGTTATAAGTTTACATGTGCACATAATAAACCCCAACATAAACTTGGAGATAAATTGCAAAGGAACTCCAATAATCTAAAACTAAATTGCTTTCGCAGCTAAACTACTCTAACAACACCGTTGTTTTGTACTTAACATTGTACTAGCACAATTTCTCACTGAGAAATTTTCATAACACATTTTAACCTTAAATTGTATCACAGCTCTCATACTCCGGCGGGGTCTAGGGTGTCCTGTGTCAACTGACTGCACCCCCCCCCCCCATTTCCCATGAAAGTAAACAAAAGTGACTGCAGGGCCGCCTAGACCCTCTGCCTTAAAGCTATACATGGTAAGGAAGGTTTGTCTAGAGCAACTGACAAGTATCTAGACAGAAACGTATGATTAGACGCCCACAACTGCGTGGACGCTATGTCTTCAACTGAAAAAAATGTCAGGAAACGTAAAGAGGCTGCCCATTTGCGTAAATCGTGGGCCCGACCCACAACGCCGGGATTACTTTCTTTAATGACTTCTACCAGAAGAGAGGCTAATCGCCGTTTAAGTAAGCGTTTACCCGTACTTGCTACCCATAAAGCACCTTGGGGGTTGTGAGGAGCTACTCTCAAATATTTGGTTAGAGCTTGTACTGGACATAAATTATGATGCACCTTTCCCCTTTTTAACGCCGGCACCGTGAACTCAGAAAACACGTGTGCACTATGCTCATTCTTGGCTACAAAACCTGGGGAGGGTGCAATGGAAATACATTCATTAAGTCTACCAAACCTAAGACAATTAGGTGTGTTGCTCATCGCCGCCAGCTCAGACACTCTGTTTCCGGTGGCTAAAGCCAAAAGGAAAACCGCCTTTTTTAAGATTAATGCAAAGTCTGCAGTATTTTGGTACAGACGAGAGTGAAGCAAAGACAAAGCTTTGTCCAGAGACCAAGTAGGCATGAGCTGACGGGGAGGTGGGCG
This sequence comes from Paralithodes platypus, assembly GCA_032716605.1. Taxonomy (NCBI): domain Eukaryota; kingdom Metazoa; phylum Arthropoda; class Malacostraca; order Decapoda; family Lithodidae; genus Paralithodes; species Paralithodes platypus. Next base: position 24,180,162 of record CM064516.1, on the reverse strand, counting down.
GAGTTTAAAACATGCTCTCATAAAACCTGTTTCCTCCGCCACCGGTATGGAGAGACCTGTAAGGTCTAAAAAGGGCACTCTAATCGCAGTTAAGTGATTTTTTAATGTTACCACAGATAAACGTTTCTGCTCAAACAGATAATTTAAATAATTAAAAACTAATGCCACTGAGGGTACAGTTTGTTCTGTCCTAACGATCCAAGAAGTAAAGGCTTGCCAATGTGATTGATACTGTCGTTTTGTAGACTGAGTATATTGATTAAGTAATTTATTTGTCACATCTCTACCGTATGGTGCTAGCCACTTGGCCTCCTGAATGTCCATAATGCAAAAGTCAGCGAGGTCGCGAGGTTGCCAATCGCGTCTAAGTGGAAATACCCGACCGGGAGCGATACCGGGTCCGGGCACCACATTTTCAATTGCTGGTACCACAACTGCGCCGGCCACAGTGGCGCGATTAGCGAGACTAAGCCTCGATAATCTCGTAGTTTGTTCACTACGTGGCACATTAGTGACGCATCTGGCGGCGGAAACAGATAGATGGAGCTCCATCTGTTCCAGTCTGTCACTAGGGCGTCTGGCCCCCCTGCCGGCGTTTTCGCCCGGCGGGTGAGGTATAGAGGGAGTTTGTGAGTCTCCTCGGACGCAAAAAGATCCACTTGTGGATGGGAGAGCTCTGCAATCATTAGGTTGAAAATGGGTTGCTTGAGCTCCCATTCTACTGTCGTGCTCTGTCGCCGGGATAGAGCGTCTGCCCAGACGTTCGCTACGCCTGGGAGATAAGAAGCGTGCAGATAAATATCTAGACTGTTGGCTAGAGCAAAAATCTCTTCTGACACGTTTAGCAACTTCCTTGACCTCGTTGACCCTTGTTTCTGAATACAGTGGACTGCATTCAGATTGTCCATTCTGAAGGCCACCGACTTGTCCCGTAACGCCGGGCCGTGAGCCTGAAGGAAATATAAGGGGACTAGTAATTCTTTGACATTGATGTGCGAGATTTCTAAGTGGGACCAAAGCCCCTGACCCTGGTGCCCCTGATTTGACTGAAATCCCCAACCTATTGTGCCTGACGCATCCGTGTCTACCCATACCGTTGGTGGAGGAGAGGTCCATGACATTATTGAGTGCAATGTTTCCCTCTTCGCCCAGACCGCTAGCAAGGTGTGGATTAATTTCGGGATGGGCCATAATTTTCCCGCCGGTAAGAGCGGGAAATATTTGTTGCCTTCCAATATTAATCGTTTTACTTTCAACCGGCCCAACTTGACAGTTAGTTGAATCCAGTTGAGAGAGCCGACCAGAGACTCCCAGACCCTCCGTGTCGTAGTCAGACTGTGAAGAAACCTGAACAGTTTCCTGCGAAACCTGTTGCGATTGTCCACACTCTGACTCAGAGTGAGAGCGGCGGTGTCCCAGACCAGCCCTAGCCACTGAATTACTCGTGAGGGAACAAGGTTTGTCTTTACCAGATTTACCTTGAAGCCTAGAGTTTTGACATGATTCAAAATGATATTGACATGTTTTATGCATAATTGTTGTGTCTCTGCCACCACCAGCCAGTCGTCCAGATACCACAACACTCTGATCCCTTGTTTTAACAATGGCATCAGGGCTTGCCGGACTAGTTTTGTGAATAATCGAGGTGCTAGGTTCAAACCGAACGGCATCCTCTGAAAAACAAAATTTTGGTGCCTGATCCGTAAGGCCAAAAACCTTTGAAATCTTTTGTTGACCGATACGTGCCAATAGGCGTCTGTCAGGTCTAGTGAACACATCCAACCTCCCGGCGGAAGTGTTAGCCTGATTTGGTGTACTGTTAACATTCTGAAAGATTCGTTGTGAATGTGAAGATTCAGATAAGACAGGTCTACGACCGGCCTCATCTGAACACTGTCCCTTTTGGGAACCAAAAATAGTTTGGACGTGAATACAGGGTAATTTGGGGGGACCGGGATGATGACATTCTTGGCAATCATTTCCTGGGCTAGTGACTCCACCTCTAAAGAAACAAAATTCGCCGTTGTCGGCTGACGTAATCGAGGTCGCCGGAGCCACTGCCAAGTGATGCCTTTGCGTGCCACCATCCGTGCCCAAGTGTTTTAACGGCCATGCTTGGTGACACGTTCGGAACGACCCAGTTAGCAGACAAGGGTTCGCCGGCTGTACTACCCTCGGTTCCTCCGGCCTTAAGGTAGGCGCCGGGAGTGAGAGAGACTTTAGTTTTTTGATGGTGGGGTTGGTGCTGGCCGCTTCGCCGGCTGGCTGGTGTTGGTCGAAGACTGGCCCTGACCTGGTTTATTTTGGCCGCGTCCTCTCTGACCTGAAAACCTATTCTGTCTATGCCTGTACTGACCCTGGGGGGAGTGGGAGGACTTAGGCGGAAGAAATGGTTTAGATCCCCTGGCTGGGCTTTAGTAGTAGGCCTGGGTTTGGGGAAGTTAAATGCAGGTTTCTTAGAAGGGGTGGGACTGTGCTTAACGGCCTGTGCCATATTGAACACCGTTCGCCATACTTCAGGGGACATTAAAGAAGGGGTAAGTACTGGTGACATCACCACCTGGTTAGCAATGCGCTCAGGTAGCTTGCGAACTAACGACATCCTAAGATCTTGTCGTGCTCGCACCGCCTCAAGCAAGGCGGTGCGTATGTCACCTAAGGATTGGATTGACGACTGAAGAATCAGTCGCCGGGATAACTCAACCGATCTTCGAGCATCCGCGTCTGCGATTGCCTGAGTAGATCGTAGTAAAGACTTAGCCACCTGCTGAGATACTATGTACTGTGAAAACAGGCGAAAAGCTTTTCCTCGTAGCCTAAATTCTCTGTCTAGGTGAGTAGGGGTAGGGGTAGTGAACGGGTCCTTCAGTTCACAAAGATTAATCTTAGGGGCAGCTAGGAATGCAAACAAAGCCGCCGGGACTCCGCCGGCAGAACCCACCGGCATGGAAACCATGAATGTGAGTCCTGAGGGATCTGGTGGGAAGATTTAGAAGTGAAAGTGGTTGCAAAGTTTTGAGCCTCTACCTCCCAATCCACCCAAGGTCCTGGACCCAACTGTCCCACCTTCAAAACTGGATTAGCTGCGTCGTCTGTGACGGTCCGTAAATCTAGTTCAGGAGTAAGAGCTGACAGAGTCTTAATATCATTAAACCCATCCAGCTTAGACCAGTCTGAAAATAGTTTTAAAGCTGAGGCAGGGGGTAAAGCAGGCTTAGAAGCATACACAAAATAATCCTGGTGATAATAACTAGGTATAGCCTTAATGTTTACGTCCAGAACATTACCTAAGGCATCCATGGCCCTTAATTTCTTTGACTTGTTGCCCTGGATAAACCACTCACGCGGTACCGGGAGTTCCCCTGACAAGGTAGGTTGGGCAAGCTCTGGTTTAGAGGGGTTCAAAAGAACCCATGACTCGTCTGGCCCATAAAGGAGGGCTACCTTTCTAAGAGGTGCTTTGTCTAGAGGGGGTGGATTAACATCCGTTATGACCCTGACATTTGAAGTTGTCAATGCCGCCGTGGCAGGCTTAGTGCTCCTTGCAGGTGACAGAGTAGGAGGGTTAGGAATCTTAGATAAATCAATTGACGTCATCAGAGGCCGTACCGTAGAGCTTGTCGAGGGAGCCCCCAATTCCATTGTGGGGTTTTCTTGTTGCTGACCAAAAAATTTAGATAAAGCATGAGTAAGCAACCCATCAATTTCTTGTGCTGTAACAAACTGGTTAGATGAAGAACTTATAGGAGAATCATTATTATCTCTTGCGGCGTCCAAGCCTGAGCCTGACCCTTGTCCTTCCATATCCGAAATTATTGAAACTTCGTCTTTTTCCTCCCGATCCTCCTGAGAAGACCCCGCCGAGGCAGGGGTACCTTGTTTCCAAGATAAGTCTGGGATAGAGGATGGGGTCGCCGCGTCCCTGTGGACGTCGGCTACTGTGTGACTCGTATGAGTCGGACGTGGGTGGTCAGACCGTGGTTGGGCAAACCGCCAAACACCAAGGCCCTGGCCTACGCTCTCTTGAGAGTCTGAAACATTCTCAATTATTGACCCTCCTGAACTTTCCATTTCCAGGGTTAAAATATTAATTGGCAACTCCTCTTTAGGGACAGGTGCTGCACTGGACTCAGAGGCCCTAACACAAACTTTGTCAGGTGTAGAGGTACGATGAGATGCACTAGACTTAGGGGAATGTCGAGAGGACTTCCGATGTGAATCCTTTTTTGAGGATTTATGGCTGCGGTGTGACCGCGAACTAGTCTTAGATCTGGAAGAATCTCCGCCGTGACCACTGGTGGAATCTTCCGTCTTACTCTTCTTACTCTCCGGCGAAGAGGCCCGACTAGAAGACTGTTGTCTGAGAGGTGACCTTGACCTAGATCTCGCCTGCGACGAGGAGGCGGATGCCGGGGGTGTAGGCTCTCTCGGGCGTTTAGTTGTAGTCGCAGACGATACAGAACCCTGACTAGTCTCCGTCGGCTTAACACTCGTGACTCTAGAGGAACGTTTAGGGGGAGGGTGTTCTGACAGCAATCTATCCCAAAGTGGGACGTTGTCACATTGAAGTGACTTATGCGCGACAATGGTAGTGTAGGCCGACATTTGTTGTCGAACCTCTCTCAACGCTACCGCCGCGGTCTTATCGTTATCACAAAGGACTTTAGCAGCTAATTGAGAACAAAAGGAACAATTATGCATCACCCAGAGACCCCTTGAACGGTCTAGACATTTAACACACCTTATGCAAAGGGTGTGTGCAAAAATAGGGATACCAGCACAAGTAGGGGTAATGCACAGGGCAAAAACTGGGGCCACGGTAGCCATGACAGAGACTGGTGGGTGAAAACTACCGCCGGGTCTGTATTGGTCCGCCGGAGCTCAGCTCTGGAAAAAACAAGAAAATTTCTAGGAATTAATGCTCATAAGGGTAATCCAACATGATCGCACACCAGTGTTAATAACCCGCCGGGTAACGAGATGCAAAGACACAACTAACACATCTCGCCACGCGGCGGGGTGTAAAGTCTAAACAAATCTTTTGCTAAAGAAAGTGAAGAATACCCTCTGATATAATGGTCCAGCATGGCACTTATAGTCTCTCGGAGGAGGTGACTGTCTCAAGATTCAATTTTGTAACAAAGCAACCCCCCAAAAAGACGCCGGCCCCTGAATTATTATAGTAGAATAGCCCAGGGCAGGATGATACGAGATCTAATGTTTAACGAATTGTCCCAAAAGATCGCCGTAAGATCGAAGGCGGCGATACCTGATAGTATCACTAAATTAAATAGGTTAAAATTAATTTTGTAAAATTCCTTAATTCCTCCACCTAGGAGCACCCGCCGGGTGTGAGAATCGATATATAACCTAATTGAACCTTCAATCGCCGTAAATAGTAAAGGCAGCGATACACAGAGTATCACTATAATGGATCGGTTAACTAACTGGAAGACCTAAGTCGTTCATCTCACCCTACCCAGGTGCACCCGCCGGGTGAGAAGTTTTAAAAGTTAACCCCATAAGTTCCTGTCCCCACTTCTTTGTAAAAGATCGCCGGGGAGGAAAGCCTAAACAACAGCTAGGTTTTTTCATGTGGTTGTCGTAAAACCAGGTAGAAAAAACTCCTAAAACGTATGTCCACAAGGACGCCGTTTTATATGGATGGGTACAGCCATCCCGCCGGGAATCAAAGGAGGCCTGAAACCAGGCACCCACAGAGACGCAGTCCTGGAGAGCCACAGACACCCCACCCGCCGGGGATACAAGCCAGTGTCAACAACCACGTGTGGCCCAACACTGCTCTCGGCCAGGATTTTTTCACGGTGAAACCGAGAAAAAACCCGCCGGAAGGAAACCCACCCTGAACAGATACCATCTGAACAACACACGACACGAGGATAGCCACGCACGGCTAACCCAAGGTCACAACATAATCCGTGGAATTAGCCAATACACAACTAAACCAGGAAACAATTATAGTCCGAGGAATTAGCCAATACACAACTAAAACCCGGATACACATGACACAGTAGGGCATATTTATAAATAATAAATAATAACACTAGTACATGTGGCAAAGCTACGAGCGGCTGGCTAGGCCTAGGCAGACGGCATAAAAACAGTTGAAATATACACACACTGGAAATATCACAACAGGAACCACCGCCAACACACCACCGAGCAATAACTTCCAACCCAGGGAAGACTGACTCGGGACCCAGAAAAAACTTCACTAAGTGAAGAAAAATACGCTGGGAACGTCAGAAAACACAGCTTACCTCATCAGAAAGATAAAAGGCAGCAATAATTAACGCGTAGTGAAAGCCGCCTGCATCACAAACTAACTCAACTGTGAAAAAGTTCACATGTCCACAACGTGACCACGAGGGTACATCCGAAATAGATGCCCCATACACTCGACCCAAAATACACTGCACTGCGGGCAACCAGCCCAGGACACTCCTGCTACGCCTATCCTAACCTTACTCGATACATCCTGGAGTAAACAAATGAGAAAAAACTCACTAGGGACGCAACGAATGCGGAACCAGCGGAGCGTGGGGAGGCACGTCCGGGCGGGCTGAGCGCAGAGCAGAGAAGGAAGAATGACGCCTGAATCAGCGTCTGGTCAGAAATCCACACAAGTACATCCACGATATGATGGAAAGCTTATTGGATAGTTATTCTTATTTTCTTTTTCTTTTTATTTTTTACGAAGTTTTTTCGTAGTGAGAACCCAATTCATAATGACTGAAGCCATGAGTGAGGTCGCGTGCGCTCATGATGAAGGCTCCTCAGTTTTTAAATGCTCTGCGCGGTAGATTCAAAACTACGGCGGATTAGTGTTTGAAGAGGATGCCTTATGTAATAGGCATGTTCGTCAATGATGGAGGGGCCACTAATAAATAAGGCGCTTGGAGCAGGTAATGGGGGACTAGAAAGTATAAGGATTCTATATAGCAATGTCGATGGGCTAATCTCTAAGAAACTAGAACTAACAGACTTACTCAATACTAAGAAACCAGAAATAGTATGTCTCACTGAGACAAAACTAAGAGAAGACCTTGATATAAATTTGCTAGGATGGTCTGAATACAGGATTTGGAGGAGGGACAGAAAATTTTGACATGGAGGTGGAGTGTGCATCCTTACTAGGAAAGATTTGATTGTGTCTGAGATAAAACTAGAAACTTCAACAGCAGAAGTTTTAGCAATAGAGATTGGTGGAAACGAAAAAATAGTGGTGATAGTAGCGTATGTACCTCCCAAGACGAAGACATGGGGTAAGGAGGAGCATAGCCTAATGCGTAAGGAAACAATTAGTGTGCTAGGAAATATCTTGGCTTCAAAGGATGAAATAGTCATGTGTGGGGACTTTAACTGCAAGGAAGTGAATTGGGAAGATCTTGAAGCCGGAGCAGGGGAGGAAAGTTGGGGCTATGAATTTTTAAGTATGGCCATGGAAAATTCTATATACCAACATGTAAAAGAGTCAACAAGAGTAAGGGGAAGTGATCAACCAGCTAGATTGGACCTTCTCTTCACAAGAAGGGAGGAGGAGGTTCAAAGTATTCAGTACCTATGCCCACTAGGAAAAAGCGACCATGCAGTTCTAGACATAGACTTGCTATTGAAGTATAATCTACCCAAGGGAAGGGAAAAGCACAAGGAAAATCACTGGATGTATTCCAGAACCGATTTCGAAGGACTACGGGATTTTTTCAAATCACAAAATTGGGATCAGGTGTTATCTGAAAGTGAGGTAGACAAAAAACTCAAGGCATTCATAGTTTTTAGGGACAAAAACTTTTGTCCCTAAGTACATTAATAAAAGGAAAAAAAGTAATCGCAAAGTGTGGTTTAACCGCGAATGTAGGCAAGCACAGGAAGCAAAAAACAAAGCCTGGAAAAAGATGAGAAACTGGGATTCGGAAGATAACAGGCAAAAGTATAAAGAGGAGAGAAACAAATACACAGAAATGAGGAGGAGGTCAGAGGCAAACCATGAGAAAGGGATAGTGGAGAACTATGAAAAGAATCCAAAAATGTTTTTCAAGTTTGTAAACGGCAAAAGGAAGATAAAAGCCACGATCGTAAAGATTAAAATTGGAAACAGAATCATATAAGAGGATACAGAGATTGCGGAAGAACTAAATAGAAATTTTGCATCAGTATTTACAAAAGAAGGAGAATTCATTGCACCAGAAACCAATGAGATAGGTACAGAGGAAATGCCGGAAGTCACATTTAGCAGACCAGAGCTCATAGACAAAATGAGTAAGGTGGATCCAAACAAAGCCGCTGGACCGGACGGAGTATCAGGCTGGATTATTAAAGAAAATGCTAAAGAACTGAGTATACCGTTATATGACATAATGACCAAATCATTGGACACAGGGATAGTACCTACAGAATGGAAAAGAGCAAACATTATTCCTATATTTAAGGGAGGAAGCAGAGATAAACCACTGAACTACAGACCTGTATCACTATTGAGCATCCTCATGAAGATTCTGGAAGGATTGATAAGGGACAAATGGGTGAACTACCTGGAATCCAAAAGATTAATTACTGACCGACAATTTGGATTCAGAGGAGGCAGATCATGTGTAAGCAACTTGTTGAGTTTTTACTCTAGAGTAATAGACACAGTGGACAAGAGGGAAGGATGGGTAGACTGTGCCTACCTAGACTTTAAAAAAGGCATTTGACAAAGTTCACACAAGAGATTGCTGTGGAAATTAAAACATGAGGGAAAAGTAGGAGACAAACTGCTGAAATGGATGGAGAGCTACCTTAGCGGAAGACAGATGAGAACAACAGTAAGGGGGAAAGCGTCAAACTGGACTCAAATTACGAGTGGGGTACCACAAGGATCTGTCCTAGCCCCAATCATGTTTCTAATATTTGTAAATGACTTACCTGAGGGACTAACAAGCTACATGAGCATGTTTGCGGACGATGCTAAGCTGCTTAAAACGATCAGAACCCAGGAGGATTGCCTTGAGCTCCAAGCAGATTTGCAAAAGATCCATGAATGGAGCATCAAATGGAATATGGAGTTCAATGCAAGGAAATGTAAGACTCTAGAAATGGGTAAAAGCAAGTACAGACCTAGAAAAGATTATAAACTAGGAAACAAAGTGATTCCCAAAGCAGAAAAAGAAAAAGACTTGGGGATAGAATTTAAGGATAAAACATGTCTCCAGAAAGCCACGTAAATAAGATAGTGAGAGAATCACTAGCACTATTGGCAAATATCAGGATGTCTTTCAATTATCTTAATTAAAACACCATGAAACAAATAATAACGGCAATAATAAGACCCAGGATGGAATATGCATCTGTAGTGTGGTCCCCTCACATGAAGAAACATATCCACAAAATTGAGAGGGTACAGAGAGCAGCTACAAGGATGATCCCAGGTTTGGAAAATTTGGAGTACCAAGAGAGGCTCGAGAGATTGAATCTACCTACACTGGAACAGAGAAGGAAACGAGGACAGCAAATTCAGATATACAAATGTGTTACAGGGATTGACAAAATCGACCAAGAAAACTTCATAGAGAGGGATGGAGGTGAGAGTGAGGAACTACATGAACGAAGGCGGTGCTGGTTGGGGGGAGAGGCGTCGACTGACTGGGGACAGAGGTGCATGGGGGCGGTTCGTTCGTGGCCACCCCTTCGGGGATCGCGGCGTCAGGCAATAGATAGATAGATAGATGGAGGTGAGAGAACAAGAGGTCACAGCTACAAACTAAAAGTGCTTAATAGTAAATCTGATCTGAAAAGTAAAAGATTTCCTACCAACTCGATTAGTGGGTGGAACAAATTGCCAGCCGAAGTAGTGTCTGCACCATCAGTGCATAGTTTCAAAGCACGGTATGACAAACATATCTTAGGAGGCGGGAATTAACGATGATGCTCATTCCCGCAAATACAACTAGTGTAAGTACAACTAGTGTAAGTACACAAGAACACACACCGAAGAACACACACACACACACTCACTTGACATAGCCAATCACCAATTAAAATGTAAAACTTGCAAACTAAACAAACCAAAATTGGGACAAGGACAATATAAAGTCAAATTAAATTATCAAAATCGCTATGTGGAAACAACGCTTACTAAAATGAAAATTATTAAATAAAAGAACACAATCCACCACATAGGGTGTACATCACTACATGAGCAAGTTAATCTGTTTCCCAAGCAAACCAATCGCACATATAACAACGCACTATCGTCACGTTAAAGGAAGTAGTCAAGTTTGGGAAGTCCGGGACGTTCTGGCAAATTTTACTAAACTCTGCATGAATAAAGAAACATGTTAAATGTCAAAATATTATTTAAAATCAAATTTGCAACATGACAAGACATTAACAATAGTAAAAAATACAAATATTGATAAGATATCTATACTATTACAAAATAATATATAAAATACAGTACAGCACTCACTAACGATAGTGCTATCGGGTAGGTACCTGTAAGCATAGCATGCTTCAAGTGACCCCTATCAATAACTACCCTACAAATAACCTACATTTATAGCACAAATAAACTAAGGAAATCGCAAAAGTAAGCAATTGATACTATCGACAATGAATACATATAATATAAAGAGAAATAATTGCAAAATATGAAGTAACAACAGATTTAAACAAAGAGTACTCTTTTAACAAGAACAATAAATTTAAAAAATCATCAATATTAATAATAATAATAATAATAGAAAAAGAAAAAGATAAACAATAAATACAGACAAAAAGTAAGCAGAGGTTATACAAGAAACTTCAAGTTAAAAATGCTTGATTAAAATTATTGATGTCAAATTTTAGAATACAGTCACAATAATTGACCCTAAAAAGATTAAATTTATGGAACAATTTACTTGCCTCAAAACCTCTGTCCACTAAGAGTCTGTATAGTAACCTAGCTCTAGCCCAAAAGTCATCTACTTTAGTGCAGATTTTACAAAATCTTATTAATTGGGAATAAAAACAATTATAAGTGATTTTACTATCGATATTACTACTAGGGAAAGGAAAGTTTATTACGTTAAAATTAAAATCATCAACTTTGTGATATACTTTAAGTATGCACTGTTCATTAACAATCTCTATATTTATATCAAGAAAATTTTCAACTTTATAATTTACGTTACATTGTGTGAGGGGAATAGAATTAGGGTAAATAAGTTTAGCAACTTGATTAAAATTTAACAAATTGCAAACAAGAATATCATCATATATCTACTATTATTACTTAACAGTTTAGCAAGTGCTAATTTTTCTGGAATTTTATTTTTCTTGCTACTGTCAACTAAGTCTTTTATATATTTAAATTCTAAAGCAAGCAAGAATAAGTCTGCAATTAAAGGGCTAGCATTTCCACCCATAGGAATTCCTAATATTTGTTTGAAAATGTACGGCCCGAATCTAACATAAGTATTGAAAAGGAGGAATTTAAGGGCATCTTTAAGTTTAGTTCTATCAAAATATACAGAACTAGTGGGAGTAGAGCTAAGTGATGCATTATTAAAATATGTATAAACATTTATGAAATAATTACACACACACACGTGTTTCGGTAATGGTACCGCCGGTAAACTGATTTTTCATTTGAACTTATAATTCGTGTTACATAAGTTTATTATGAAATATTATAAAGAATTAAGGTAAGTATATAAGAGATACAGTATATAGTACTTATAATTAAATGATCGTATTTCCACGATTTCGGTCACTCGGAAAATCAAGTAGTCCGAAAAAGGACGGAGGTAGTTTCTCAGCCTTTCAGCCAATTCCGAAAGGCTGAACCATGAGTCCGAATTGAAATGCTAGTCCGAAAGTCTGAGAATTCCGAAAGATTGAAGTCCGAAAGAGCGGGGGTTTACTGTACTATAAATGAAGGTTATTTGTAGGGTAGTAATTGATAGGGGTCACTTGTTCATGCTATGCTTACAGGTACAGTACCTACCCGATACCACTGTTGTTAGTGAGTGCTGTATGTATTTTGTACTATTGTTAATATCTTGTCAAATTGCAAATTATATTTTAATAGAACTTTTTAAAATAAATTGTAGTTTCTTTATTCATACAGAATTTAGTAAAATTTACCAGAACGTCCCGGACTTCCCAAATTGACTAATTCCTTGAAAGTGACGATAGTGCGTTGTTATACAGTACAGTATGTGCAATTAGTTTGCTAGGGAAACAGATTAACTTGCTCATATAGTGATGTACACCCTATGTGGTGGATTGTGTTATTTTATTTTATTTTATTTTATTTTTTATTTTTATTAAGCATTACAGTATTTCCACATAGTGATTTTGATTAGTTCTTTATCTTTATCATGTGTCGTCCAAGTTTTGGTTTGTATATTTTGCAAGTTTTACAATTTAATAGTAGCAGTAAACACAACGCACCTATTAGAAGAAGCGCTTACATAATACCGTAAACCCTCGCCATCACGGACCTCTAGAGGCCGGAAACCCGTACTAGCCGGACTGGCTACGGCCTCTCGGACATGTACAGTACAGTACAGTAGGGTCCCGCATAAAACGTGTTCGCATAAAACGAGTCTCGATTAAAACGACCGACCTAAAATATTAATATTTAATTTTCGATCAGAACGAATGTGATCACATAAAACGAGTCCGCCGCCAAAGTGGGGCAAATCCGAGGAGTTTTCATATAGAGCGCCAAAATATCGTACAAAACGTACGAAATATCGTCGCTTTGTACGAAATATCGTTAGCTTTGTACGAAATATCGTTCGCTTTGTACGAAAATTTTCGCTTACAGTGAACATTGACGATATTGCGCCACCAAAATGCTGTGTTCACATAAAACGAAATCGCATAAAACGCCCTCGTTTATCGACCATAAACTCGTTTTATGTGAGACCCTACTGTACTTCCGTATTTCGGACATTTCCGTCATCGTTCCGACAGTGTCCGACGTTGTCGGATGATGCCCTCACGTCACCGGGCAATAAGGGTGAATATCCGACAAACAGAAGGGACGTCCGACGCCATTTACATCCGGGGCAAATTTTCGTTGCGTGAACTATTAGTTATATGGGATTAATTAGGTTAGATCCGAACCATCAGGCATATACCCCTATAATGTTCGTAAACACCAAATAAAAGTTATAATAAATTGTTATAATTAATAAATGATATACAGTAAACCCCCGCTAACTATAAGGGTAGTATTTGTCATTAATATGATAAATTGCACATAAAAAAAAAAAAATAAAAAAAAATATATATATATATATATATATATATCCCCGCGCTGTAGGCCTAATCCCTCCCCTCCCTGTCCCAAGCCTCAACTCCGACCCCGTTACTGTGATGATGTTGATAAGCCTATCTTATTTATTATTTATCTATGTGCTGGAAGGATATTATATTTTTCAATTCCATCACATTAGAAATGATTCAAAGATTACAAAAAGTCCAAATAAGACATAGTTATGTTAATGTATAAGGGAGTTAGGTAGATGAATTAGAGATAGATAGATAGAAAGAGAGTGTATATCGAGGGAAAAAACAAAACAAAAAATCTATCAAACATAAATCTTCCGTCTCTGCTCGCACGGAGGGGAGAGTTGAAATATTTTGTTGACTATCTTATTTATTATTTATCTATGTGCTGGAAGGATATTATATTTTTCAATTCCATCACATTAGAAATGATTCAAAGATTACAAAAACTCCAAATAAGACATAGTTATGTTAATGTATAAGGGAGTTAGGTAGATGAATTAGAGAGATAGATAGATAGAAAGAGTGTATATCGAGGGAAATAAACAAAACAAAAAATCTATCAAACGTAAAGCTTCCGTCTCTGCTTGCACGGAGGGGAGGGTTGAAATATTGTGCTGACTATCTTATTTATTATTTATCTATGTGCTGGAAGGATATTATATTTTTCAATTCCATCGCATTAGAAATTATTCAAAGATTACAAAAAGTCCAAATAAGACATAGTTATGTTAATGTATAAGGGAGTTAGGTAGATATGCATTAGAGAGATAGATAGATAGAAAGAGAGTTGCAGAGGGAGAGTGAGAGATTTTATGTGGAAAAAAGCTAAAAATACCCTGGCAAAAAACTTCCAACCATCGGTAAATCTGGTAAAAAATTTGTAGTCGAGCCAAAGTGTTTGTTGTGCGGGCAAGGGGTAGTACTATGCAACCTTCGGTAAAGTGAAAATTCGTTGCAAGAGTGTTCGTTGTGCAGGGGTTTACTGTACTGTGTTTTGTATTACAGATTATAGGGTTCGAATAGGGTTGTCTTAGTTTTCTAGGTTGACGCGGACGTCTCTCTTGAGGTCGGATTTTTTCCGTAGTCTCCGATTTCATTGTTGTCTCGGACGGACATTGGTTAGGTCGGATTTTATCATCGGACACAAGCCGGACTCCGGACATCTCGGACTGGGTCTCCCCCCAATTAGTCCGAGATAGCGAGGGTTTACTGTACCGATTTTTTTTTTTTTTTTTTTTTTTTTTTTTTTCTATATTCCAACTACTCCCTCTAGGGCATAGGTTGAGAGCCTGTAGCCTACATCCAACCACTCAACACGGTGAAGCCTGTGAGGTCTTGTTCCAGTCTAGGGAGTGAGACATATGAAGCACTTAGAGTTCCACTCACAGCTTGATGCAGCCCCATCTCTGAAGCTGCTTCACCTTTGTGCTTCACTGTCTCATCCCCCTAGACTCGGATCCTCACTCTCAGAACGCCACCTATTGAGCAATTAACTCACTAGGCATTGCCCCCCTGTAGCATACTTTGCATATGGTAATATTCATAAAGTGCTATTATTCCGGGAACAATGAGGGTATTTTTTGGCGTTTCAGTGGGCTTTGTGGTAATTTACTGATACTAGGTACACCACAAATTCCATCCCATTCTACTTAAAGTATGGTTTATATGTGGGTACGTTTTAAAGTTTTAAGTTGTTAACCTAAGACGTGCGCATGGGGGGTATGAGACACCACACGCCTGTGCGCACGTATTTGAGCTGTTCCCATCACTAACATCGTTATTTTACCATAAATAGCATTAATACTTATCCATATGCGCCTATTTTAGGTTGATTATAAGGGTATTAACCTGTTACAGCAATAAAACAAGTGGAAACAGCGTTTGGATGGTCAAAATCGGCGATACAGGCCGGGAGTTACATAATTTATGGCTGAGACAACCTCCCTCCCCTCCACTTTTCCCCACGTCTGGAGAGAGACTGTCGATCGATACTCTCTCTTGCACTCGCTTGGTAACAGTGATGACAATGCCCTGCTTGCAACTCGCTAATTAAAATGTAAAATTTGCAAACTAAACAAACTAAAATTGGGACAAGGACAATATAAAGTCAAATCAAATTATCAAAATCGCTATGTGGAAACAACGCTTACTAAAATGAAATCTATGAAATAAAAGAACACAATCCACCACATAGGGTGTACACTACTACATGAGCAAGTTAATCTGTTTCCCAAGCAAACTAATCGCACACATAACAACGCACTATCGTCACGTTCAAGGAATGTTAGCACGAAAATAGACCACAGAATAAGGGAATAACAGGGAAAATAGGTGATAACTGAAGGAGGGGGGGTAAGTGGAGAAGGAGGGGATGTGGAGGAGTGATATTTGGCATGGCCCAAGGGCAAAAAAAAAAAAAAAAAAAAAAAAAAAAAAAAAAAATTGGGGTGTTTTAAATGGATTTTTTTAGGCCCAGGATCTTAACCCTCCAACCCCGGCTAGGGTAGATCGTGACTGTACTCTGTGACCGGGGGTTTTGAGGAATTTTGGTCCATGTTGATTCACCTGTTACTCCTGAAATACATGACACAAAGTTATAAAAAAAAAAAAAAAAATTTGCACAAACCTTCATGTGTAGAATGCCATTGAGTAGAGGTCTCTAGCCCAAGTGATTGCATAATGGCGAGCGCGGGAAGTGGAGTGATTTTTATGCGGGAAAATCTTCCCGCGTTCGGATGCGTCGCCTTGGCCCAGGCCCCGGCTTGGCTAACCTACTGCGCACTTAGCCACTCGTCGCGCCAGAGTTTTTACCTCCCGGAGGCGATTTTATTTATTGATAGTGATGTTATTATAGTTATTTGGAGTCCAATTATATAAAATATGTGTATTAGGCTATCATTGTCACTAACATTTCACATTTTCACTCGATACCGTAGTTTTTATGAGTAATTGAGGCTGGTTATTGTTATATTATGCACTGATTATTCGTTATCACAGGTGTTTATTATACTTTGGCCATCTAATATTAGTTCGTGTGTCACTTTCACTTTGGTAAATATGCTTGAGAGAGTGTCACTGTCACTGATAATGCTCATTTTCACTTGATACAGTACATTTTATTAGTAATTGAGGTAGGTAGGTTATTGTTATATTAGGCAGTGATTAATCGTTATCACAGGTGTGCATTATACTTTGGCCATCTAATATTACTTCGTGTGTCACTTTCACTTTGGTAAATATGCTTGAGAGTGTGTCAGTCACTGATAATGCTCATTTTCACTTGATACGGTACATTTTATTAGTAATTGAGGTAGGTTATTGTTATATTAGGCAGTGATTATTCGTTATCACAGGTGTTTATTATACTTTGGCTATCTAATATTACTTCGTGTGTCACTTTCACTTTGGTAAATATGCTTGAGAGAGTGTCACTGTCACTGATAATGCTCATTTTCACTTGATACGGTACATTTTATTAGTAATTGAGGTAGGTTATTGTTATATTAGGCACTGATTATTCGTTATCACAGGTGTTTATTATACTTTGGCCATCTAATATTATGTCATGTGTCACTTTCACTTAGTTATATGCTTTGTAAACGTTTTATATACAATTTATTGTCTTTTTTCACTTATTTATATATGTTTTCATAATACAGTAAACTTCCGTTAATCCGAAGGGCAGCGGACCGGCTCTCGTTCGGATTAGTGGATTTTTCGGATTATCGGACTTTACCCCTATGAACCTGTGTATGACGAAAACATTGAGGCATTAGGCCACTCAAATGACACATAATGGAGCACACACATATCATATGTTCATGAATTCACTTTAAAAGTTTACCATTGTCATTGTAGCCTATTATCTACTTCAAAACATTC
The DNA here is from genome assembly GCA_032716605.1 of Paralithodes platypus. Taxonomy (NCBI): domain Eukaryota; kingdom Metazoa; phylum Arthropoda; class Malacostraca; order Decapoda; family Lithodidae; genus Paralithodes; species Paralithodes platypus. The sequence goes on along the minus strand of CM064516.1, from coordinate 24,162,993 downwards.
AGATTAATGGTCAAAGGAATCTGCTGATATAAACGTCTTCTTCTTCTTCCGTCTACTAGCGAGTTTGTCTTGCTCTTGAAGATCAGATGTGGTTCGGGAAGTAATGCCTTAACAACGGCACTTCCCTGAGAGGTTCTTGTAATTTTCCTTTTGTGATTTTCCTTTTGTGACGTGCTCTGTTATATTATATTGTATTGAAAGCACCCTTGTCTTGTTGTCTTGAAAGCACCCTTGGGATGCTCCGATCACTGAACTATAAATAGTAGCGTATCGGAACATCCAAAGGTGCGTTTTCAAGCTCAAGACTAATACGTCCAAAGGTGCGTTTTCAAGCTCAAGACTGAATGCGCTTGCAGAAAATGCGGTGCAAGCCAGTAGCGCATCGGAGCGTCCCAAGGATGCGTTCAAGAGCAAAACAAACTCTCTAGCAGACGATGTGGAAGAAGAAGAAGACGAAGGTGTTTACGATTATATCAGTAGCTTCCTTTGACCATTAATCTGAATGTTTTGAAGTAGATAATAGGCTACAATGACAATGGTAAACTTTTAAAGTGAATTCATGAACATATGATATGTGTGTGCTCCATTATGTGTCATTTGAGTGGCCTAATGCCTCAAAAAGGGGACTTTGGGACTTCTTGAAAGGTGCGTTTTCAAGCTCAAGACTGAATGCGCTTGCAGAAAATGCGGTGCAAGCCAGTAGCGCATCGGAGCGTCCCAAGGATGCTTTCAAGAGCAAAACAAACTCTCTAGCAGACAATGTGGAAGAAGAAGAAGACGAAGGTGTTTACGATTATATCAGTAGCTTCCTTTGACCATTAATCTGAATGTTTTGAAGTAGATAATAGGCTACAATGACAATGGTAAACTTTTAAAGTGAATTCATGAACATATGATATGTGTGTGCTCCATTATGTGTCATTTGAGTGGCCTAATGCCTCAAAAAGGGGACTTTGGGACTTCTTGAAATTCGGACCATCGGGTGAATTCGGATTTGGCCTCAAATTGAAAAATTCGGACTATTGGGAGATTCGAATCATCGGTCGTCGGATTAACGGACTTTTACTGTACATGACTTTTTTATCACAATACATTGTTTTATTTCCACTTGTTGCCTATATACATACATATTGTCAGTCTTTGGTACTTTCACTATGATTATTAGTTAGTACTCCTGCTTGGTGTGGTACTCAGCAAAGCACGGTATAGCACATAGTGACACCTGGCACTCCACACACTGCATGGTGGTCTTTTTCTGCTTCCTCGGCCTCACCTGGCTGTTCCAGCAGACATGGCACCGCCTTCTGCTAATGGTGACTCCATCTCGTTCCAGAGGCAGGTAACCGAGCTTGTGCACATTTAGATACTGTGCACACTGCATGCGGTCCTGAACGGGGCGCCCAGGTTGTGCCACTGCCCTCTGTGGCGTAGCATACCTGTCCAGGAGCTCCACCAACACCTGTTTTTGGAACCTCCGCAGGCTACTGAACTTCCTGGGTGTGCGCGGATTCCGAAGCCTATAGATATTGTAGGCATTCAGCATTGACATGTCCACCATATGCAGAAAGAACTTTTTGTACCATCTGCACGAGGTACGCAGACAGTCGATGAAGCCTATCTGCATGTCGGACTTGTCCACCAGCCTCATATTTATGTTGTAGTCCATTACAGCATCGGGCTTGGTCACCCTGACTTGGGTGCGGCGATCCACCTTGCCAGTCTCAACCATTTCCCCCTTGTGGACGGTGCTCAGGAGGTTGACCTTCCGCTGGTCGTGCCAGTGGATAGCCAGAATGGGTCCCGACTTCTTCTTGAAGACATCGCCTTTCTTGGTTTTAGGAGGGAAAGTTGGCATGCCCTTCCTTTTCGCTCTAACTGTGCCTACAGTCCCCGTCTTGCGCTGATGGAGGTACTTTGAGAGAGTGGGGGACGTGTAGTAGTTGTCCGTGTAGAGGACGTGATTCTTCTCGAAGTACCGGTTCATCATGGCTTGAACCACTGCTCCGCCAAAGCCAATGAGGGGGTCTATTTCCACGTCCCCTTCCTTCCCGCTGTAGACCAGGAAGTCCAGGACATAGCCAGTTTGGCAATCGCACAGCACAAAGAACTTTATACCAAAGCGATGTCTCTTTGAGGGGATGTACTGCCTGAAGCTCAGCTTTCCCCGGAACAGCACAAGAGACTCGTCAATACAGACGTTGCAAAAGGGCGTGAAGTATGACGTGAAACGTTCTCGCATCATCTCGTACAACGTCCTAATCTTCCACAGCTTGTCAGAGAGATGCATGTCGGTGTTGGTGACAAGATGGAGCGCTCCGAGGATGTCGAGGTACCGGTCCCGAGAGATGTATTTCCCGAAGGCAGGGGTGGATATCAGATCTTTGGTGATCCAATAGTCAACCAACCTGTGCTTCTTTACATGAGGCATTAGCATGGTGATTGCCAGGAACACCATGAACTCGGGATGAGTCACTGGGGTCCACTGCTTCATGTGGCCCTTGGTCACCTTGCCAAAAAAGTTCACCTGGATTTGGTGGTGCTTGTTTGTCTCTTCTATGACAAACTCAGTAACTTCCTTATCAAAAAATGCCTCAAAAAGCTCATGTGGTGGAGCATTGGGGCCTGCGGGAAAACTTGGGGTAACTCCTGAACCCTCCTGTACCTCATCAAAAGGGGTTACATCAGGGTCATTCACTTCATCAGCAGCCACATCCTGCCAGTTGAAAATATAAAATGGGTCCTGCTGGCGACGCTGACGAGGAGCTGCAGCTGGGGCAGCACGCCCACGAACTTTGGCGGCGCGCACCCTAGGGCGGCCAGGAGCGCGACGGCGCCCAGGCCCAGCCCGGCGGCCAGGGCGGCCAGGAGCACGACGGCCCTGGGCCAAGCGTCTGGGTTGAGGGTCGTCGATGTCCATAAAGTCATCGTCGTTGTCGTCAGAGCCGTCATCTTGCCCTGACGGTGGACCCAGGTAATCATGGCCAGAGTCATCTGTGAGGTGCCCTTCATCTTCAGACCCCCCCTCATAATCTCGCGGGGAACGAATGATGCGTAGGTCGGCGAGGTGGGGAAGGAGTGGCAGGTGAGGCTCTGTCATCTTCATGCAGAGGTTCGGGGCTCCTTGGCCTACGACGAGTCGTAGACAGAACTGGTTCAGTGTCTGTAGGTGCAGGTATGGATGCGAGGTCAAATACATCGTCAGGAACCTCTGTTGTAGGCTGGAGAGGTGGGGTGGACCCTGGGGAAAGTTGCGGGGGCGTATGGCTGGGACCGGCAGGGGTGGAAGCCACGGGAGCCTCGAACAAAGAGCGCCTACTTGTAGCTCCTTTTTTCACATATTTTCTCCCTTTTCCCTTTTCTGTAGTAGTATGTCTCCTCTCGGGGGAAATAGGGGGCAAATAGGCCGAAAGTGGGGGGTCCTCAACCCTAGGCAGTGCTGGTGGTGGTGGGGAAGAATGGCGGGCGCCTGGGGCAACTTGGGTGGCGTGGGTAGATAAGGAAGACAATGGCGGGTCAACCTCACCCTCACGCTCAGCCTCACTGGCACCCTCACGCACTGCTCCCTCACCAAGTTTTAGGGCCTCTTTCCTGGCTGCCGCGGCCGCCTTTTCAAGAACTTGCTTCTTATAAAAACGTATCTTGAATGGGGATTTAGCTGGCGAAGGGCTAGGTGTCGTGTCACTCAACCTAAACTTGGCAGTCGACCTAGTGCTGTCCCATTCGCTCACTCTCACTACACTCTCATCACCTTGCACAACTATATCACGTTCAGTACTATCATCACTTTCATCGTCATGCTCAAATCCAACAAATTGCGCGTCTCTTTGATGAATTTCGTCTAGATCGTCTAAATCTTCACTATAGTGAGACTGATAAGACTCGGAGCTATCACTGCCCAAGTCATCAACACTATTTTGTCCTTCACCACGTTCATAACTCCTCAAAGCTATTTCAATACCTCCGGGAGTCAACGCATCTTGTACGTGCCTTTGCGTTAGGGCGCGACGAACATGGGCAGGCGTCGAAGGGAGCATGGAATCGGACACAGGGGAATCACTTTTTGGGCTAGTATCCATGTTGGCGGCAGGGTAGAGACTGTTTTGGTGGCGTACATGGTGTCTGGTGGCGTCGCCTAGCGACCACGGAACGAAATGTTTACGCGCGCCATTCGAAAGCACATACGCAAGCAATGGTACAATGTTGTACCACCCGGGTTCCTCGGGTCAAAACATAATGGTACACACGTGTACCACCCGGGGTTGAAGGGTTAAGAGTCTTTCCGCAGTCGCCCGGGGAAACTCTTAAGAGTCTTCCAGCACTTGCCGGGTTAACAATGTACAGTCAGGACCCCCAATTCGCGAGAATAGGGGTGACAGGAGGCATCGCGTATTGTGAATTCGTGTATTGTGTAACTAACTTTAAATGGGAATAATTAGATTGGGTGACATCTCTCAATTATGGCCTATTTTCGACATTTTTGGCTCTATTTTCGAAATTTTTGGCTCTACAGTACAGTCTATATCTTATATATAAGAAGAACAATGAATAAATATATGAAACCTTACCTTAAAATTAGTAGTAGATAGGCTAGGACTAGGACCGTAGGACTTCACGATTTTCTCCAACTTCTCCCTCCCTGACCAAATCGTACGAACAGTTTACTCTGACAAGCCTATTGCACAGTTTCCTTCTCCTTTTTTCTTGCGATCCAACACTTCCACCTTCATTTTGTGTGTTATCTTCTTATATTGGCGTGGCATGGCGAAAAAAGTGGCAGGCACTACAAACGTTTGGTCACTCCGCACGGCTATGAGCGCTTGAGCGGGACTGTGGGAGGGAGGGAGGGAGGGAGGGTAAGCGGGAGGGAAGGCAGGCGTATGCCCGTCTTCTTCTTTTTTCGGAGCTACTCCTGGGCCTCGCGAAACGTAGACGTGCTCGCGTATCAAGCGGGAATAGCGGATTTGGCCCCTTCTTAGCTCTCGATTCGTGTCACTGACAGAAATATGTGGAGCCAGTTCAGTAGCAACTGCAGATGGGCCATTAATTGCTAACCTAGATGCAGTGATAAGGAAAGTAGATGAGCTGGAGGCAGAGAACATGGCACTCAAGGAGCAGCTAAAGGAGTATGAGGGCCATTTAAGTGAGAAAGTAAAGGGAGTAATAAGTGAGGAGAAAGATGAGTCGACAAGGGTGGGGAATGCTAAGGTGGATGCATTGGAAGAAATCATGAAGGAGCAGGTGGAAGAGAGAGAAAAAGAGAAAAGAGAGTTTGGAAGAATGTAGTGCAGGTTTTGAAGAGCAAGGAAAAGGTAGTGAGGGAAACAGCGGAGACCAAAAAGGAGCCGACCAAACGCACCACTGAGGTGGTAGATGGTGGAAAGAAAAAAACTGTCTGGGACCATCAGGTCCTGGTAGTGAAGCCAAAAGACCGATCCTCCGAGCCAGTAAGCCCACCAGATACAAAGGCAATCGAGACTGCTTTGGCTTCGGTTCCGGTTAACAAGTTAACTAGAACTGAGTCAGGTGTACTGGTGGTACGACTTCCATCCAAGAAAGCCAAAGAAGATGCAGGAAGGGCCATCAATCAGTATTTGGGGGTGGACAGTGCCTTCAGTGTCTCCGAACCAAAGAAGATGATGCCAAAAATGACTCTGGTAGGCATTGCTAATGACGCTGAGGATAATGAGATCATTCCCAGCATCCTCAACAAGAACCCAAGAATAAAGTCCCTGGTCGACGATGGCTTAGCTATGAATTTGCTATTCACTAAGCAAAAGAGTGATGCACACACTAAGATTGCGGTAGTAAAAATGTCACCTGAAATACGCTCTTCCATTGTGGATGATGGCAATTCTGTGTATGTTGGACTTGTGAGATGTCGTGCATACGATCGCTTCTGGGTAACACAATGTTACCATTGCCAGGGCTTTGGTCATACCAGTGACAGGTGTTATCGGAAAAATGAGGATCCAAAATGCAACTTCTGTGCTGGTACTCATAACTCAAAAGACTGCACCAACAAGACTTCCCCCAAATGTATAAATTGTATGAGCTCCACATCAGTTACGGAGCCGCCAAATCATTTCGCCTCAAGTAGAAATTGTCCTTTAATGACAGCTCAGAGAAATAAAGTTATTGAGAACACCGATTTTGTAGGTTCAAAAAACTGAAAAATGCACATGGGAGCCGGTTGAAACTGGGTCTGTTGAATGTTCGTTCCTTGCGTAACAAAATGGATCATATTTGCGAGATCTTGGATGAACGTAACCTTGATGTATTATGTCTCACTGAGACCTGGTTGTTCGAGTCAGATCTGAATATTATCCAGGCGGCATTGCCTAAAACCCATTCCATAATAAATGTTCCTAGGCCTAGGGGAGATCATCCGGGTGGTGGAGTGGCAGTTGTCTACTCCACATCTCTGGTGAATATCTTGCAAATAAGCCATAACCCAGCCCCTCTTTATTATGAACTGTTGGAAGTGGAAATAAAACTCTATCAACAAATTCTAAGAATGGCAGTTGTCTATAGGCCTGGCCATCGTGGCACAGATAGGGGTTTTATGGAAGAGTTTGGGCAGTTTCTCGAGGAATTTTCTGCTAAAACTGGAAGACTTTTGATGTGTGGAGATTTTAATTACTGGGTTGACAGCCCTCATCTGAAGCCATTCTCTCCTGAGTTCCTTGAGTTGACTGATCAGAACAATTTTGTAAACCATGTGTCCCACCCAACTCATATCTTAGGACACACCCTTGACTTGGTTTTCTCTCCTGTGGGTTGTGGTGGTGTTCTGGATGTTGATGTTGAGAATGCTGACCCTAATACCTCTGATCATGCTTTGATTACTTTCAGCTTTGATTTCCCTAAGCCACTCACACATGAAAAAGTAATCAGATTTAGAAATTATAAAAATGCAGACCTAAATTTGGCTAGCAGTGAAGTAAAACAGTACTTGGGAAGTATTGATACTTCCAACCTTACTTCAGATGAGCTGGTGGAGGTACATGGAAATGCACTTAAATTAGTGTTCGATCATCACTGTCCAGAAGTAGAGAAGAAAATCATAGTACGAGATGATTCGCCCTGGTATAGCACTCGAGTTAAATTTCTTAGAAGAGCGCGTAGAAGAGCTGAACGTGAATGGCGGAAAAATAAAACAGACTCTACATGGTTGCAATACCTGTCAGCCAGAAGAGCTGTGGTCTACAAAATCAAAGATGAAAAGAAAGTGTATTATCAGGGAAAAGTTGACTCGTGTGGTAACGACCAGAGGAGGTTGGCTTCAATTGTAAACAGTTTACTTGGAAAAACAAGAGTCAGCTTAAGACCTTCTGTACCTGATGCCGAGTTGGCTGCCAACTTTGTGGCATTTTTTGCTGGCAAGATAACTCGCATAAGACAGGAATTGGATGATGCTTCTGTTGGTGAAGAACTTTCAGTTGTACTCCAACCCCGACACATTCCTAATAATGTCCTCTCATCCTTTCACTCAGTAGAGGTGGACATGATCTCGTCCTACATAAGAAACCTCAATAAAACATTTTGCCCGTTGGATCCCATAAATGTTTCCAAGCTACCAAGAGTCTATGATCACACAGTTGAGTTTATTTCCAAAATAATTAATAGGTGCTTCTCTGAAGGTAGCTTCCCACATTCTGAAAAGCATGCACTACTCCGACCTACTCTAAAGAAACCTGGACTTGATGTTGAGAACATGTTGAACTATCGTCCTGTCTCCAACCTGTCCTTCATATCAAAGATATTAGAGCGTGCAATACTTGACCAATTACAACCACTACTTCAGCAGAATGAAACTATCCCAATTTTTCAGTCTGCTTACCGACAGCATCATTCAACTGAAACAGCATTGATTAGAGTACATAATGATCTAGTTGAGAACATTTGCAATGGTGTGGCCTCACTATTGGTCTTGCTTGATCTCTCTGCGGCTTTTGACACAGTGGATCACGAGTTGTTATTGAGTGATCTTTATGATTGTGGTGTGCGTGACTCCGCTCTCTTGCTTCTTGGGTCGTACTTGTCAGGTAGATCCCAGAGTGTGATGGTAAATCAAGTGGTCTCGGACTCGACACCCCTGCAGTATGGTGTTCCGCAGGGATCAGTTTTGGGTCCTATCCTATTTATAATTTATATTAGCAGTTTGTCTCTTCTGCTTCGTGCACATAATGTCACCTTTCACTTTTATGCAGATGACACCCAGATTTATGTGAGAATCACAAATATAGTTGATATACGGAGTAAGATGGAATTGTTGATGTCTGATATCAAGAAGTGGATGAGAGCGAGAAAACTTAAACTAAATGATGGTAAAACTGATATTCTCATCATCCGAGGAAATAGAAGAGCTGATGATATGGTAGGTGCCCTCTCCATCAATGTGGGTGGATCTCAGCTGCGACCGGCCAACTCTGTTCGAAATCTGGGTGTATATGTGAACTCCCGATTAGATTTCAAAGAGCATGTAAACCAGATAGTTAAAAGTTGTTACTTGCACATCAGAAATCTCTATTTGGTGAAGCCGTTTATAACCAGACGTTGCCTCCTGACGTTGGTTCACTCATTGGTCTTCTCTCGTGTTGATTATTGCAATGCCCTGTTGGTGGGTCTTCCAAATTATATTTTGAAGAAAGTTCAGTCTGTTCTTAACAGGGCCGCAAGACTAATTTTTGGTGTTCCACCTAGAACTCCTACTACATCTCTTCACATAGAACTGCACTGGCTGCCAGTAAGAGCAAGAATAGAATTTAAGTTGTGTTTGGTGACTTTTAAGGTTCTCAAATTTGGTGAGCCTCGGTACCTTGCGGAGCTGCTCAGGCGCCCACCGGCACACCATGGTGTAGTTGTGCGTCATGACAATGACCCTTTTCGTCTTGATGAACCAAGGGCTTTCCAGCAGTCTTCTTTCTTTGAGAGGTCATTCTCCTACATGGCTCCGAGGTTGTATAACAGGTTGCCGCTGTCCATGAGACAACTGAGTTCTGTTGAATGCTTCAAGAGACAACTTAAGACTTTTCTCTTTGAGAGAAGCTATGATCTTGAGAGAGGTGTCATGACAGATGGCTATAGAGTTTAGGCTATTTTGCCACTGCTGGTGATTGTTAAATGTGTGTTGTATATGAGCCTTCTTTTGATGCATTGATTTTTGTTCTTTTTTCTTTCTCTTTTCGAGCGCTAGTGAATTCTTCGGAAAAATTGGCGCTTATGAGAAATAAGTAACATGCTTATTATTATTATTATTATTATTATTGTGGTACCACCTCGCGTAATTAATGTTTAATTAATTAATGTTATTTTCGAGGGGTAACTCGTGTATTAGGGTTTTCGCGCATTGTGGAATCGTGTATTGGGGGTCCTGACTGTATACTATTTTTATACAGTATTTTAAAAATCAATCCCACGCGAGATTTGCTTATGTACGCGGCTTTGTTAGTTTCCTTGGAGAATTTTTTTTTTATTTTTTTTACCTTATTCAGGAAGCCTTACTAATAATGCGCGGACAGCGGGGGTCACCCTGGTTAGATAAGATATTCAGGTTAGGTTAATGCTTCCACTGATAATGCGAGTCGGCGAGGCAGGCACTCGCGGCGGACATAAACAAACGGGCCCGCCTCCTTATGATGACAATATTGTCATTACCTAACCTGATAACCTTATCTAACCTGTCCTGCTGGTCTTGAGATGTCAAATTACAGTCAGACCTCCCAATCTGCATCTATATGGGCGGCATTACGCAGCACGTATTGGTAATCCATGCATTAGGAATAACATATCTCATGGAGAAAAATACATATGGGCGGCAGCCCGCATTTCTACACAAATTTGCTGACAATTTTCGATCAAAATCAATACTAATTGGACAACCAAACATACACAAAAACAGAAACATAAACTAAAGTCATTGCTTACCTTAAAATTAAATGCTAAAAGTAGGTGAGAAGAGTGGGGGCTCCGAGGCAGACCCCCAAGACAGGGCGAGTTCAGCTAGGCTGCACCGGCTCCGTCAATGTCATTGTCCCCGTCATCTGCCATCATCGCCTCTTCGTCCGAGCTGTCCGGACTGTCACCATTATCATGGAGTGAGGCAATAACGCGGTTGAGGTTGGCAACACGGGTGTTAGCCATGGCATCAGCAATAAACCCGGCATAGTCATCCGGCTCATTATTGGGTCCTGTTCGTTACTAGGTCCAAGTTGAGGTGGGGGCTGCTCTCCTCTCCTATGCAAAAAAGCTGTGATAAGTGAATGCTTTCGCTGTAGAACATCATTTGCGTGCCGTTAGACATAAAATCGGAAAGCTTTATCAATGTTTGCAATGACTTCACTGGTGCGGAGTTCGTCCCGTTCCATGGACCGAAACTTTTCCTTAACCCTCTCACCACGGAAGGGCTCTTGAACGCCCATAAAAAAGCATATAACAGGTACCCGGAAGGGCTCTTGAACGCCCAGTGGTTGAAAGCCTGTGAGCTTCGTGTGCGAGGCGTCGGTCCGACGCATGTAAACAACAGCCGGCTGGACCGACGCCCCGCATCTCCGGCCACAAGAAGGAGAGCGTCGCTTGTTCGTGTGTGCCTGTATGTTGTTATTAAGTATCGAAAAGTAGTGTAAAGTGGCTGTTTTGGTCATAAAGTTATCTCCAATGAAATCATCATCACAACTCAACCAGTTGACTTAGAGAGCTCTACTTAATGCCATTCTACAGGTAAATAACACAGCTACGCTTGGGGACGTTTTTCGGCCAAAACACCCGGGTTTCGAGGAATATATATATAATATATAACCGGGGCTGGAGGGTTAAACACATCAAGTTCCGCCAGAACTAGTGACACTTCACAAGGTGTGAGTTCTTCCATATCTTGTTGTGGAGGTGGTGCAGGTTCTTGAACCCTCTGTTCATGTGCTTGGTCCTCTTGATCGATAATTGTCACGGTGTCGTCTTCGATGGAAACTTGCATACCGGCAGCCTCGACCTCCCAAATTTCGTCCACGGTAACACCTGCGAAACCCAGCACACGCCTGGCAGCGGTGGCAGTGGCCTCATCACCTGGTCAGCCTGTTGCACACGTTCATCACCCTCTTTCGCCCTGCACAGGTGTGGCACCAATGCCCTCCAAGCATGATTAATTGTAGCATCAGTGACTTCAGACCATGAATGCAGTAGATAATCGATGGCATATTTAATGGTAAAAGCCCTCCAGAATTAAGTCACGCCTGATTCTCTGGTCTTTCTTCTGGTTGATTCTCTAGTCTATCTTCTGGTTCTTCTTCTGGTGCTTCCTCGTCAAGGTCTAAATCTGGGTCTTTATCCATGGCCATTATTTCAACATTAGATTCTGTATTTGCACGAAGATGGTCATATACTGTAGGTGGGTCTGGTAAAAATTTTTAAAGGTGGCAATAATCTCTTGGTCGATTGGCTGGACTAGAGAGGTGGTCTTTGGAGGCAGAAAGACAACTTGATATTGTGGGTGCAGCTCATCCAGGAAAGATGGATGACAGGAGGCATTATCCATAAGAAGCAGCATTTTGAAAGGTATTCCAAGCTGGGCACATTTAAGGCGAGCGTCGGGAATGCAGTGCTTTACCAACCAGTTAGACATGATAGCACTCGTCATCCACCCGTTAATGGATTTGTACCAGTAGGTGCCAGTTGCATCCATTTCTCTTAGGTGTCGATATCAACGTGGATGGCCGGCGGCATAGACTATCACTGGCTTTATCTTGTGTGTTCCTGTCAAATTGACGGTCAGCATAAAGGTGAATCGTGACTTATCAATTTTTCTACCTCTGGCCTGCTTCATGGAACAGCTGATGTAGGTCGATCTTGGCATTGTTTTATATTGCAAGCCTAATTCGTCACAATTATAGATTTGGTCAGGTGTATAGCCGCCTTCCTCTATGAGAGTTTAAAAAAATGCAGGGTATTTTTTGGCAGCTTGCTCATCAGCCGACCCTCGGTTGCCTGTCACCTTGATGTTCCAAACTTCCTTCCTCTTGAGAAATCTGCGGAGCCAGCCATTTGATGCCTTAAAGTTAACATTTTGGCCGGTGTTTGTACACTGCACGGCTGTTGCATAGAGAGACTTGGCCACCTCACGGATGTACCGGGTGTTGCTGGGGACCTGCTCTCGGTGCTTCCTATTAATACATTTCTGTAAGTATCGCGCCATGAAGATCATAGGAGGGTTATTCAGACATGAGTGGCGATCCAGGGTTGATGCACCATATGACTTCACAATCTTCTTAAGTTTGAGCCTATTAGCCCACACGGTTCTCACAGACGACTCTGATAAATCCATGGATTTCCCGATCACAGTAGTGCCTTCACCCTTCTCCCTGCGCTCAATAATCATCAGCTTCATCTTGTGTGTGATAAGTTTATTCTTCCTAGGCATTTTGGACTTGTTGAAGGGTGTAGAGAGGCGGATGTCGCACAATCACGGGTCGAGTCTCAGCGCGCGGACACTGTAATCAACCGGGACTGGGAAGGTGGCATCTTCCACAATGTCCTGGTGATGTCACCGTCTTCCCGGCGAAGAGCGACGTGCACGCGGAATAGGGAGAGGGGTGGTGCGGAATACAAAAAACAGCATTTTTACACCAGTCTTCAACCGTGATCCGTGTATTGTGGGGTCAATCCGCGTTTTAGGAATTTTAGTACCTTTTGGACCCCTCAACACGGATTAGGGTAAACGCGGACTGAGGATACGTGTTTTGGGGAGACTGACTGTACTGTACTAAACAAATACAGCAGGAGAGTGGAAAACACCTGAAATCGCAAATCGTAAGAAAAATTAGTCAACAGAAAACAGTGAGGTGCGATGGTAAACTTGTCTGCGAGAGCGTCAATTGGAAGTCTTAAGCCTCTCACTCTCGCATAAGTTCTGGGAAACTAATTACCACTACTGTTCACCCAAAATGGGCCGGGCCTGGCCTGGGTCTCTGGGTGACCTAGATGTGTGTGAATTTGTGTTTTGTTTTTTGTGTTGTGTTGTGTTGTCCCTGTTCGGGCTTTGTTTCGAGTCGGCAACCCCCAGCTAAAAGAAAATATATATGTATATATAAATATGGGGTATGTGCCTGAGTACTGTATATAGATAGATAGATAGAAGGGGTCAAGGTTATTGTCAAATCCTAAAGCACTCAAATGCACAAAGCGTATAGTTACCCCTAATGAACTAGAGATTACGAGCCAGAGCTCTAGTGTTAGTAGGGCAGATACTATTATTCTCACGGACAGACCGTTGACATCGCCCATTCAGTCTGAGCTACCCGTTGAACCTCAGCCTTCAGCTCCCATTTCCCTTGAATGATTGCAGGCCTCTCTGGCCATTCATTTTCAACCTCAACCATTGTTAGAACATAACAGTCCTAGGCGTCATCCTTCTATTATAATGTCTAAAATTGAGGCGGAAGTACCTAACCCTGATAATTACAAACCGAAATGTCCTCAATGTCTTTCCCCCCCCCCCCCCCCCCACACACTCCACCCCCCAGGTGTGTGCATCCTCAAGGACAACATCACACCAAAAGAGGCTCTGGAACAAATCGACCAGTTAGACTCGGAACGTAGCGAGGGGGAGGCCACCCCTACACAGGTGTAAAGAAGCAGACTTTTGAAGGATTTAGAGTTGCCGGAATACGATGATATTTAATACACATGTGTTCAAGACTCTGTAGAATACCATGATGGTGCGAGTTTCAAATGCCAAAAATTCAAGAAATTCTTACTGGATGAGACCCTTAATTTACTGTATATATAATGCTGAAATAAAAACACTATGTTATACTATACTGTAATATATTCAGAATGACATGATTGATATACTGACCCAGTATCTCTGTCACTGTCAACACTGACAAGAGAGACAGCATCAGGACAGGCAGGCAGTGTTGAAGAGAGGGAGCGTGGAATGATGGGGCGAAAGTTGCTAAAGCTCTTTTTCTTGGTCATCTGCGGTGGCTCAGCGGGCACAGGGGCAGGGATGGTGGGCTCAGGGAAGATTCGTAGGAAGAGAGGATCAGTGGAGGTGGAACGACCAAGAGCACGACACAGACCCAGCACCACCGACACTGGACCTCGACACAATGCAGCTGAAATATATGCCACACTAAAATCATAATAATAATAACAATGGAAGCTGGTGTTTTATTATTGTCAGAAGCGCCAGTTCTCAACATTCTTAGATTTAACAGCGCTTGTGTTTTGGTTTACTCAAGCTTGCTCTACTGCTGTCCACAACAAGGAGGAAGCATTCAACCGGTACCGACGCCTTAAAACTCAAGAATCTCATTCCTCCTATGTTTCTGCCCGGAATTAAGCCAAATCTGTTCTTCGACTTGCCAAGCACTCTTTCATCAATAATAAATGCACTGAACTATCCAATTCTAGCTCTTCCCAAGCTTTCTGGCATCTAGCCAAAAACCTCTCCAACAATTTTTCTTCTTCGTCTTTCCCTCCCCTTTTCCACTCTGATGGCACAACCATCACTTCTTCCTCTGATAAAGCTGAACTCTTCACTCAAACTTTTGCAAGAAACTTCACCTTGGATAATTCCGGTGCTATTCCTCCTTCTCCACCCCCCTCTCTCCTATTTATGCCTAATATCCTAATCTCTTCTAAAGTTGTACTTTCTACCCTCTCTGGGCTTAATACTAAGAAGGCGTACGGTTCGGACGGTCTTCCTCCTGTTGTACTAAAAAACTGTGCTTCCGTGCTGACCCCCTGTCTAGGCAAACTCTTTCGTCACTCCTCTAACGTCTTCCCTTCTTGCTGGAAGTTTGCTTTCATTCAACCTGTCCCAAAGAAGGGTGACCACTCTAAACCCTCCAACTATCGTCCAATTGCTCTCATCTCTTGTATCTCTAAAAGTGTTTGAAACTATTCTTGTTTCCAAATTTCTTAAGCATTTCTCTTCTCATAATCTGCTCTCAGATCGCCAGTATGGCTTCCTTAACCCATCCCGCCCGGGCTCGATATCCTAAGGACATCATTGAGATCCGGGCGATCTGGCCGAAAAACGTCTTTAATAGGCTACCCGTATCTTTGTTATTTTAACTGCTAGAGAATTCCCACACATCTCTAAACGTACGGCTGTTTCTTATCTGTAAACTGGCATTAAGTAGAGCTCTCTAGGTCAACTGGTTCAGTTGTGATGACGATTTCCGTGGAGAGAAATTCGATACGATTTTCGCAATATTGGACCTTTGCAGACACTAATTTCGTCATAGCATACAAAAACAACATTGATCCGACGTCTCCTTCTTGGTTTCGGAGGTGCGGTGACGCAAAGACAGGCTTTGTTTACATGCGTCGGACGTACGGCTTTCAAAACACGCTTAATAGGCTTTCAAGCTTACGGATTTCAAGGGGACACCCGGGCTCCTGCCCTTCGCAAGGGGTGTCATTTTAAAATGCTACCCGGGCGGGAAGGCTTAAGGGTCGCTCTACTGGTGATCTGCTTTCATATCTTACTAACTCTTGGTGATCCTCCTTTCGGGACTTCGGTGAGACTTTTTCTGTTGCACTAGACATATCGAAGGCCTTCGATACAGTCTGGCACAAATCTTTAATTTCTAAACTACCCTCCTTCGGTTTCTATCCCTCCATCTATGCCTTTGTCTCTAATTTCCTTTCCGGCCGTTCCATAGCTGCGGTTGTGGACGGCCATCGCTCACTTCCTCATCCTATCAACTCCGGTGTTCCTCAGGGTTCTGTCCTATCTCCTATTCTCTTTCTAATTTTCATAAATAATCTTCTCAAATGTACATCCAGTCCCATCCATTCATATGCAGACGACTCTACCTTACACTACTCAATTAGTTTTCCAGAACGCCCCAGCCAGCAATCCCTCAAAGACAACCGTAATGAAGCCATAGAACACTTATCTTCTGATCTAGCTACTATTTCCAATTGGGGTAGAGAAAACCTTGTTGCATTTAATGCTTCCAAGACCCAATTTCTCCATCCTACTACCCGTCGGGAACCTCCAGAGGTCTATCCCTTATTCTTCAACAATACATAAATCAATCTTTCATCTTCTCTCCATATTCTCGGTGTCTCTTTTTCTTCTGCTCTCACTTGGAAGGACCATATTACCAGTCTTGCTAAGGTAACCTCCCAGAAGCTGTGTGTGCTCAACCGCCTCAAGGGATTCTTTACCCCTGCGCAGCTACTTGCTCTGTACAGGGGCACAGTGCGTCCTTGTATTGAGTATTCTTCACATGTGTGGGGAGGATCCTCTCACATCGCACTCTTAGACAAAGTAGAAAGGAAAGCCTTTCGTATCATTAACTCCCGTCCACTCACCAACTCTTTGCAATCTCTCTCTCTTCGCCGCAATGTTGCATCTCTCTCGCTATTCTATTGCTACTACAATAATCAGTGTTCTTCGGAGCTTTCCCAGTGTATACCACCTCCTCTACATAGGGTACATAGTACCCGTCTTGCAACACAATCCCACCCCTACTCTGTGCAACTCTCCAACCCAAGAGTGAAACGCTATTCTCAGGCTTTCTTCTATTCAACTGCTGAGCTCTGAAACTCTCTTCCAGAATCAGTCTTTACCTCTTCCATTGACTTAAATTGCTTCAAACTCTGTGTGACCAGGCATTTTAGCTCGAACGTCCCTTGATTTTGGCCCTGTCACTCTTTCAACTCTGGGGAAGGCACTCGCTGCAGGCAGTTATGCCTTTCATCTCCCTCATTCACATTGAAAAAAAAATCAAAGATCTCAAAGATTACAATCTTCATTAACAGTAAATTCCACAGTATCACAAGCTGGAGTGCAAACTTCTAGCTTCATACTGTAATACAGTATATATGTCTAAATAAATAATATTAATTAAAATCCTTCTTAACCCCTTCTTTACCGGTGATGTACTTTTCATTATATTCTGGCAACTATTAGACGATTTTGTACAGCTTACGAAGAAAGTTTACTCATTTAAAGGCTACAGACTATCTCAATTAATCCTTTTAGCTACCATTTATCCTTCCTAAGCTTCATAAAACAGTATAAATGTAGCTGAAATAAAAACAAAAGACGTCGCCAGTACAGAAGGGGTTAACACCAATAA
Organism: Paralithodes platypus; assembly: GCA_032716605.1. Lineage (NCBI taxonomy): Eukaryota > Metazoa > Arthropoda > Malacostraca > Decapoda > Lithodidae > Paralithodes > Paralithodes platypus. Next base: position 24,145,897 of record CM064516.1, on the reverse strand, counting down.
CCCCTAAATGAAATTAATGAAAACAAGCGAAACTCGCCGGATTCGAACCCAGGAAACCACATACAGAAAGAACTTACATGCTCTAATATCATGTTCATATGAAGATACTGTGCCGTTAACTTAAAAACATGTAGAGGCCTTGTATGTATTCAACATGTGCTGTTGCAATGTGATCTATTATAGTCTTTAAAATATAGATACATAAGTTCAGTGGCATTAAATTGTGTTAGCTCTATTCTATCTACCTACAGTATATACTCAGGCACATACCCCATTTTATTTTTTATTTTTTTAGCTGGGGGTGGACGACTCGAGACAGAGCCCGAACAGGATTATATAAAAAAAAAAAAAAAACACACACACACACACACAAACAAAACACAAATTCACATACAACTAGGTCGCCCAGGAGAAGGCCCAGAGACCAGGGATCACTAAGGGCACTCCAGCACACCCCCGACCTCCCGGAGAAGTTCCGGTCTCAGCAGGCAGACATGCAGCAGAGCACACCACAGTGCCCGCCCACCACGCATCCAGGCGTACCCTTCATATATATACCGACTCCCCGGGCCAGGCGCCTGACTGACTATTATCTAGTCCAACTGGCACCCGACACCCTCTCCCAAACGACCGCGTTTTCACTCATCTATTCACTAGCATTCTCCATTCATTCCTATTTATTACCACTTCTATTGCCTGATCTATAGTTATTCTTCTATCTCCCAATGCTTGCACTACACAATCTCTCCATCTCAATGGAGGTCCTCCCACCCCTCCACCTCCCCCTGTATCTGACTCACACATTCTCCCTGCAAGCCTCTCATCCTCCCCCCGCTCAACATGTCCACACCAGCACAGCACCCCTCATCCCACTCCGGCCGACAAATGCTCTCGCTGCCCCACCCTCCCACGCATGTTTTTTTTTTTTTTTTTTTTTTTTTTTTTTTTTTTTTAAAGAGACAATGAACGGAGGAAGGAAAAACACAGATAAAACAAAAAGGTCCATGTGCCTAAAGGCATCCTCCATTCATAAAATGTTTGTAACAACTGGATTTAAACATTTGTAGATTATAGGTTTGACTCCTGTAAGGAGATAAAGAAAACCTAATATTTAGTAGTGGCCCCGTAATCATTGACGAACATGCCTATTACATAAGGCATCCTCTTCAAACACTAATCCGCCGTAGTTTTGAATCTACCGCGCAGAGCATTTAAAAACTGAGGAGCCTTCATCATGAGCGCACGCGACCTCACTCATGGCTTCAGTCATTATGAATTGGGTTCTCACTACGAAAAAACTTCGTAAAAAATAAAAACAAAAAGAAAATAAGAATAACTATCTAATAAGCTTTCCATCATATCGTGGATGTACTTGTGTGGATCTCTGACCAGACGCTGATTCAGGCGTCATTCCTCCTTCACTGACATATCAAGTAAACCAAAATCCTCAATACATCAACGAATGGGAAGGGGACGGTCGGGAGGGCCCCAGTCGTCAATGATTACGGGGCCACTACTAAATTATAGGTTTGACTCCTGTAAGGAGATAAAGAAAACCTAATATTTAGTAGTGGCCCCGTAATCATTGACGAACATGCCTGATTTCTAAGACTGGAGGGGGACATTCGTAATCATATCATAACTCTAGAAAAGCAGATAATAAAAACAACCACATAGTATTCTTACTTTTGAAAATATATTTAACAACGGCGTAGGCCGAAAATATACAAGAAAAAGGGGGTTCAGGCAGGTGCGTGCTTCAAAGAAGCCTGCCTGACAAAAAATAGGTAACCCTGAAGATTCTGAACACAGATCTGTAGTTACAAAGGCACCCCACTCAACGAGTGGTGACAAAAAATAACAAGTTATAAGTTTATATGTGCACATAATAAACCCCAAAATAAACTTGGGAGATAAATTGCAAAGGAACTCCATTGTTCTAATATTAAATTGCTTTCGCAGCTAAAACTACTATAACAACACCGTTGTTTTGTACTTAACATTGTACTAGCACAATTTCTCGCTGAGAAATTTTCATATCACATTTTAACCTTAAATTGTATCACAGCTCTCATACTTCGGCGGGGTCTAGGGTGTCCTATGTCAACTGACTGCACCCCCCCCCCCCCCCCCCCTTCCCGTGAAAGTAAACAAAAGTGACTGCAGGGCCACCTAGACCCTCTGCCTTAAAGCTATACATGGTAAGGAAGGTTTGTCTAGAGCAACTGACAAGTATCTAGACAGAAACGTATGATTAGACGCCCACAACTGCGTGGACGCGATATCTTCGACTGAAAAAAATTTCAGGAAACGTAAAGAGGCTGCCCATTTGCGTAAATCGTGGGCCCGACCCACAACGCCGGGATTACTTTCTTTAATGACTTCTACCAGAAGAGAGGCTAATCGCCGTTTAAGTAAGCGTTTACCCGTACTTGCTACCCATAAAGCACCTTGGGGGTTTCGAGGAGCTACTCTCAAATATTTGGTTAGAGCTTGCACTGGACATAGATTATGATGCACCTTTCCCCTTTTTAACGCCGGCACCGTGAACTCAGAAAACACGTGTGCACTATGCTCATCCTTGGCTACAAAACCTGGGGAGGGTGCAATGGAAATACATTCATTAAGTCTACCAAACCTAAGACAATTAGGTGTGTTGCTCATCGCCGCCAGCTCAGACACTCTGTTTCCGGTGGCCAAAGCCAAAACGAAAACCGCCTTTTTTAAGAGTAATGCAAAGTCTGCAGTATTTTGGTACAGACGAGAGTGAAGCAAAGACAAAGCTTTGTCCAGAGACCAAGTAGGCATGAGCTGACGGGGAGGTGGGCGGAGTTTAAAACATGCTCTCATAAAACCTGTTTCTTCCGCTACCGGTATGGAAAGACCCGTAAGGTCTAAAAAGGGCACTCTAATCGCAGTTAAGTGATTTTTTAATGTTACCACAGATAAACGTTTCTGCTCAAACAGATAATTCAAATAATTAAAAACTAATGCCACTGAGGGTACAGTTTGTTCTGTTCTAACGATCCAAGAAGTAAAGGCTTGCCAATGTGATTGATACTGTCGTTTTGTAGACTGAGTATATTGATTGAGTAATTTATTGGTCACATCTCTACCGTATGGTGCTAGCCACTTGGCCTCCTGAATGTCCATAATGCAAAAGTCAGCGAGGTCGCTAGGTTGCCAATCGTGTCTAAGTGGAAATACCCGACCGGGAGCGATACCGGGTCCGGGCACCACATTTTCAATTGCTGGTACCACAACTGCGCCGGCCACAGGGGCGCGATTAGCGAGACTAAGCCTCGATAATCTCGTAGTTTGTTCACTACGTGGCACATTAGTGACGCATCTGGCGGTGGAAACAGATAGATGGAGCTCCATCTGTTCCAGTCTGTCACTAGGGCGTCTGGCCCCCCTGCCGGCGTTTTCGCCCGGCGGGTGAGGTATAGAGGGAGTTTGTGAGTCTCCTCGGACGCAAAAAGATCCACTTGTGGATGGGAGAGCTCTGCAATCATTAGGTTGAAAATGGGTTGCTTGAGCTCACATTCTACTGTCGTGCTCTGTCTCCGGGACAGAGCGTCTGCCCAGACGTTCGCTACGCCTGGGAGATAAGATGCGTGAAGATAAATATCTAGACTGTTGGCTAGAGCAAAAATCTCTTCCGACACGTTTAGCAACTTCCTTGACCTCGTTGACCCTTGTTTCTGAATACAGTGGACTGCATTCAGATTGTCCATTCTGAAGGCCACCGACTTGCCCCGTAACGCCGGGCCGTGAGCCTGAAGGAAATACAAGGGGACTAGTAATTCTTTGACATTGATGTGAGAGATTTCTAAGTGGGACCAAAGCCCCTGACCCTGGTGCCCCTGATTTGACTGAAATCCCCACCCTATTGTGCCTGACGCATCCGTGTCTACCCATACCGTTGGTGGAGGAGAGGTCCATGACATTATTGAGTGCAATGTTTCCCTCTTCGCCCAGACCGCTAGTAAGGTGTGGATTAATTTCGGGATCGGCCATAATTTTCCCGCCGGTAAGAGCGGGAAATATTTGTTGCCTTCCAATATTAATCGTTTTACTTTCAACCGGCCCAACTTGACAGTTAGTTGAATCCAGTTGAGAGAGCCGACCAGAGACTCCCAGACCCTTCGCGTCGTAGTCAGGCTGTGAAGAAACCTGAACAGTTTCCTGCGAAACCTGTTGCGATTGTCCACACTCTGACTCAGAGTGAGAGCGGCGGTGTCCCAGACCAGCCCTATCCACTGAATTACTCGTGAGGGAACAAGGTTTGACTTTACCAGATTTACCTTGAAGCCTAGAGTTTTGACATGATTTAAAATGATATTGACATGTTTTATGCATAGTTAAATGCAGGTTTCTTAGAAGGGGTGGGACTGTGCTTAACGGCCTGTGCCATATTGAACACCGTTCGCCACACTTCAGGGGTCATTAAAGAGGGAGTAAGCACTGGTGACATAACCACCTGATTAGCAATGCGATCAGGTAGCTTGCGAACTAACGACATCCTAAGATCTTGTCGTGCTCGTACCGCCTCAAGCGGTACCACCTCAAGCGGTACCTCCCTGGAGGAGGTTACTAGTTTCAATTGTCCCTATTTTGATTATTCTATATACAAATTAATTTCTGCTGGTAAATTTAAATACATATGTTGCATCTACCGTTCCCCAAATACTCCTCCAGAGCAAAGTCTTTTTGATTCTCTGTCCTCACAACTCAGTGTCCTCAACTTAAATGCTTCTTCTGAAATCACTGTGTTGGGTGATTTTAATGTCCATAATGTTGAATGGCTCACTCATTCAGCCAGGACTGATGATGCTGGTCTTGAATGTGAGCTATTTGCAGACTCATTTAATCTCATTCAACTAGTCAACCAACCCACCCGTGTACCAGATAATCCTAATCATAATTCCCACCTACTGGACTTATTTTTAACAACCAATTCAGAAAATTATGATGTTACAGTGAGGTCCCCACTTGGATCTTCTGATCACTGTCTGATACAGGCCACCTGTGTATCACCTACCACACCTTCCCACTCTGAACCTGTTTTGGTGACTAAATGGCATTACGATAGGGCAGACTGGGAGGGTCTTCAAGGTTTCTTTATTGATATTCCCTGGACCTCTTTCTTTTCTAATGATGCACACTCCACCTTGAGCCACATACAAGATTTTGTAAAAATTGGAATGGAACCTTTTATTCCTCATCAAAAGTACAGTAAAAGATCTAATTCACCTAAATGGTTTGACCATAATTGTGCTAGAGTAACTGAACAAAAAGCAATAGCCTACAATGCATACACAAGATCAAAAACACATGAAGCCTTTAATTACTTTAGAAACATCAGAAATCATGCCAAAACTGTATTAAACCTAACTAAATCAAACTTTCTCCATAAGCAGGCAAATAAACTTCTAAATAATCCAAATGATAACAAAATATTTTGGTCTACTCTTAACTCATTCAAATCCAACTTCACTACTGCTTCATCCATTCCACCATTAAAATCTCCGACTGGCAATCTTGTAAGTGACCCACGAGGTAAAGCTAACCTTCTTGCAGATATTTTCTCCACCAACTCAACCTTAGATGAAATAAATCAAGATGTCCCTGTACTTAATTTTAATTCACCTGAAATTCCCTCACTTAAGATCCACACCAGACATGTCAAAACTATTTTGCAGAATCTCTCAGTAGATAAGGCTCCTGGTCCAGATGAAATTCCTCCAATAGTACTTAAGAATTGCTCCTTGGTGCTCGCTCCTGTATTGGCAAAATTTTTCCGTCTGTGTACTCATACCTCATGCTTCCCAGTACCCTGGAAAGAAGCAAACATCCATCCAGTTCCTAAAAAAGGTGCCTCTTCAGATCCATCAAACTACAGACCAATAGCTATAACTTCCACTCTTGGCAAAGTTTTTGAAATTATATTAAATAATCACATAATTAAGCATCTGGAGAATAATAAATTAATCAGTGATAGGCAATATGGTTTTAGACGATGTCGATCAACTGCAGACATTCTTTGCCTTCTTACGCATCAAATCAACCAAGCTACAGACCAACATGGTGAAACACATACAATAGCACTGGATATATCAAAGGCATTTGATAGAGTCTGGCATCAATCCTTATTGTCGAAGATGTCACACTACGGCCTTGCATCATTAGTTCCACTAATTTCTTCTTATCTTCATAACAGAAAAATATGTGTAATGGTAGATGGCCTTTATTCTCAATTTCACTCAATAAATGCTGGTGTTCCCCAGGGATCAGTTTTGGCCCCAACTCTGTTCCTCATTCATATCAATGATCTCATATCTACCACTCATAATCCAATACATTCCTACGCAGATGACTCAACACTCCACAGTTCCTTCACATTTACCAATTCTTTCACCCAACCCGATCTTATAAATTCAAAAATAAACACTGCAATTTCTCTGAACCAGGACCTTTCTAGAATTAATGAATGGGGACAAGAGAATCTAGTTTCCTTTAATGCACAGAAAACCAAGTACATTCAATTTTCTAACCGACAGAATCTCACTGACTCCCATATATTTTTTAATGATGTAAATATTCCCACTTCCCCTAGTATTGACATTCTCGGTGTAACATTAACTACTAACTTGAGCTGGACACATTATGTTAGAAGCATTGCTAAGAATGCCTCTAAAAAACTGGGACTCCTGTACAGAGTTCGAGAATTCTTCACTGACGAGCAGTTGGCCGTAATATATAAAAGTCATGTGCGCTCTCAGATGGATTACTGTTCACCTCTGTGGGGTGGAAGTGGAGTGGTTGCATTGAGGCAGTTGGACAAAATTCAAAATAAAGCTATTAGATTAATCAATAACCCTGCAATCACACAGGACCTTCCTACATTAGCCATACGAAGAAACGTTGCATCCCTTGCATTATTCTACAGATATTTTCACAGCAATTGTTCCGAGGAACTTGCTTCAATTGTGCCGCCTCTCCACATCTTTCCCCGTAGAACTAGGGCAGCTGAGAGCGCCCATGAATTTACACTTTCTCCTCCACAATGCAGAACTTCTGCTTATCAGAATTCATTTATCCCCAGAGCTACTACTCTTTGGAATTCACTTCCCTCGAATTGCTTTCCACAAACTTACAATCAACAAATGTTTAAATCCAGTTGTTACAAACATTTTATGAATGGAGGATGCCTTTAGGCACATGGACCTTTTTGTTTTATCTGTGTTTTTCCTTCCTCCGTTCATTGTCTCTTAAAAAAAAAAAAAAAAAAAAAAAAAAAAGCAAGGCGGTGCGTATGTCACCCAAGGATTGGATTGACGACTGAAGAATCAGTCGCCGGGATAACTCAACCGATCTTCGAGCATCCGCATCTGCGATTGCCTGAGTGGACCGTAGTAAAGACTTAGCCACCTGCTGAGATACTATGTACTGCGAGAACAGGCGAAAAGCTTTTCCCCGTAGCCTAAATTCTCTGTCTAGGTGAGTAGGGGTAGGGGTAGTGAACGGGTCCTTCAGCTCACAAAGATTAATCTTAGGGGCAGCTAGAGATGAAAACAAAGCTGACGAGACTCCGCCGGCAGAACCCACCGGCATGGAGAACCATGAATGAGTATCTTGAGGGATCTGGTGGGAAGATTTAGAAGTGAAAGTGGTTGCAAAGTTTTGAGCCTCTACCTCCCAATCTACCCAAGGTCCTGGTCCCAACTGTCCCACCTTCAAAACTGGATTAACTGCGTCGTCTGTGACGGTCTGTAAATCTAGTTCAGGAGTGAGAGCTGACAGAGTCTTAATATCATTAAACCCATCCAGCTTAGACCAGTCTGAAAATAGTTTTGAAGCTGAGGCAGGGGGTAAAGCAGGCTTAGAAGCATACACAAAATAATCTTGGTGATAATAACTAGGTATAGCCTTGATGTTTACGTCCAGAACATTACCCAAAGTATCCACGGCCCTTAATTTCTTTGACTTATTGCCCTGGATGACCCACTCACGCGGTACCGGGAGTTCCCCTGACAAGGTAGGTTGGGCAAGCTCTGGTTTAGAGGGGTTCAAAAGAACCCATGACTCGTCTGGTCCATAAAGTAAGGGCATAGCTACCTTTCTAAGAGGCGCTTTGTCTAGAGGGGGTGGATTGACATCCGTTATGACCCTGACATTTGAAGTTGTCAATGCCGCCGTAGCAGGCCTAGTGATCCCTGAGGTTAACAGAGTGGGAGGGTTAGGGATCTTAGATAAATCATGAAGTCATCAGAGGCCGTACCGTAGAACTTGTCGTGGGAGCCCCCAAGTCCATTGTGGGGTTTTCCTGTTGTTGGCCAAAAAATTTAGATAAAGCATGAGTAAGCAGCCCATTAATTTCTTGTGCCGTAACAAACTGGTTTGATGAAGAACTTACAGGTGAATCATTAGTATCCTGTGCGGCGTCCAAGCCTGAGCCTGACCCTTGTCCTTCCATCTCCGAAATTATTGAAACTTCGTCTTTCTCCTCCTGATCCTCCTGAGAAGACCCCGCCGAGGCAGGGGTACCTTGTTGCCAAGATAAGTCTGGGATAGAGGATGGGATCGCCGCGTCCCTGTGGACATCGGCTACTGTGTGACTCGTTTGAGTCGGACGTGGGTGGTCAGACCCTGGTTGAGCAAACCGCCAAACACCGAGGCCCTGGCCTACGCTCTCTTGAGAGTCTGAAACATTCTCAATTACTGAACCCCCTGAACTTTCCAATTCCAGGGTTAAAATATTAAGTGGCAAACCCTCTTTTGGGACAGGCGCTGCACTGGACTCTTGGGCCTTAACACAAACTCTGTCTGGGGTAGAGGTACGATGAGATGCACTAGAAGTTGGTGAATGTCGAGAGGACTTCCGTTTATGTGAATCCTTTTTGGAGGATTTATGGCTACGGTGTGACCGCGAACTATTCTTAGATCTGGAGGATTCCTCGCCGTGACCACTGGTGGAACCTTCCGTCCTACTCTTCTTACTCGCCGGTGAAGAGGCACGACTAGATGACTGGTGTCTAAGAGGAGACCTAGACCGAGATCTCGCCCGAGACGAGGAGGCGGATACCGGGGTGTAGGCTCTCTTGGGCGTTTAGGTGTAGCAGCAGAAGATACAGAACCCTGACCAGTCTCCGCCGGCTTAATACTCGTGACTCTAGAGGAACGTTTAGGGGGAGGGTGTTCGGAGAGCAATCTATCCCAAAGTGGGACGTTGTCACATTGAAGTGATTTATGCGCAACAATGGTAGTGTAGGCTGACATCTGTTGCCTGACCTCTCTCAACGCTACCGCCGCGGTCTTATCATTATCACAAAGGACCTTTACAGCTAATTGGGAGCAAAAAGAACAATTACGCATAACCCAGAGAGACCCCTTGAACGGTCTAGACATTTAACACACCTTATGCAAAGGGTATGCACAAAAATAGGGATACCAGCACAAGCAGGGGTAGTGCACAAAGCAAAAACTGGGGCCACGGTAGCCATGACAGAGACTGGTGGGAGAAAACTACCGCCGGGTCTGTATTGGTCCGCCGGAGCTCAGCTCTGGAAAAAAAGAAAATTTCCAGGAATTAATGCTCATAAGGTTAACCCAACATGTTCGCACACAAGTGTTAATAACCCGCCGGGTAACGAGATGTAATGACACAACGAACACAGCTCGCTACGCGGCGGGGTTCAGAATATCTAAACAAATCTTTTGTTAAAGAAAGTGAAGAATACCCTCTGATATAATATAACGGTCCAGCATGGCGCTTATAGTCTCTTGGTGGTGGTGACTGTCTCAATATTCAATTTTGTAACAAAGCAACCCCCCATAAAGACGCCGGCCCTTGAAATATTTTAGTAGAATAGCACAGGGCAGGATGATACGAGATCTGATGTCTAACGAATTGTCACAAAAGATCGCCGTAAGTTTGAAGGCGGCGATACCTAATTGTATCACTAAATTAAGTGGTTAAATCGAAATCGAATTTTGTAAATTCCTTAGTTCCTCCACCTAGGAGCACCCACCGGGTGTGAAGAATCGATATTAACCTAATTGAACCTTCAATCGCCGTAAGTGTAAAGGCGGCGATACACATAGTATCACTTAAAATGGATTGGTTAACTAACTGAAAGACATAAGTCGTTCATCCCACCCTACCCAGGTACACCCGCCGGGTGAGATGTCCAAACGTTAACCCCATAAGTTCCTGTCCCCACTTCTTTGTAAAAGATCGCCGGGGAGGAAAGCCTAAAACAACAGCTAGGTTTTTCATGTGGTTTTTGTAAAACCGGGTAGAAAAACTACATAACGTATGTCCGCATGAACAACGTTTTATAGATGGGTACAGCCATCCCGCCGGGAATCAAAGGAGGCCTGAAACCAGGCACCCACAGAGACGCAGTCCTGGAGAGCCACAGACACCCCAACGCCGGGGAAACAAGCCAGTGTTAACAACCACGTGTGGCCCAACACGGCTCTCGGCCGGGATTTTTTCATGGTGAAACCGAGAAAAAACCCGCCGGAAGGAAACCCACCCTGAACAGACACCATCTGAACAAACAAGAGACATCCATCGACATCCATCAACATACCCATATTCCTCACCAAGCCCTCTATAACCCATCATCTCCAGACATCACCTTTTGCTCCCCAGAACTCGCCCCCACAACATCCTGGAGGGTGGTCAGAACCTTAGGCTCTGACCACCTCCCGATCATTATCACCACCAAAACCAGACTCACCCCAGCTAGCCACAAACACACATACACCAATTATAAAAGAGCTAACTGGGAAGCATTCACAAATGAGACAGAACAACACTTCACAACTCTAAACAGTACACCCATCACTAACATCAACAATGCTGTACACATACTCAATAAAACTATCCAAAACGCTGACAAGAAACACATTCCAAGAGGTAACAGAAAAAGACACAACCCCAACTTCACACCAGAAATTCAAAACCTCATCAGACAACGCGACATACTGAAACACTCCCCAGCACCCCACACACAAGACATCACACAACAAATTCAAGCACTCAACACCCAAACTAACAACAAAATACAAGAACAACAAAAACTAAATTGGAATAACTTCCTACAAACACTTGATCACAAAACAAACCCCAAAAAACTATACAAAACACTAAACAGCATCACACTTTCCAACAGCAACACAACACAATCACATGCTGCAATCACAACAACAGACTCTACTCCTTCATGTAAACAACAAGCAAACACTCTCATCAATCACTTTTCACATGTCAGCCACCTAAAACCTCACAAAGACGACCGACGTGTCATCCGACGTAAGAGACAATTCCCCACAGACCCTGACTATACACCCTTCACCAATCACCAGACAAAGCATATCATCAACAATCTCAAGCACTCACCCGCCTGTGGCCTAGACAACATAAGCAACATACACCTCAGACACCTGGGACCACAAGGCATACAAGCACTCACTAACATATCAAACTACAGCTATTCACACAACACAATACCAGACATTTGGAAGCATGGTATCATCATCACTTTCCCCAAACCCAACAAAGACCCCACGACGCTACCCTCCTCGCACCGCCCCATCACACTCCTTTGCTCCCCCTCCAAAGTCATGGAACGCCTAGTATTACAACTAATTACACCTGACCTACCCCTAGCTCCAACACAACATGGCTTTAGGCCACTGCACTCCACAAACACTCTTCTCACAGACCTTACACAAAGAGCTTTCGACGGCATCAATTCAGCTAGACCACCACACAGATCACTATTAGCCACACTCGACATTAGTAAAGCTTTCGATGCCATCCCCCGCCACAACCTAACAAACAAAATCTACAACACAAACATGCACAACAACACAAAACGGTGGCTGGCCAACTTCCTAGCAGGCAGATGTGCACACGTATCTTTTGCCGGTCAGTCATCTAAAATCAGAAACTTTCCAAACGGAGTCCCACAAGGATCCGTCCTATCGCCCGCACTCTTCAATCTGTACATGCACGATATAACTACACCCAATACGCCCCAAATAAACTTAGCCTCCTATGCAGATGACATAACACTCACATGCACACACCATGACCCAAAAAGAGCAACAGATCTCCTTCAACCCTATCTCAACACACTACATGGCTGGTGCACTACAAACAGACTTAATCTAGCCCCAGCCAAATCCACCGCAACCCTGCTCACAAGTTGGACAGGAGAACACGAATACATCCCTCAACTCACCATAAACAACACACCCCTAACACATACACACACACCCAAAATCCTAGGAGTAACATATGATACTCATATGACATTCAAACAGCACACCACAAACATTAAAAAGAAACTGACACCCAGACTTAACGCCCTCAGGTCACTTGCTCACACAAAATTTGGACACAACAAAGAAACTACCACCACAGTATATAAACAATACATAAGATCAGTGATGGAATACGCAAGCCCAGCCTGGGCTTCTAACCTAGCTGAAACACATCATAAGACCTTACAGACTATTCAAAACAAAGCCCTGAAGATCATTACAGGCTGCACAGCTACTGCACCCACAGATCACCTACATCAAGAAACCAAAATCCTCAAAGTCAAAGACCATCTGGACATGAGAGGCACTCAATTCCTGGCAGCAGCCTCCACGAACCAAGACCACCCACTAAACTACATGGCAACACACCCACAGACACCAAGAAATATCAAAACAACACCCAGCACACGGTATCACACACAATTATTGTCCTCTCTCTCCCTCCCTGCCCACCCCGAACCAACATCTAGAAGCACATCCATACTCATATCTCTCACCGATCCATCCACTCACTCACAGACAACACACAGCTGCATGCACAACCTCCCGAAATCCATCCTTCCGAATCCTCCCTTCCTCGCGAGGACAGAGTCCACCTGGCCAGGCTGAGATGCGGACACCATCCAGCTCTCCTGAGCTATCAGAAGAGACTGGATGACTCCGTTGTTGACGCCTGCCCGGGATGTAACACAGCACCCCATACCATTAAACACATCATAGAAGACTGCATTTCACACAACCACTTACGCCAACAACACAATCTACACTCAATGAGAGCTCTGTGGGAAAGCCCGATCGTGGCCATGGCCTTTCTCAGGGACTCGGGGCTGTTCGGCCAGGCAGCTTAGGGAACAACAACAACAACAACAAGAGACACGAGGAGAGCCACGCACGACTAACCCAAGGTCACTCAATAATCCGTGGAATTAGCCAATACACAACTAAACCAGGAAACAATTATAGTCCGAGGAATTAGCCAATACACAACTAAAACCCGGATACACATGACACAGTAGGGCATATTTATAAATAATAAACAATAACACTAGTACATGTGGCAAAGCTACGAGCGGCTGGCTAGGCCTAGGTAGACGGCATAATAAATGTTGAAATATACACAAACACTGGAAATATCACAACAGGAACCACCGCCAACACACCACCGTAGCAAATACTTCCGACAAAGGGAAGACTGACTCGGGACCCAGAAAAAACTTCACCAAGTGAAGAAAAATACGCTGGGAACGTCAGAAAACAAAGCTTACCTCATCAGAAAGATAAAAGGCAGCAATAAATAACGCGTAGTGAAAGCCGCCTGCATCACAAACTAACTCAACTGTGAAAAAGTTCACATGTCCACGAGGGTACATCCGAAATAGATGCCCCATACACTCGACCCAAAATACACTGCACTGCGGGCAACCAGCCTAGGACACTCCTGCTACGCCTATCCTAACCTTACTCGATACATCCTGGAGTAAACAAATGAGAAAAAACTCACTAGGGATGCAACGAATGCGGAACTAGCGGAGCGTGGGGAGGTACGTCCGGGCAGGCTGAGCGCAGAGCAGAGAAGGAGGAATGACGCCTGAATCAGCGTCTGGTCAGAGATCCACACAAGTACATCCACGATATGATGGAAAGCTTATTAGATAGTTATTCTTATTTTCTTTTTGTTTTTATTTTTTACAAAGTTTTTTCGTAGTGAGAACCCAATTCATAATGACTGAAGCCATGAGTGAGGTCGCGTGCGCTCATGATGAAGGCTCCTCAGTTTTTAAATGCTCTGCGCGGTAGATTCAAAACTACGGCGGATTAGTGTTTGAAGAGGATGCCTTATGTAATAGGCATGTTCGTCAATGATGGAGGGGCCACTAATAAATTGTAAGTTTGTGGAAAGCAATTCGAGGGAAGTTAATTCCAAAGAGTAGTAGCTCTGGGGATAAATTAATTCTGATAAGCAGAAGTTCTGCATTGTGGAGGAGAAAGTGTAAATTCATGGGCGCTCTCAGCTGCCCTTGTTCTACGGGGAAAGATGTGGAGAGGCGGCACAATTGAAGCAAGTTCCTCGGAACAATTGCTGTGAAAATATCTGTAGAATAATGCAAGGGATGCAACGTTTCTTCGTATGGATAATGTAGGAAGGTCCTGTGTGATTGCAGGGTTATTGATTAATCTAATAGCTTTATTTTGAATTTTGTCCAACTGCCTCAATGCAACCACTCCACTTCCACCCCACAGAGGTGAACAGTAATCCATCTGAGAACGTACATGACTTTTATATATTACGGCCAACTGCTCGTCAGTGAAGAATTCTCGAACTCTGTACAGGAGTCCCAGTTTTTTAGAGGCATTTAGAGGCATCTCCCCACCCCACAATCCGCCTCCATGAGCCACTCCACACACACTCCTCAAGCAGCTCACCTCTAATCACATTCAGCTCCCCCCTTTCCCTTGCCATGGGTACCCGACATCTCAGCACCACATATTACTGTTGGCACAACTATCCCTTGATACACCGCACCCCCAGCCCCCATTCCGAGACCTCTCACCCTCCACGCACTTCCCACCGTTCCAAAAACCCTCCCGCCCCCACACATTCCTTGCACCAACTCCAGTTCCACACCCCCGCTCCTGCCCATCACTACTCCCAGACACCCAAAATGCTCCACTTAGTAGGGTATTTACTCATCCAGCCCTACATCTAGATTTACCCTACGAGCTCCTCACCACACCAAACTCTTTGACTACTCACTGCAGTTTCTCCTCAGAATCCACCACCAACGCTGTGTCATCAGCAAACACCAACTGGTTCAACTCCCAATCTCTACCATTCTTTGCTACTAAACCCAATCCTCTACCATAGTTCTCATTTTCACCTCCCTCACCACACCGTCCATATATACATTAAACACCCACGGTGACATTACACAACCCTGTCGCAGACCTATATTTACCTCAAACCATTCACTCAACTCATTATTTCCTACTCTAACATATGCTCTGCTCTCTTCATAAAAACTCTTGTCTGCTCTTAAAAAAATTCCTCCAATTTTATAAATCCTTAGCACCTTCCACATTGCTTCTCGATCCACACGATCATACGCTTTTCCAAATCCACAAAAGCCCAAAATATATCCTCTTGCTTCTCTAAATACTTCTCGCATAGCTGTCTTACTGCAAAAATCTGATCCACACATCCTCTTCCCCCCCTAAAACCACACTGCTCTTCTATTGCACCTTCTGTAACCTTTATTATCCTCACTATCAACACCCTGCAATACAGCTTTCCAACCATTGATAATAAACTAATACTGTACATCTATAACTTGAACACTCCTGCGGGTCTCCCTTCCCCTTGTACAATGGCACAATACATGCACTCCTCCAGTTTAGTGTTACCATTGACACAACAGAGCAACCTTTGAATAGCCTTACCAGCCAATCTATTATGACATCTCCACCATTCTTAATACACTCCACAGCAATACCATCCAAACCTTCTGCTTTTCCTGCTTTCATTTGTTTCACTGCTTCTTTCACCTCATATTCCTCAATCCTTTCATTCATTCCCTGCCACCTGGGTGGCCTGGGTAATCTATCTCCATCAACCACCGCTTTAATCACTGCTTCTCTTTCATCTCTTGCATTTAGCAAAGATTAAATATACTCAGCATATTTTTAACTCCTTCCACTAGTAATTTTCCATTTGCATCTTTCACTGACTCTTCCCTCTTTTGTCCTCCTTTCCTTACTATCTTTACCTCCTTCCAGAACATCTCCTTTCGTTCTTCAAAATTCTCACTCAACCTTTGACCCGACCTTTCGTTTGAATCTTTTTTCGCTTCTCTAATTCTCCGTTTTGCCTCTCTCCTTTTCTCCTTGTACCTCTCCCATACCTCAACACTAGCCCTCGATGTCGAACTGCAAAAAGTGCCAGACGAGGCCATCTTCGCAAGGGAGCGTGCTGTCTCTTCAAACAGTCTGCTGCACCAAAACACAACCCACAATGAGGGGCGACGCACTCCTCGGTGCTGCTAGGAGAGTGAAGAACACAACCTAAGGTAACCTAAGGTAAGGTGCCATCCTGTAAACCCCTTCTAAAACACTGTCTCTTCTCCTCAACTGCCTTTTTCACCGTATCATTCCACCACTCGCTTCCCTTCCTCCTACTGTACTTTCCTTTTACCGCATACTACCTCTGCACTTGCTTTCACTCCTTCCTTAAACTGTTGCCATTCAACCTCCACTTCACTATCTTCAATCTCTCTCACTTCCATCCACTTTTCATTAAGTCTTTCCTTGTACTCCCTCTCTTTTGTACTCTTCCTTCCTTCCTCACTAACTTTTATTACCTCTCTTACTTCACGCTTGTCTCTCATTCTCCTGTAACTCCTAACTCTTAGCTTTCCCTCCACCAGGTAATGATCCGACATACCCTCCGCCTCACCTCTCGGCACATTCACATCCAGCAGTCTACACAATCTTTCCCTTGTCACCAGCACATAATCCATCAATGCCCTCTCTACAATATTTCCATCCACAAGTCTATGCCACGTGTACTTGTATTTAATAGTGGCCCCTTCATCATTGACGATGTTGCCTATTAGTATAATAGTCTCCATTCAACACCCACGTCAGTCGTTGGAATCAACCGTCGCGAGGAAGAACAAGAGTCATCTTCATAAGTGCAACGCTACTTCTCTTATGGTGTCGTCACAGATCGGGTACCCACTACGAAAAAACTTCGTAAAAAATAAGAGAACACAAAAGGAAAAAGAATTTTCCACTTTAACCCTCCAGCCCCGGCTATGTATTATATATATATTCCCCGAAACCCGGGGGTTTTGATTGTTGCTATGCGCCTTAGTTTTTGCTTTTCCTTTAGTTAGGAGGCTCTTTTATTCATCGCTAGCTGTTCCTTTGTCCAGCTGTGGGTCTTGGGACCCCGTCTTTGTCTTTTTAGCAGACGCGCTGGGTTAAGGTTGTCACACGTGGTTGTGGGACCTTTCGGCATTCCGTGTCTGCCGGGAAGTCCCGTTTGGGGGCTTTCCCTGAGCCTTTGTTAGTTCTTTTGCTTTCCCTTTAGTTAGGAGGCTTTTATTCATCGCTAGCTGTTCCTTAGTTCAGCTTTGGGTTTTGGGACCCCGTCTTTGTCTTTTAGCAGACGCGCCGGGTTACGGTTGTCACACGTGGTTGTGGGACCTTCTGGCGTCCGTGTTTGCTGAGAGGTCCCATTTGGGGGCTTTCTCTGAGCCTTTTGCTCTGCTTTCGCTACTCTTTTGTGTTTTTTAATTTTGAAAGTTATTTTCTCATGGCCTTTAGGTTAGCTTTTGGGGGGGATCTATTTAATTTTTCTCTATGTGTGAATTATTTTGTGTCCCCTTTTTCTTGCGCTCCCTGTGGGTTAGTGTTGCACACTTCCCGGGAGTCCAAGGAAACGTCCTTACGTCAGGGTTGGTTTGAGAGTAAGGGTGGTTTTCTATCGTTGTTGTGCTTTACACCGAGTGAACTCCTCTCTGGTCCCGCCGGCCACTGTTCGGAGACCGTTTCAGTGCCGGCGTGTGGTTGTGTTCCTCTTTCCCCCCCTGTCTTGGGATCTTTGTGGAGTTTCCCTTCTTCCGGCGACCTGGTATGGCCGGCGGAAGGAGGGATGTCCGGCAAAGATAAAGATTTCGGCGTGCCGCCCGGCCCATTGTTGTGTTTACCCCGTCTTTCACGGCGGCTAGGTGTAAACGTACCGGCGCCTGCTAGCAATTTCTCATAAATAGCACGCAAATACCCGCCGCCAACTGGCCTAAACAATGACTCATGTCATAGGATGGCACTCCGTCTTCTGTGTGAACGGCCCTTTGTTGTGTTTACCCCGTCTTTTACGGCGGCTAGATGTACACGTACCGGCGCCTGCTAGCAATTTTTTATAATAGCACGCAGATACCCGCCACCAACTGGCCTAAACAACGATGACTCAGGTCATAGATTGGCATCTGTGTGAAGTCGATGCCTTTTTTGCTTAGCAGGGCCGCCGGGCTCTATTTTACAAGTACAGTAGTTAAAAAACCCTCCGAATGTCCCGGCATGTGGGCTTTCCTACATGCCTCCCGACGGGAAGTGCTACTTATTAAAGGGCCCCTGTACTTGGCCCGCCAAGGGAATTTGCCCTAATTGTTAGCCGAGCGCAATAAGACTTACCCTCTCTGACATACGACACGAGCCTGTTTCACAGGTAACCTCGGGTCATATAAAAGGGCTAGTCGCTCAGCGAGTCCGCCAGGGTGAGGGAGTCTATATACCCAGGACCTCCGGCTTCATCGCCCTGCGGCGATCCAGTTGAGAAGGTCAGATTATATGCTATAATCTACACGTTTTTTGGGCCAGTGACGTTAGTCACAGGTAGGCATTTTCTACACCAAATAATTCCACTAATTGACAGAATCAGGTCCGGTCGAAGGTTAGACTAATAGTGACTGTTTTTCTAACTTTCCGGCGGACTTGCACTAGCATGTTATTAACTCCTCTCAGGTTATCCTTATGAGCATTGATTCCTGGAAATTCTTTCCAGATCAGCACGGCAAGGGACCATCCCGTTCCCGCGGTGGGGAAGGGAGAAAGGGAGGGGGGGGGGGTCAGTGGTTTAGTCAAAATTTTTACTTTTGCCCCCACACGGAACCCCCCATTGTTTGCATCTTAACGTTTTAATTACTTGCACTCTAAGATTACGACAGGCTGCATCTAAGTTTGCCTCTGGAATTCCCAGCAATGCCCGGTGGGCATAGATCCTGGTGCGGATTGGGTGAGTTTTTTGTATAGATCAATTGGGCCTGGCGGCCAGGATCGATAGATACCTAAATGACCACAGTATGGGAATTGTTTACAGTTGCTAACTTTCAAAACAAACAATTCCCCAGAATCAGGGATAACGTTGCATCTCGGCAATCAATACTCACCACTTAGCTGAGCAATTAGCCATTGGTTATGACTCAGCCCCCATGCACCCCTCCCCCCAATACAAGAACCCTCCAGGCTTCACCGGACAACGTTCTCGATGGACACTCCCGAGTAATGGAGCCTACTGTAGGTCTCTGGCTAGGGTAAGTAAAATTTTCTTTCCTTAAAAAATCTAAGTTAAGAAAAGTCGGTCAGTATCTCGGTTAATGGTTCCTGCGATTACTTAAGCCAGTAGATTGGAAGCCAAAGCGTCACATTTTTCCTTTGCCCCTCAACTTTCTCTTCATAATTGCTGAGGGGCACAGGGCCCTGGGTAGGTCTTTGGTTTCCCGGGCGTTTCCGCACCCTCCTCAGCTCCCCGCCATGGAGTGGCTTCGGTCACCCAGGCTTTATTGTGGTCGGCAGGGAGGGTTCTGTTGGGGTGCTCGGTTATGGTCTTGGCCTTGCTTGGGGCCTTGGGCCTGTTCGGCCAGGCAGCTTGGGGAACAACAACAACAACTTAAGCCAGTCATACAGCTCATAAATTTTCTTTCCTTAAAAAATCTAAGTTCAGAAAAGTCGATCAGTATCTCGTTTAATGGTTCCTGCGATTAGTTAAGTCAGTCATACGGCTCATAATTGTCAAGCACTTAGGCCGGCGGGACGGCTCGTTTGTTTACGCTGAACCTCGGCCGGCGAGACGACTCTCATCCTAAAATGAAGAAAACAGATGCAAATTTTTGTTTACCTTCTTTTGTTCACGAATCTATAATAGGATAAGAGTTCTTACGGATAAAGAGTTTGGATGCATTTAGCGGTAATTTAACGACATAACTCTTACAAGTACGATGTGTTATTTTATACTGCCGGTGTATGGGGTGTATGGACCGTTTTACAAGCTTATCTATAGACATCAGTTTGCTGGGTATGTGTAGGTTTTTTTTTTCCTATTATAGGAACTTGCACGGCTCCAGGCCTAGTGGGAACGGTTCAGGTTCACCCAAAAACTCTATGTATAAGTGGCTGATCCCTGCGTCCCGTCGAGGCGGGTTGGCGATCTAGGGTTAGTCTAACCCTTCTGATTTGAGTTGGCAATGGTGTACACGGTATACCTAGTAGACCTTTTCTCACGATTCCATGGATTAAAGTCTCGTTTTGTTTAATCATACCAGCCCTCCCGGCGCTTCGCCCCGTGTTAGGCATACTTCCGAATAACTCATTACGAACTCAGTAAGGCCAAAGTGGATGTTAAGTCAGAGGCCTAAGTTCATTACTCAATAACCTCTAGCTTTCAATCCCACTTGAATGTTGAAATCGAGGAAGGATCCTCATCTATTTCGCTAAAGTAGGACCGGTGGTGTGAGAGGCAGAATTGCTCTCACTATAAACTCTAGGGACTTAGCCCGCCGGAGTTCACTGTCTCCCGGTCAACATATCACAAACGGATGGGCGATCTTGGTAGCATCAGTCCCAGGGGTTGTTTCTCAGATCGACTCGATAGTAGTACAATCGATCATCTCAGTTTTTATCCAATGTTGTTTCCTAAGCCTTAAAATATCTCCCAAAAAATTCTCGACATAACATATGCCATGTCCCTATGCCGGGAAATAGAAATATTTTCGCTTGAACGCTAGTTGTCAGGATCAGGAAACGGTATTGCGGCGGGACAACACTTACCCGGAATACCCGCCGGATTAGCGGTCAAGTACTTGCCTCCGGTCGCTTTCCCACCTCACCCAATTCTGGGTGGGATGAGCGATGAACCATGGGTAACGTGGGATCAGGAACTCCCACAATTTGCGATAGTTTTTCCATCTAACCCTCTGTCCCCAGTTTCCCCTCCATTACCGAGTTTGACTGGCTAATACAACAACCTATTTTGATTTTTTCATCGCCCCTCAATTAACTGCAGAGGTTTTTCCTTTGCCCCTCTTTGCTCCTGAACCTCTTGAACTCCAAAGGTAATTTTCTCGTCAGAGATAAGGCCCACAGGAATTTTTTTAGCTTCCTGTTTACTAGGGTTACGCCCCCACGGCGGAATGAGGAATTAGCTAAGGCTTCTCAATAATATCTCCTCCCTTCCCCGGTGGGAACTTTCACAGAAATCCGGACAGCCTTATTTGAGGCAGTCAGGTCACGACAGCTCCTCAGACTCGGTATGGCTCAGGGGACCTATGAATGCTTATTATAGGATTTGGTTATCTCTGGTCTCCACCGCGAAGCTCATGATTAGCTAGACAGGGAGATGTGAAGGTAAGGAGGATATCGAATGTAGGGAACCCCCATCAGGTGTCCCCGAAGGCTCGAAGCGGCCAACGGACGGTTTCCCCTCCCAATATTTAGTACTGTACATTTAAAACAAAATGCTTTAAGGAATGGGTCGTGTGTCCTCCCTCCGTCCCCCTCTCTCCCTCGTCAGTGCTAGTGCAATGGGGTTCCGAGGTTCGACGAGGTGTTACTTCCTAAGGGTGGCTGCGCCACCTTATCTCTTCTGCGCGACCGGACTGCGCCGGTCACCGCAATGTGCTCGCCAGAAAGGAAGTCACGTGACTTTGTCTCACCCGGCGTTGCATAACAGAATGATACAACCCTCTGCATAAGGGATGTGATACCTAGTACTGTAATTACACAGAGGGACACACACGATCCCCGGCCCAGGCCTGGTGTGCGTACTCCGTTAACCCTGCGGCAGGCCCACACCAGGAAGGGCCGCCTCTCTCACACTAACTTGGGTTATAAGCCAGACAACCGTCCGCCGGCAAGCGGCTACCAGGATGTCTTTAGGATGATGTCCTACTAGTCAGTACATCTAGATGGGTTGGAGGACGGTATCCTCAGGGGTCTCTATTACAGTTACACTTGTCAATTCTCCAGGATGCCCCTCTGTTTACGTTACGTGCGGTACAACACGAATCAGTATTCACTCTCGCTAAGCTCACTTCATGATTACGCATATTTTAAGCCCTCAGCAAGCCTTGTTGGGGTTGTCCCTTTTTGGGAAGTGTCCCGCCGCAGGGGGCTGGAAGTTCGTCCCGGCGGGATGTTATTCCCATCTCCACTATTAGAGAGGACTTCTTCCTCTTTCCATATGCTTATTCGAGCTGTGCGCACGTACCGAGACGTTTTACCGGGGTCAGGGACAGCTTAGCGGCAGGTCCCCACTTTTATGATAGCCACTTAACCCCCTGCCAGGTCCGTATATATACGGACTAGGGTCTTGTCACGCCCAGTGCCAGGTCCGTATATATACGGACTCGCCGAAAAAAAATTGTAGCACCGAAACGACTGCACCTATGGCTTTCATATTTCTACCACATGTACCTTACCCTTCTGGCTTCTTGCCACCACCAACACAACCCCCTCCCCCCACCCACTCGCTGACTATCGGTCGCCTCACAAGGAAAAAAAAAAAAGAAAAAAAAAAAAAAAAAGGAAAATCTGTGGCGGCGAAACGACTGCACCAATCGGTTCCATATTTGTGTGACAAGTCCCTTACCCTTCTGCCTTCCCCCCACCACACCCCCAACCGCCTCCCACCACCCACTTCCAGCGAATCTGTACGAAGAAAAGGAAAAAAAGGAAAATCCGTGGTGGCGAAACTACCTCACCAATCGGCTTCATATTTGTAACACAAGTCAATTACGCTTCTACCTTCCCCCCACCACCCTCCTACCTATACGTTCCGATACCATAAAAGTCGATGATTTACTCTGAAAATTTCAGCTACATTCGGGACCATCAGGGACCTGATTTCTGGCGAAAATGGACAAGGGGAGTGTTTTTTTTACCATTATCCTTCCTTTCTCACCCAACTTGATAGATTTAGCAAAAAAAAAAAAAAAAAAAAAAAATCCTCTGGCACTGGCAGATGCATAGGGTCAATAATTGTCTGGCACTCTGCGGGTTAATTAATTAAGGCCGAATGGGATAAGGAACAGCTTAGTATCGAAAAACCAATATCTGGGCCCCCTCCTTTGATAGCACCAGCTGTAGTGAGCGACGCAATCAATAAAATGAAGGACGGTAAAGCTCCAGGTTGCTCCGACATTGTCGCTGAGATGATAAAAGCCTCAGGGGAGATTGGTGTAAACTTAGTCACTGAGTTGATAAACACCATTATTAAAGATGAGAAAATCCCAGAGGATTGGCTCAAAAGTGTAATAGTAAATATATACAAAGGAAAAGGGGATGCGCTAGATAGAGGAAATTATAGGGGCCTGAAAATGCTTGACCAAATCATGAAGGTCTGTGAGAGAGTCCTTGAGGGTTTGATCAGGCAAAGCATCTCTATTGATGATATGCAGTTTGGTTTTATGCCAGGACGTGGTACAACCGATGCTATCTTCATAGTCAGGCAGATACAGGAAAGATACTTACTAAAAGGCAGGGATCTTTACTTTGTGTTTGTGGACCTGGAGAAGGCCTTTGATAGGGTACCTAGAGATGTTGTACAGTGGGCTATGAGGAAACTTGGTGTGGAAGAGTGGCTGGTGCGTGTGATAATGAAGATGTATGAGGATTCGCGAAGTTCGGTGAGGGTGAAGGGTGTACTGAGTGATGAGTTCGCAGTCCGTGTTGGAGTCCATCAGGGTTCAGTGTTAAGCCCCCTCCTCTTTATTATGGTCTTGGAGGCGCTGTCTAGAATTTTTAGAGGCGGACTCCCGTTGGAACTGTTTTATGCAGACGATTTAGTCCTAATAGCTGACAGTATGCAGGATGCTGAGGCCAAATTCAAGAGTGGAGAGAGGGCATGGCGAGCAAGGGTTTAAGAGTCAATATTAACAAAACCAAGGTTATGCATTGTAGTTTGAGACGAGGCAATGTGGAAAAGAGCGGTGCATACCCATGTGCAGTGTGTGGAAAGGGAGTGGGCGTTAACTCAATTCAATGTAGCATCTGTCGATGTTGGGTACACCATGGGAGTAAGCGCTGTAGTAGAATAAAGGGGCCCCTGCCGAAGGATAAGTCAGAAATAGAGAAATTTGAGTGCGTAGTGTGCAAAGGCGAGCATGTGTTAAGTGATGATCCTGTGGCTGTGAATTTTGGAAATGAGTCTTTGGAGCTGGTGAACAAGTTTTGTTACCTAGGAGATACCATCTCTGCCGGTGGTGGGGCTGAGGCTGCCACTGTTGCTAGAATTAGGTGTGGCTGGGGGAAGTTCAGAGAATTGATGCCAATCCTGACCATGAAAAGAATGCCTCTCCCCCTGAAGGGAAAGGTGTATGCCTCATGTGTTAGAAGTGCAATGACGTATGCCTCAGAAACATGGGCCGTTAAAGTAGAGGATGTCAACAGAATGGAGCGTAATGAGATGAGAATGGTGAGATGGATGTGTGGGGCCAGGCTACAGGATAGAATAACAAATGTTGAGCTGAGGAGACGTTTAGGTATAAAGAGTATTAGCGAGGTGATGCGTACAAGTAGACTGGGATGGTATGGACATGTGGAGAGAATGGATTAACAAAATTGGGTGAAAAAATGCAGGTCTGTGATTGTGGAGGGAGCTGCACCAAGGGGTGGACCGAGGAAGACCTGCGATCGGACTATACGCGCCGATCTCAAATCCAAGAACTTGACAAGTGAAGCAGCCCTTAACAGGGTTGCCTGGAATGCCGCCATTAGGACAAGAGACTGAAACTGCACTTATGTGTGGAACACTCAGTTTTAAAATTTTATGTATGTATGAATCAGTTATTTACTCCACTTTACTATAACCTCTTAAGGCCGAATCAGTTATATACTTTCCCCCCACTTTTCTTCTTACATGTGATAGATGAAAACCGTCAGAGGTGGGCGCGCTCCGGTGGGACCGGTAATGCGGCAGCGCTCCGCGCTCATCAGACATAAGGTAATGCGGCAGCGCTCACGCGCTCCTTTTGTCAGCAGACTCGATGCGCTTCCCGCTCCGCGCTCCCAAAAATAGGTATACAGTATACTGTATATAAAAAAAAAAAAAAAAAAAAAACCCAGCTTCTAGAAGTTATTTAATTATTTACCTTTGTCCTTCACTTTGTCCTTTGTCTTTCACTTCACTAAATTCCAAGAATTCAAAACATTAAAAAAAACTCAAGTCATGGTGTCTTTCTGAAGTTTAACTGTTCAAGTTTCTCACTTTCTCAGTTTCTGTTATTCTTTATGTCATATCAATGAATCAAATGTCAATGATATGATATGATTGATATCATTGCAAATGTTAATGATATGATAAGATTGATATCATTGTGAGTTTGTGACATTGTGACTGTCCATTGATATCTATGATATGACATAAAGAATTACAGAAACTGTCCAAACTGAGAAACTAGGTCCGAAACTGCCAGGTCCGACGGTATATAATTTATAATAATTATATATATAATATACGGCCGGGACTAGGGTCTTGTTAGATGTCAGTTGTCACGCCCAGTGCCAGGTCCGTATATAATTATATACTGACTCGCCGAAAAAAAATCGTAGCAGCGAAACGACTGCACCTATGGCTTTCATATTTTTAGTTTTTTACCACATGTACCTTACCCTTCTGCATACCCACCACGGCACCACCACTACCCCAAACCCCTCCTCCCACCCACTCGCTGACTATCGGTCGCTTCACAAGGAAAAAAAAAAGAAAATCTGTGGCGGCGAAACGATTGCACCAATCGGTTCCATATTTGTGTGACAAGTGCCTTACCCTTATGCCTTCCCTCCACCACACCCCCAACTGCCTCCCACAACCCACTTCCAGCGTATCCGTACGAAGAAAAGGAAACAAATAAAATCTGTGGTGGCGAAACTACCTCACCAATCGGCTTCATATTTGTAACACGAGTCAATTACGCTTCTACCTTCCCCCCACCATCCCCCAAACCACCCTCCCACCCATACATTCAAGTAACATTCCGATAGTATCGATACCATAAAATGATAAAAGTCTCTGAAGTCTATAGTGTCTTTTGACTATCAGACAGTCAGACAGGCTCGGGCTATACCACTGCCAGACTTACCCTTAGGCCCCTTCGTAAGCCGTAACTTGCCCGTAAGGTTTACTTTGCGTTAGCAAAAGCCAAAAAAAAAAAATAACAAGTTAACAACTGTAACACTGTCAGTC